>KV005654.1:101114-176772 GCA_001598015.1 Dorcoceras hygrometricum
GACATGCAAGCACGGGCGCCGCACAAAAGCCGTGGCGGTGTCGCGCGCCACCGTGTGAGACATGCGCGCAGGGGCGCCGACCAACGGGCGCGGCGCTCGCCGCACGCTACGCGCACAATCGTGCGCATCCCGCCGCGAATCGCGTGGGGCAGTTGCGCACGTCGTGCGTGACGGGGGCGCACGGTGGCGTGCGGCAAAGTGCGCGGCGGTGGCACGGCGGCATAAATTTTATTTTTTTTTCGAAATTTGAGATCTGATGCAATACAGGTACAATTTATGTATTGACAGATCCGAGCCAAAGCTATGATATCACTGTTGGCGCAGCGGCAGATCCGGATCCCGCTCCCGGGGCGCAGCGGAAGATTTTAAATATATTGCACCGGGAACGGTCAATACATAACAAATACAGCAAATAAACATACATAGGATGTTTGATTTGGTACCTTGCTGGCGTCTAGACGCCTGGCTCTGACCAATTTCACGAGGAAATCGGCACTTCAACGGTTGGCGGTCGTCGTTCTCCTAATCCGGTCCACGACTGAAATCACGATCCCTTCGTCAGTGTGCACTAGAAAAGTGACGAATGTTTCACGGACGGAATCTCCTCTTCGAGACTGTCGGAACAAGTCCGACGGCGACAACTACGGACGGCGGCGGAGGCGCGCGACGGGCGGCTGCCGTGAGTGGGAGAGAGGGGAGGGAGGCGGCTACTACGGTTTTGGTGTTGTAGAGTGTATCCCTATGTAACCCTAGGGCCAATATATATATAGACATGTGATGGGCTTGAACCGGCGCAATGGGCCTGGGGCGGGCCCAGGCCCAGGGTGAACATTCGTTTCAAGTCAATCACCGTGGCTCCATCATAATCCCGATCGACGATCAGATCGGACCGATCTACACAGTTTACAAAACTGAGTATTATGATGCGAAAACAATTTTTTCGGACCACCTAGTCCAAAAAAGCAGTTTGGCCCTCTGCAAGTTTCAAGGATAGTCAAACTAGCCCAAACTTCAGGAAAGTTGCATTTTGACCCCTGTTTAATTTTAGGAAGTCACACTTCCATCCTTTGTCCTGCTATGCTCAACAAATTGAGCTTAATTTCCATACGAGAATCGAGAAACCAGCACTTGTGTGACCCTCAATGGTTCAGGGATACAGCTAGCCGTGGGCCCACAACATGTGTGACTCCGAAACCACATTTTCGGACAAGCCCTTCGGATCATGGTAAAGCGTCTAGCAACATCGCCCCATGATCCCTTAGGTATCACTGATAGTGCCTGCAAGAACCAGTCGGTCATGGTTAGCGTACAGTACGGTCCTTTCAACACAAATATCCCTATTAGATCAACGACCATTGGTAAATCGAGAGTCGCTAGAGATCCAATAACCATGCATACATCTCGAAGATCAAATATTGACATCGCGTGTGTTACTAGGTAAACCCATTTACCTAAAACACATCTAGTACTCTGGCCAGAGATTTATCACACTATTATCTCCTCAGATAGCATATGACATCACACTATCCATCTGTATGCTCAGAACATCACAATGTTCCCTACCAATGAAACATGGTACTTCACATCGCAGACGCTAGTCTCAAGCTCGGGCGGCCTTATCCTCATTTTGACGGCCCATTCGACTAGGAACGTATTCAGAATACACAGTGACTATTAGATGTGTTTCATGATATCCATCATATCCACTATCACATCTAACATACACTATGGTGCATTCTAGGTCTTTATCCGACACAATTGTTAACATTATAAAATAATGAAGATAAAGAATGCCATAAAAGAATACGAATTCCATAAATAAAGATCGTTTTACAAAGAGTCAACAAGAACCCACACGCCACAAGTTGGCTAGTTGGGCACCTACTCTAACAGTTGGCTGGTAGACCGCGTTTTGATTGTTTTATAAACTGGGATATATTTTGAGTATCGCAATATTTTAAATTATATTGTTTTAAATCGTCAGGCCAAAAGCGAAAATTTTACCCGCTTTTTAGTAGCTTCCGCATGTGTTTGTATGTTTTATCTTTGATGTGAGCACGAGGCCTGACATGGGGTAACGCCATGATTCTTGTTAATCATCGATCTGTTTTGTGTGTAGCAAGCTGTGTTAACGGCTTCTGCCCAAAATTTTTGAGAAATGCCGGAATCAACAATAATAGTTCAAGCAGCTTCTTTTAAAGTACTATTTCTCCTCTCAGCTAACCCGTTCTGCTGAGGAGTTCTAGTCGCTAAAAGCTCATGCTTTTCCAATATGTGAGGACTGTAATTACCATGTTTGATTAGTGGCATATTTTGAGCAGAATTGGGGAATAAAGCTGAAATTGGTTATATAGTAACTAACGAATTAGTCAAATCTGAATGGTGATTTAGTCCCGAGAGGTATCTCATGCTGATAAAGCTGTTAAGAAGCTTCGGATTTGACTTAGTAGTGTATCGGGTGTGTATCGTTGAGTAAGGGAGAGCGTTAGTGCTGGCAGATTTGGTGTATCATTAATCGCTGGAGTTCAGATTTGGAGATTACCCTGCACGAGAGAATTAGAGGCGCTGTTGGTTTGCGGTTTGAGTATACCGGTTCGTTGTTTTCAGATTTGAGTGAGATCTGGGTGTCCAGATCTGACCCTTGTGCGTTTGAGCGAGTTGTCTTGAGCGGGAGATGAAACGATGTCGTTTTGGATAACCCGGGTAGACGTGGGTTGAGTATAAGCAATACGATGTCGCTTGGCGTATACCAGATTTGGCGTTGGTTGAGTATGATTGATGCGACGCCGTTTAGCGAGCATCAGATGTGATGAGAACTGGACCCCGGTGCCACGTCGTTTGGTGGCAGTCAGATTTGGTTAGCGAGAGAAATCAGATTTGGCCAGCGTATAAAAGTGAAAGCTGGTTAAGTGCTCAGATCTGAGTTGGTCGGTGGCACTGTAGCGTTTACTGGGGAATATATATATATGTGTTTGACCAACAATTAGCGAATTCGAGACCCGACATTTCTTGTCTTCTTCTTTCCCAGAGAGCTTTCGACTTATATCTGATTCCAAACCCTTACTGTTCATCCGAACAAGAATCCGTTTGATTGCCGTTGATTTACGCCGCCGTTTGGAGCAAGACTGGTGGCGCTGAGCTCGTATCCTTAAGACCTTTCGATTGATGCCATTTTGGAGACTTGAATCGACGAGTTGGGGGAGCACAAAGTAGTTGCAGGGTTCAAATATCTTCGTGATTTCTGGCCAGTGGTTCTTTCGTTCTTAAGCAGCTTTGGGTAAGTGATTTCTTCCTGTTCTGAGCTTCGATTAGCGCTGGATATCTTGTTTGAGGTATCGGTTTGGTTTGAGTTGTTGGTAGCACCCAAATATGTTCCAGTATAGTTATCCCTGAGCTTTTTAGGTGTGGCTGAGAAAGTGGTAGCAACGTGATTGTTCGAGCAGCTTCTGTTAGGTGTTCGCAAAGAGCTGTTGGAGCTGTGTTCTCGTGCGTGAGCTGCTGAGCGTGTTCCCCTGTGAGATCTGTTGAGGTAGTATTGTACGAGTTTCAGGTACGATTGAGCTTATACTAGCAGCTTTGATATAATCATGTTAATATTTCCTGCGTGATGTGAGCTGCTGTGTGGCATGATCTGCCGTGTATGTGTGCTAGCTGAAGTTGTCTAGCTGTGCAGATAATTGTGGTTCTCTGTTCTAATTGTCTATGTGTTATTTAAAGTTTATGGTGAGCTGAAATCTGTCTTGCATACCTGATATCATATTGAGCCTGATTTAATGGAGACCCGATCGATTGATAGTACCAGTATGCTGATTCTAATGTTTTTGAGAAAATGAAATGATTGAGGTGTCGGGTGGCTACCGTATCCTCGACTCCCTGCCGTGAGGTTTGTCGATTGCCCTGAGGTTTGCTTGGGTAGCTCTCACCCCTCAGCTAGCATGAATGACACCGGTGGGTTGAGATTGAAAGATTAGATTGCAAGCTACTGGTAATGCATGTGAAGAGCATGGGTAGCACCCATGATTCCACGTGCGTTGTGGCCACTACTTTATTGATTCAATGCCGAGATCTGCGCGTGGATTGTTGTTGATACCCGATGAGCTTTTATGGTACCCAGAACATGCATTGCACGCTTGAGATATTGCATGTTTTATATGTTAGCGTGTTTTATATGCTCTTCGTACTGAGGTTTGACCTCGTTTATTTCTCTGTTTTTAGGCTGCTTTGGTCCGTGTTGGCCTTTGCAGGATCTACAGGTAATCCAGCTGGACCGAGTGGAGCGTCAGCTGGTAGATCCTCGTTTTGAGTCCCAGTTATATATACTATGTATTGAATCAGGGGATGCCCTATGTGTTATTTATTTGGGGATCTGTAATTGTATTTTACCTGATAGCTGGATGCAGTTTTCAACCCGTGTCGGAAGGGACGCATGTATTTCAACCTCCTCAGACGTCGCAGCAGACTAATCTCCAGAGGTTTAAGCCTCGAGGAAATCAGTTTAAGAGACAGTCGAATTCGAGTTCTTCTGGTTCTGTTAGCTCTTGTATTAGTGGCTCTGGAGGAGTGTCGTGTCGAAAGTGTGGAGGTCATCATATGACTTCTCAGTGTCGTGGATTTCAGGGTCACTGTAACAAGTGTGGGCAAACCGAGCATCTGGTTAGAGCGTGTCCGTCGACGAGGGAACGACCCTCTAATCAGTCACAGCAAGGTTCAGCTGGTGGTTCTTCGCAGAGACCGCAACCTTTTGCTCAGCCCCAATGATCAGGATTCCAACCACGAGAACTGTCTAGGTTCAAAGGATCTTCTAGACCTCAGTTTTTGGGACCACAGCAAGCTCAGGTGAATGCCTTGACGAGAGAGCAAGCTGATGATATGCTTGGAGGAGCTATCTTGGATTTTCCTCCACAGTTTTGTTTGATACTGGAGCATCACACTCTTTTATATCTGATTTGTTTGTGCATGAGTGTGGATTGAGTGTTACCCCAATGTGTGATGTTGTATCTGTTTCTACTCCTGCTGGTGTGTGGTTGATGTCCCGTGAAGTGGTTTTGGATTGTGTGATTAGATTTGATGAGAATGTATTGGTGACGAACTTGATTTCTCGTGAGATTAGAGATTTTGGTTGTATCTTGGGTATGGATGTGTTGTCAGTGTATAGAGAGACCGTTGATTGTTTCCATGGTGTGGTGAGGTTTAGAACTCAATTCATGGAAAAGTGGGATTTCTACGGTGCTGACTCACGATAGAAGATTCCACTAGTGTCTGCCATGGAGATGTTTAGCCTGTTGTCGCTAGAGAACTCTGGGTTTATAATCTATGCCCTTGATGTTTCCCAAGAATCACGGATAGAGTTGAGTGATGTCCTGATTTCTTGAGTGTTCCAGAAATTTTTCTGGATGAGATACCTGGATTCCCTCTGAGACGAGAGATCGACTGCAGCATAGAGTTGGTACCAGGTACAGTCCCGATTTCGGGAGCCCCTTACTGATTGGCACCAGCTGAGTTGAAGGATCTCAAGGATCAGTTGAGTGATCTTTTAGAGAAGGGATTTATTAGGCCGAGTATGTCGCCTTGGGGAGCTCCGATTCTCTTCGTGAAGAAGAAGATGGATCTATGAGGATGAGTGTGGACTTTCGGCAGCTGAATAAAGCTAAGATCAAGAACAAGTATCCGTTGCCGTGTATTGATGATCTGTTTGATCAGCTGCAGGGATCGACAGTGTACTCCAAGATTGATCTGAGTTCTGGTTATCATTAGTTGCGGATTAGAGACGTTGATGTGGCGAAGATAGCATTCAGGACTAGATACGGGCATTATGAGTTTCTTGTGATGCCGTTTGGATTGACGAATGCTCCTGCTGTTTTCATGGACCTGATGAATCGTGTCTTTAGTGAGTACATTGATCGTTTTGTGATTGTCTTCATAGATGATATGTGGTGTATTTGAGGAGCTTCAGAGAGCAGAAGGAACATTTGAGATTGGTGTTGCAGAAACTGAGAGACTCACAGCTCAATGCTAAGTTTAGTAAGTGTGAATTCTGGTTGGATAAGGTAATCTTTTTGGGTCATGTCATTTCTACAGAAGGTATTTCGGTGGATCCTAGTAAGGTTGAAACAGTACTTAACTGGGAGCGACCTAGGAATGTTTATGAGATCCGTAGTTTCTTAGGTTTGTCTGGTTATTACAGAAGTTTTATTGAGGGTTTTTCTTCGATAGCCAAGCCGATGACGCAGTTGACCCAGAAGGATGGACGATTTCTGTGGACAGATCCAGTTGCTTAAGGAGAAGTTGACTACTGCTCCTGTGTTGGCTTTACCTTCGGGTTCTGGAGGTTTTTTGGTTTGTTCCGATGCTTCTCTGAATGGATTGGGTTGTGTATTGATGCAGAACGGGCGAGTGATAGCCTATGCGTCTCGAAAGTTTAAGCCCCATGAGATGAGATACCCCGTTCATGATCTAGAGTTGGCCGCCATTGTTTTTGCGTTGAAGATTTGGGGTCATTACTTGTATGGTGAGCAGTTCATGGTGTACACGGACCACAAGAGTTTGAAGTATATCTTCACTCAATCAGATCTGAATATGAGACAATGACGTTGGATGGAGTTGCTGAAGGATTTTGACTGTGAGATTCTGTATCAGCCTGGGCGAATGAACTTGGTGGTAGATGCCTTGAGTAGGAAAGCCCAACCTGCAATGTTGACGTCGTTGAGTATATCCAAAGTCCATGAGCATTTAGGGACTTCTGGATGGCGTTTTCAGCCAGAGGATCAGTACTTCGTGGTTTCTTCTTTTCAGGTTGAACCGTAGATTGTTGTAGACATTCGAGCAGCGCAGAGGACTGACTCATATATTTTAATGAGTTGAAGATTAAGGCCCAGAATGGTCAGTCGGAAGATTTTTCTGTTGCTTTTGATGGATGCTTGAGATTTCGTGGAAGATTGGTTGTTCCGAATTTGATTGATCTGAAGGAAACCATCTTGAATGAGGCCCATTGTAGTTGTTACAGTGTGCATCCGGGTGAGAAGGAGATGTATCATGCCTTGAAGTCTCACTACTGGTGGGAAGGTATGAGGAAAGACATCTCTGGATTTGTAGCACGATGTCTGAACTGTCAATAGGTCAAAGCCAATAGAATGAGACCTGATGGATTGTTGCAGAGTTTAGAAATGCCTCAATGGAATTGGGAGCACGTGGCCATGGATTTTGTGACTCACTTACCTCATTTGAATAGAGGATGTGATGCGATTTGGGTTGTGATTGACAGGCTTTCAAAGTCAGCCCATTTCATTCCCTATGATGTGAGGTGTTCCATGAAGAAGATGGCGAGACTATACGTTGATTATGTGGTTAGATTGCATGGAGTGCCGGTTTCGATAGTGTCTGATAGAGATCCACGATTTACTTTCCGATTTTGGAAGAGCTTGCAAGCAGCGATGGGTTCGAGATTGGCTATGAGTACGACCTATCATCCTCAGAAAGATGGCCAATCTGAGAGGACCATATAGACTTGGGAGGATATGCTACGAGCTATAGTGATTGATTTCAGTGGTGGCTGGCATGATTTTTTATCCCTGGTAAAGTTTTCGTATAACAATAGCTACCAAGTGACTATTGGGATGGCACCATTTGAAGCTTTGTACGGTCGGAAGTGTAGATCACCAATTTGTTGGGAAGAAGTTGGTGAGAGACAGCTATCTACACCTGAGTTTGTGTAGCATATGAAAGATCAGATTTTAGATGATTCGGAGTAGAATGAAAGCTGCACAAGATTTTCAATCTAGCTATGCTAACAAGAGGCATAGGTCTTTGGAATTTCAGGTTGGCGATTGAGTATGTAGGAAGATTTCTCCATTCAAGAGCGTGATGAGATTCAAGTTTAAGGGTAAATTGGCTCCTAGATTCGTTGGTCCCTTTAAGATTGTTCAGAGATTGGATCCTTGGCGTACAGATTGCAATTGCCTACTGAGTTAGCAGCGATACATGATGTGTTTCATGTGTCAATGTTGAGGAAATATGAGTCAGATCCGTCCCATGTGCTAAGGACTGATGAAGTAGAGCTGGATCAGACCCTGACTTATGTTGAATATCCAGTACAGATTCTGGATAGGAAGGAGAAACAGCTGTGAAATAAGGCTATTACGTTGGTGATGGTCCAATGGAGCAAGCATGGACTTGAGGAAGCTACCTGGGAAGTTGAAGAAAAGATGAGACAAGAGTGACCTCATCTGTTTGAGCATATGCAGTAGCGACCCAGGTAATCTTCTAGTTTGTTAATCACGTGCAGAGTTGCTTTGGTATTTTTAGTAGTGACTGTTTGTATAGTAGGAATTGCTAAATTGTTATATTTCAGTCCTGGTGATCTTCTGATTGTCGTTAGTTGAGATCTATACCTGTTGAGTTAAGCATGCAAGGGTGAGAACAGTACTGGGATGGGTGACCTCCTGGGAAGTTCTCGTACGTCAAGCTGTTGACATTACGCCGCTTGATCTGGTTGTCCATGTGGCCTGTAAAAGTGTGATGCCAGATCTTAACGGGTAATACTATCTCTCCTGGGGATAGGACCGACGGTAGGGGAAGGGTAAGACTGATCTATAACGGAATTGAGACAGCACCAGCAGTAAGACACGCACCTCCCCTGACTCATGGTCCGAACAGCCCAACCCTAACGCACATAATAGGTGCACTCCACGCTGCCACATTATTAGGAAAAAAGTTGCACCTTGGCTAACAGCTATAGCTTTTGGCCTAGTGGTAAGTGCTTGATCCTAACAATTGGTATCAGAGCGAGGTCAGGGGTTTGAGTCTCCCAAGAAGCATTTTCTATACTTCTTGGAGGGGATTGTTGAGTTAAGCGTGCAAGGGTGAGAACAGTACTGGGATGGGTGACCTCCTGGGAAGTTCTCGTACGTCAAGCTGTTGACATTACGCCGCTTGATCTGGTTGTCCATGTGGGCTGTAAAAGTGTGATGCCAGATCTTAACGTGTAATACTATCTCTCCTGGGGATAGGACCGACGGTACTATCTTCTTGGGGATAGACCGACGGTAGGGGAAGGGTAAGACTGATCTCTAAGCGAATTGAGACAGCACCAGAAGTAAGACACGCACCTTCCATGACTCATGGGCCTAACATACCAACCCTAACGCACATAATAGGTGCACTCTGCGCTGCCACATTATAAGGAAATAAAGTTGCACCTTGGCTAACAGCTATAGCTTTTGGCCTAGTGGTAAGAGCTTGATCCTAACAGTACCTGTCACCTGATTTCGAGGACAAAATCTCTTAAGGTGGGGAGGATGTGAGGACTGTAATTAACAGGTTTGATTAGTTGCATGTTTTGAGCAGATTTGGGAAATTAAGCTGAAATTGGTTATATAGTAACTCACGAATTAGTCAAATCGGAATGGTGATTTAGCCCCGAGAGGTATCTCGTGCTGAGCAATCTGTTAAGAAGCTTCAGATTTGACTTAGTAGTGTATCGGGTGTGTATCGTTGAGTAAGGGAGAGCGTTAGCGCTGGCAGATTTGGTGTATCGTTAATCGCTGGAGTTCAAATTTGGAGATTACCCCGTGCAAGAGAATTAGAGGCGCTGTGAGGATCGGGTTGGTTCACGGTTTGAGTAGACCAGTTCGTTGTTTTCAGATTTGAGTGAGATCTGGGTGTCCAGATCTAACCCTTGTGCGTTTGAGCGAGTTGTCTTGAGCGGGAGATGAAACGATGTCGTTTTGGATAACCCGGGTAGACGCGGGTTGAGTATAAGCAATACAATGGCGCTTGGCGTATACCAGATTTGGTGTTGGTTGAGTATGATTGATGCGAAGCCGTTTAGCGAGCATCAGATGTGATGATAGCTGGACCCCAGTGCGACATCGTTTGGTGGTAGTCAGATTTGGTTAGCAAGAGAAATCAGATTTGGCCAGCGTAGAAGAGTCAAAGCTGGTTAAATGCTCAGATCTGAGTTGGTCGGTGGCACTGTAGCGTTTATTGGGGAATATATATATATGTGTTGACCAACACTTAGCGAATTCAAGACCCGACATTTCTTATCTTCTTCTTTCCTAGAGAGCTTTCGACTTATATCTGATTCCAAACCCTTACTGTTCATCCGAACAAGAATCCGCCGATTGCCATTGATTTACGTCGCCGTTTGGAGCCAGACTGGTGGCACTGAGCTCGTCTCCTTAAGACCTTTCGATTAATGCCATTTTGGAGACTTGAATCGACGGGTTGATGGAGCGCGAAGTAGTTGCAGGGTTCGAATATCTTCGCGATTTCTGGCCAGTGGTTCTTTAGTTCTTAAGCAGCTTTGGGTAAGTGATTTCTTCCTGTTCTGAGCTTCGATTAGCGCTGGTTATCTTGTTTGAGGTATCGGTTTGCGTTGAGTTGTTGGTAGCACCCAAATCTATTCCAGTATAGTAATCCCTGAGCTATTTAGGTGTGGCTGAGCAGGTGGTAGCAACGTGATTGTTCGAGCAGCTTCTGTTAGGTGTTCGCAGAGAGCTGTTGGAGCTGTGTTCTCGTGCATGAGCTGCTGAGCGTGTGCCCCTGTGAGATCTGTTGAGGTAGTATTTGTACGAGTTTCAGGTACGATTCAGCTTATACTAGCAGCTTTGATATAATCATGTTAATATTTCCTGTGTGATGTGAGCTTCTGTCTGGCGTGATCTTCCGTGTATGTGTGCTACCTGAAGTTGTCTACCTGTGAAGATAATTGTGGTTCTCTGTTCTAATTGTCTATGTTTTATTTATCGTTTATGGTGAGCTGAAATCTGTCTTGCATACACGCATATCATATTGAGCCTGATTTAATTGAGACCCGATCGATTGATAGTACCAGTATGCTGATTCTAATGTTTTTGTGAAAATGAAATGATTGAGGTGTTGGGTGGCTACGGTATCCTTGACTCCCTGCCGTGAGGTTTGACGATTGCCCTGAGGTTTGCTTGGGTAGCTCCCACCCCTCAGCTAGCATGAATGACACCGGTGGGTTGAGATTGAAATATTAGTGTGACGCCCAAACCCAACGGGGTCACGGATTTGGGGTAATTAAAAATTTTCGAAACAATAGAAGGGCTAAAGGATAATTTGTTATAAGCTGTATTTCTTATAACTTCAAAATAAATAGAAACTCGAAGACAAAACTAACAAACATCTAATTGCGCATTGACTACTGAAACTTGTTTGCGGAAAACAGAGTCTAATATATAACTTTGCAATTGCGATTATAACATCCAAATTTCTACATGAATAAACAACTGTTGTAATTTATTTCAATACAGTACTCCTAAGATACAAAACAACGACTGCTACGACACGGAATACGTTGGCCATTGACAAACACACATCACCCAGCAGCTGATTCACATTTCACCACCTGTTCGCTCCTCAGCTGTCGCACCTGCACCATTTTAAAAGCTAATGAGCCTAGGGGCTCAGCAAGTAAAAACCTGAATAATAACAAGTTTAGATACCAGGTGGACATCTGATCATTACCTAAGTTAAAGGAACATCAATACGTAAACATTTCTTAAACATTCATAAACTTGGAGACAGGGAAATATAACCCAGATCTCAACATCAACATTTTCTTTAGATTTATGGCATTTAAGCTCCTCATGGTCCGTGTTGCACTTTGATCAAAATGACTTTCGATATCAGTTTTAGCATATAGCTCATATAAAAAGGGCAGTCGACATCTAGACAACTGCTCACCCTTCTCCTTGGTGACCGTCAACTATCTATGCCATAATCTGAAAATAAACTTTGTTCCATTAACATCATTTCGTAAAACTTTCTTTCTTAAAATCCTCGGGTTCATCATTTAAAACTCTTGCTTCCATTTTCAAAACTTTACTGAGTATTTTCGACTTTGGAAACGTTACATAGATATAAGACCAGTCGGAAGAGAAACCAGTCGCAAAGAATAGGAACCAGTCGCAAGACAAGAACCAGTCGCAAGGTCTCATATTAAACAAAACGGCGCCGTTAGTGCGTCGACCAATAGCAAGAAAAAACACTAACATACGTAAAACCAGACGCAAGGATTTTATTAAAAAAAACCAGCTGCAAGGTACGTTTTTAAATGAAACGACGTCGTTAGCATATCGACCAGCCGCAGGAAAAATGATAACAACCAGTCGCAATGAACAGTAGAAACCAGACGCAAACTTTGGAATGTTTCATACTTAAGCAAAACGATGTCGTTCAACGAAATTTGTCGCGACAATAAAACCACTCGCAAGAAATGAAACCAGCTGTAATGAACAGTACTTAGAAACTAATAAAGCAACTGCTGAATTATTACAACAAAAATGCATCTGCTGGTGAACAGTGCATCTGCTGAATTTTTACGAAAGAAATGTAACTGCTGGATTTTACAAATAGAATGCATCTGCTGGTGAACAGTGCATCTGCTGAATTTTTACGAAATCAATGTAACTGCTGGATTTTACAAATAGAATGCATCTGCTGGTGAACAGTGCATCTGCTGAATTTTTAACTTGGTATTTGTAATATCAAAATAACAACTATACTATCAGCCGTTGCCTATCAAACCAGACTTCATACTGATTCAACTAGCATATACCGATTTCATAGTTATCAAATTCTGATATTACAACTACTAAATTAAAGAACATTCATAAACATTCTGGGAATAAACTCGAATCCTCAGTACTTTGAAACATCGTAAACTTTCTGGAAAACATTTTGGAAGCATCATAAACATCAAACATCATTTTCGAACCCATCTTTCTTTCCCTGAACATGTATAAAATCATTTTAAACATGAACTTTAAACATAACATAGCATATAGGAAAGGAAACTCGGAAACATCAATATAAGCTTTAAATGGTGATTCAAGAATCAGCTTTTACTTGCCTTAAATGAAGCTTTGTAACAACAACCGATTCCTGCAGAACTCTTCTCCTAGAGCGATACACGAACTTTTCTGGAGAATATTTGAAGGACACTAAAGATTTTCTTTGCAAATGATAAAGATCTTGTTTTGAAAATATGTTTAAATATGGAAGGGATTAGTGGCAAGCTACTTGTGAAATCAAGCATGACACAATTAGAAAATTTGGTAAAATTCCATTCCTCCTATTTTAATTTGTAAAACACCAAACCTTTTCCAAAAGAAATCATTTGTCCTCCTTAAAATATTTTCAATCATTTTAAAACCTGCTCGTGCACTACCCTTGGAGTCACCTGCTGAAACCAGCCATGTCGCACTTATCTTCTGAAATTAAAAGATCAGCGATACATAAACATTTCAAAATACCCACACTGTCACACTGCTGACTTATGCTAATCAGATTATAACACAGGTTCTCAACAAGAAGAACATCATGAACTGAAAGGTTACCATGGGTAAGCTTACCCTTACCCACAGTGTTACCGTGTGAGTTGTCACCAAAGACAATTTTGGGTCCTTTGTATGGCTTCAGTTCTGATAACAACTGTGGATTGCCAGTCATGTGCCTCGCACAACCACTATCCAGATACCATTTGATTGAGTCCTCCGAAGCTGTGTACCTGTTATCCTGCAATCACAAAAATAAACTTTTGGTACCCAATTTCACTTGGGTCCAGATAGGATTACCCCTTTCGGGACCCATACTTGAATTATCTTAATAGTTTTCCCAGTATGAATGTCCACAAGGGTTCGTGCTGAATTTTTGTGCGATCTGCTGAGCTTTGGTTTCGTACTTTGAATCAGATCACACTTAGGCTGAACCTTTACCCATTTTAATTTAGCCTTCGTTGTACCACGCTTTTGCTGGTTCGGAACAGACGACTTAGGTACAACTTTCGCCTTGTCCTTTCTAGTCTGTTCGTTAGCCAGCTGGGCTTACAGTTTTCCGGCTTGATGCAACCAGTACCATTTTTACCCTTTTGGTTCAGCTGTCCAGTGATATGGTCGTCATACTTGACCGACTCATAAACATCATGTATCACACCGACTTTGACAAAATTCATTTTATTGAATTTGTAATCATCCAGATCTGACTGAATACATGTTTCCTCTGAGCTTCTTTCAACAAAGCTGAAACCTAAGTCAGTTTTGTCATTTAATGGCTTCTGAGTTTCATGCAGCTTACTTAAGGAAATCAAAGACTGAGTCCAGGAACTCATCACTTGATTTAATATTTCATTTTCAGATGAGAGTTCACAGGACTTTGTTCTCAAGAAATCATTTTCAATTTTCAGTTTACGCAACTACGTTTGAAAACTGTCAGTTTCCCCAACCTGAGCAGTGCTTGGTTCAGCTGAACTGTTTTTCAAACATCCGTTTTCAGCCTTAATTTCCTTGAATGTTTGAGATAGTTTTTATGCACTCATGGACCATCTCATTTAGTGCGGTGATGAGGTCCTCACGTTTAAATTCACTTTTTGAGAAATCAAATACCTCATCGTAAGTCGTTTGGTTCACCATCAAGCAGTGGACTTCTTCCTTCTCACTCTCACTTGATGAGCTGCTTGATGTTGTTTCAGAGTCTGAGTCCATCCATTTGCTGTTGCTCTCCTCAGCAATCAGTACCTTTTGGTTATTCTTTTTGTGGGGCCTTTTCTCATATCTATTCCTTCTTCTTCTGTGGACCGCTTATCATCTTTCTTAGGCCTGTTGCAATCAGCTGCAAAATGCCTTGGTCTGCCATAGTTATAACAATTTTGGTCAGTAAAAATCTTTTCAGATTTATGTCCATTGTTATAATTAAAATAAGGGTTTCGAGATCTTCTCATAAATTTCCAAACTTCTTTACCAAGAGGGACATGACGTCGTTGCTGATTTTCTCTGCTGACTTGCTTGGTGAGCTCTATTCTGAAATTGTTGCAGCAAGAGCCTTTGTAGGTTGTGAGGTTTGTGGCCCAGCCTCTGATCTGGTTTCCAGCACGAACTCATAAGCTTTAAGATCGGGAAAAGATCATGGAGTTCAAGCTTGTTCAGATCTTTTTATTCTCACATTGCCATCGTCTTCATGTCCCATTCCCTTGCAGAGCTCTCATAATTTCAAGAGCCAGTTCTCTGTTGTTGTACTCCTTTCCAAGGCTTGTCAGCTCGATCACAACAGAGCTGAATCTCTCGTCGAATTCGGTCATGGTCTCTCCTTCTCTCATCTTGATTGACTCATACTTCTGCTGGGCAACAGTCAGCTTATTTTCTTTTGTCTCATCGTTGCCTTCGCAGATTTGAGTCAGCTTTTCCCACATCTCTTTTGCAGTAGCTCAGGTCTTTATTTTCCTGAACAAATTTTTTTCCAATGTCTTGTAGAGTATATCCTTTGCTACATTGTCCAGATTAGCTTTCTTCTTATCCTCCGTGTGTACTCAAATCTGGTCTCCTCTATCCATTGTGGAGCTCCAGCAAGAATAGCCATGGCCGTGTTGGTCTTCATGATATTCATGGGTCCATCTGTTATGACGAACCACATATCATCATCCTGAGGTGCAAGATGGGCTTGCATCCTGATCTTCCAATCATCATACTCCTCCTTAGAAAACATAGGAATCTCATTGTGAGAAGTATACATATATGAATATAGGCACAAAAGATCAGACTGCTCAATAACTGAGATGACAAGGCTCTGATACCAATTGGTAGGATCAATAGGATCGAAAGTAGAAACAAAATAAGCCCAGGAGTTCAGAAGGGGGTGGGGGTGAATGAACTCCTTTGATTTTTCTATTTCAAATCCTTTTAAAAACGATTTTACAAGCCTGTGACCAGCTTAGAGGATCTCAGTTCTAATTTGTTTTCTCAATTAACAATATAGTGTGGAAATAAACCGATTAAACAGTGAACAGTAATAAACTAATGATGCAAGTAATTAAATAGAGAGAGTCAAGAGTTTGTTTCTGGAAATTCGTATCTTAAAATCCTACGTCTCCCCTTATTCCTTTTCAGGAAGGTTCCACTAGAAGACTTTGATGGTTACAGCGTCCATTAGAACCAACTCACTTAATCCTTGATTAAAGTGAACTCCTAGCAACCAAATACAATGCAGACTTCTCTGATGATTACAAATAAAAGTATTTTAGAACTGCTTGACATAGCAAGTTCTTTACAGACTCTAATCTGAATATTTCAACGAATACAACGCAAACAGAGTTTGTAAAACTTCTGGTTTGTTATACAATAAGATTAGTATTCTAATGTAAACCAGAAGGAAATCTCGAAGGTTGATTTCTGATTAAGAACTGAAAAACTTCAAGGACTATTCTTCGAGATTGAGAGCTGGGATTGAGTTGGAAGAAGAAGAAGAGGGCGAAGATCTCTCTACTTGAACCACTTCTCTATATATAGATATCCATCTTCAACGGTCATTAAATGAGCCAGTAGACACAAAATTTGTTTGAAAATCTTTATCGTATTGAGCACTAATTGCACCATTAATGAGGTTTGTCTGCTGTTGTCAGAGCTTACTAGACTTCAGCCAGAAATGGTAAACATCGACTTTACCAACTCTGCGTTCTGTACGATATACTCTAAATGGCTCTGATCTTGAATATATTTAATCCGATTTGACTAAAAGGATTTATATTCTTTAATCTTGATCGTTGAATCCTATGGAACAAATAGCTGTTGAGATCTGAAGCTGTGATATGAAATATGTTTATGAGCTGAAATCTTCTTCGGCTCTGAGCTGAAATCTTCTTCGGCTTTGAGCTGAAATCAGCTCTAATCTGATACGTGTATAAAATCTTCAATATCTTTCTCCTATACGAATTTTCGCTTTTTTCTCTCTTTATCCATACCTTTGTCTGATCTGAAATGCCTCTCTACGAATATCATCAGCTTTCGCAGTTGCTGCTGAACTGCAAAAGACCAAACAAAAAGATTACTAACCCTGTTTTGTTCCTTAGAAGCATCTGATCTGGTCTGATCTGTAGAATAAGCCTCTTAGCTGAACTGAATGGATTCTGATATGAAACACTCTGATCTGATCTGTTACGCTCTGATCTAATATGTTATATAAGCCTCTGAACTGATCTGATACGCTCTGATCTAATCTTTTATATAAGCCTCTGAACTGATCTGATACGCTCCGATCTGAGTTGCTCTGATCTGATCTGAAAAATATGCCAAATCGGTTAAGTCCTTAACCCGATTACTTATAGTCTAAATCTGATAGCCTTATATTCAGTTCTTTATCTTGTTTGTGTTATCACCAAAACCTATAATTTTATTTTAACAATTTTCCCCTTTTTGGTGATGACAAAACTTAGCAGCTTACGACTTGAAAAGAGACAAAAAATAAATTGATCCAAGTCTTTGCTATATTTTCAATAAGAACAGCTACGTACAAGAGCTTTGTACAAGAACTGAAAAACTACTCAAGAAAACTGTAACGCCCTAAAATTCATAGGACCACAATTTTTGACCCTTTTATTCTAAAGGGCTGATTTGATATTTGAACATTCAGATTTGAGCTAGTTTTATTTATTTAAAGCCGATTTTTTTCTTTCATTTGAAACACGATCCAGAAGGTTTCCGGACATATTTCGCCCCAAGCACAATCCGAGTTGGTCCGGATCTGATTTCTCCTTTTAAAATAAAATGTTTTGAAATGGGAGAATTGTTTATAAAATGCTTGTAGCAATTTCAAAATTTAAATAGTAGTAGGGAGTTTTTAGCAAATCTTTCTAAAAGGGACAAAGAGTTGGTATGACAACCATGCCTACTCAAGTATTTTTACCTGCTACCAATCATACTCCCTTATATGATTGTTTACGTGAGTTGAAAGCTCAATTTGACTTGCCAAGCAAAATCTTTAGTTCTCTCAAAATTTCTAAGGAGCTCGTCGCTTGTGCTTGAGGAGATCTTCCGCGGAAACCAGCTGTTCCTTGTGTTTTCCAGTTAAAGGCAAGTAAAGCCTGATCCTTTGCTACACCATGAAAGTATATATTAATTTCTTCAGTTATGTGATTGCTTGCTTGTTCTACGCCCAAGTTTTAGCTTATGTTCATGCTCTTGCTTGGTTTACGAAAATGAATGATTGGGTTCACAGAGCTGATTTCAGTTTTAAAACTCTCCAGCTTGTTTTAGTGCGATTATTGTTGTTTTTAAAACACGTAGCTTACAGATTCGAGTTGAATGCATGATTATGAACTCCTTCTTTCTGGTGTATGGCGGCGTCTGGAATTGACTCCAAGTTCATCGGTGATGTTGGTCAAATCGGGATTTTGTACCGGTTAGATAGGTAGAGCTGGTATCTTTGGATGTCGTTCGTGATACTGCAGCACTAGTTCCAGAAACCAAATCTGTTTTGGCGCTGCTGCCACTATTTCTATAGTCACATCTGTTTTAATGAGAGCGATGTTATTTCTATATTCAAACCTATTTCTCACCTAAACACTGTTTTCTACTGTCAGACCTCGTGCACAAACCACGCAAACAATAGCGGAAGCATTTAAAATAGTGGCTAAAATTTTCGCTTTTGGCTTGACTGATAAAAACATAAGTTAAAATACTGCAATACTCAAAATATTCCAGTTAAATTAATTACGCAAGACTAAAAGTCACAAAACAACAGTACAACATGCATCAAGCACCAATCAACAACACTACAACTGAATACAATAAAGCACAGGGCATTCCCCGGCTAACAGTACTGATATATATATGCTATACGCTAACTGGGACACTATAACCACCTCCTGGGGCACCTCCAGGTGGGTCAAATCCACGACCAGCTGAGTAACCTGGGAAACCTGAACAATACACACAGGCAAACAACACCAGCTCCAGAGGGACATGGTGTCAAACCCCAGTACGGAGAGCAACATAAAACAGCTAACGGAAAGCAACAGATAATATGCAAATGCTATGCATGAACAGCTGAGTACAAACAGAAGGCTACAACCAAAAGCAGGGAGCCAAAAGATCTCAACAACTGCTCAACAAACGAATCTGATCAACTGAACAACAGTGGCCACGGGGTGTGTGAGTATATGGGAGATACCCACTCGTCTCAACACACGGCACCAGATGCAAAACACAGCTCAACCTGCTGTTGCCCAACTCATGAGGTGTGGGAGCTACCCATTCCGCTCATAGTGGCTAACAGATCCCAGCAGCGAGATGAGGGTGACGGGAGTTACCCGTTCAGCCTCTAAACAAGCATCCTGGTACGCACAGATCAAGATACAAGGCACGACTTAAACAGATCTGAGCTCAATATGACAAATGCGCGTATGCAACAGATAAAATGTCCAGCACATAACATATACAACGATGCAAGGCATACACAGCAGCACGCATAATCACCCATGCTCAATCCAAAGCTGTAAAACAAGCTCACATCCGTACCTAAAGTCTCCTGAGCTACAATTATCACAAAGAAGTCCCGAGCAACACAGATCTCACACCTGCTAAGCCAAACACAGATACTAGCTCAGGGAGTATAGCACAGAACTACAAATTGGAAGCTACGAGCTCAACCAAATATGTCCTACCCTTCTAACACAACAAAAGGCTCTAAACAAAGCACAAGGTAGGATCTTAACACTTACCCAACAAGCTACCTGAATGGCAGAAGCAAATTCGACGCTTATGCTAACAGACTACAGAAGGGAGATGTCTCGCGACCTCTCAAAGCTTGGTGCAAGCTTCCAAAAGTTGTACCAAACTAAGCGTCTTAGCAAGAGGAGTCCAACGCTACCACTCTTACTTCAATCGAAGATGCCTACCACCGACAATCGGAGAAGATAAGGTTCGGTGAACAGTAGCTAGGGTATCGCGATAGGATTCGCTATCGGGAAATATTCTAAGTGTCGAAGCTTAATAATAAAGAACGAAGGGAAAGTCCTCTATTTAAAGGTAAAATATGCTCAATTTTGAAGAACAGAACCCACCGACACTTAAGTCTCAAAGATGATTTCCCACTCGGATCTGAATCTCACATCAGATCTGGCTCTACATCGAACAGATCCTGACTTACCCAAACGACATCGCACAGAGTCTACTCTCGCATCTGGACACGTACGCTACTCAAATCTAAAATGCTAAACGCATGCAAAACTCAGATCTCACCAAATCTGAATACCAACGCTACTCATAACTGAGTCTCACCCACTAAGCCAAAACGCTGTCGTTCCAACTAATTCGAACGAGGTAGTTTAGATACTCGTCACAGAAAACACGCTAGCTCACCTTTGGACGCCTGCGATACCAGATTCCATCACCACAACTGAGCGCGATCACCAACACTCACATCTGATCAGTTCCCGCGGAAATTCTCCAACTCTCTAGATCTGTTTCAAGGACTTATACAGACCCGATAACTAAGCCAAGCATACCAACTCAAAGATGGCTCATCCCAAATCTGTTCCAGCCAAATCTGGTCTGTACTAAACATGATTAATTAACTCAATTAATCTAATCAACTTTCGGGTCTCACATCTCTCCCCCACTAAAACAGGATTTCGTCCTCGAAATCAAACAACAATTCCGGAACAAGAGTTCAAGATAACTGGGAAAACAACCATAAACAAACATCTACCAGGAAACAACAAGAAAACAACTAGCTACTGGAATCTGATACCACGCTTACTCAAACAGATGCGGCCACTCACACTGCATCTTCTCTTACAGTTCCCAAGTAGCTTCTTCTCTACCATGTTTGCTCCACTGAACCATCACCAAAGGAATGGTTTTGTTCCTCAGCTGTTTCTCTTTTCTATCCAAGATCTGCAAGGGATATTCCACATAACTTAAAGTCCGATCAAGCTCCACCTTGTCAGTTCTCAACACATGCGAAGGATCTGGCTCATACTTCCTCAACATAGACACATGAAAAACATAATGCAAGGAGGACAAATCTGGCGGCAACAACAGCCGATAAGCCAAAGGACCAATTCACTCAACAATATCATATGATCCAACAAAACGAGGAGCCAACTTTCCCTTGAGACCAAATCTCATAACACTGCGAAAAGGAGAAAATTTCAGGAAAACCAGATCACCAACATGAAATTCCAAAGGCCTGAGGACAAATCTGGCGGCAACAACAGCCGATAAGCCAAAGGACCAATTCACTCAACAATATCATATGATCCAACAAAACGAGGAGCCAACTTTCCCTTGAGACCAAATCTCATAACACTGCGAAAAGGAGAAAATTTCAGGAAAACCAGATCACCAACATGAAATTCCAAAGGCCTACGCCTCTTGTTCGCATAACTGGCTTGGAGATCCTGTGCAGCTTTCATCTGTTGGAGAATCAGATCTACTTGATCTCTCATCTGCTGCACAAATTCTGGAGAAGACAGCTGCTTCTCACCCACTTCTTCCCAACACACAGGCGATCTACACTTTCTGCCATACAATGCCTCAAATGGTGCCATACCAATCGTGACCTATAGCTGTTATTGTAAGAAAATTCAACCAAAGACAACGAATCTTGCCAGCTAACACTAAAATCCATCACAACAGCTCTTAACATATCCTCTAAAATCTGGATAATTCTCTCAGATTGGCCATCTGTCTGGGGATGATACGCTGTACTCATCGCCAATCTAGTACCCAAAGCTGTTTGCAAACTCTTCCAAAACCTGGAAGTAAACCTCGGATCACGATCTGAAACAATAGAAACAGGCACACCATGAAAACGCACCACGAAATCTATGTACAGCTTCGCCATATTATTCAAAGAATACGTCATGCTATAGGGAATGAAGTGAGCAGACTTCGATAACCTATCGATTATAACCCACACAACATCACAACCTCTGCTGGAACGAGGAAAATGGGTCACAAAATCCATTGCTATGTGCTCCCAATTCCATTAGGGCACCTCTAAGCTCTGCAACAAACCACCAGGTCTCATTCTTTCAGCCTTGACTTGCTGAAAATTCAGATAACGGGCTACAAAATCAGCAACATCACTCTTCAAACCTGCCCACCAGTAATGCTGCTTCAAGGCATGATACATCTTCCTTGCACCAGGATGGCTCACAACAATTTGTGGCTCAACTTGGAAAGAAGACACCACAACATAATCCTCACCTGGGTAAAACCGCCAACCAGTAGTGCTTAGATGCTCATGGACCTTCGAAATCTGCAATGAAGCCAGCATCGCCACTTGAGCCTTTCTTCTCAATGCATAAACAACTACATTCATCTTCCCAGGCTGATATTGGATCTCACAATCAAAATCCTTTAGCAACTCCATCCTTATACGCTGTCTCATGTTCAAATCTGACTGAGAAAAGAGATACTGAAGACTCTTGTGGTCTGAATACACCATAAACTGCTCGCCATACAGATAGTGGCGCCAAATTTTCAAGGAAAAAACCACTGCCGCCAACTCCAAATCATGAACTGGGTCTCATGCGATTTCAACTGACGAGAGGCATACGCAATGACTCGACCATTCTGCATCAACACACAACCCAATCCATTCAAGGAAGCATCTACACAAACCACAAAACCATCAAAACCACACGACAAAGCTAACACAGGCGCAGAAGTTAGCTTCTCTTTGAGCAACACAAAACTGTTCTCACACTGCTCAGTCCAAACAAACCTCTTGACTTTCTGAGTCAACTGCGTCACCGGCTTAGCTATACTAGAGAATTCCTCTATAAAACGCCTATAATAGCCAGCCAAACCCAAGAAACTACGAATCTCAGCAACATTCTTGGGGCGCTCTCAGTTAACAACAGCATCTACCTTACTGGGATCCACAGAAATACCTTCCACTGAGATGACATGATCCATAAATACAACTCGGTCTAACCAAAACTCGCACATGGAAAACTTAGCATACAGTTGCGAGTCTCGTAGCGTCTGAAGAACCAACTTCAAATGCTTCCTGTGCTGCATCGGAATCTTAGAGTACACCAAAATGTCATCGATAAACACAATCACAAACTGATCGATGAACTCTCTAAAGACTCGATTCATCAGATCCATGAAAACTGCAGGGGCATTCGTCAAACCAAAAGGCATAACTAAAAACTCATAATGCCCGTACCTCATACGAAAAGCAGTTTTTGCAACATCTTGCTCTCGAATGCGCAAGTGATGGTACCTCGAACATAGATTGATCTTAGAGAATACAGCCGAACCCTGAAGCTGATCAAAAAGGTCATCGATCCTCTGCAAAGGGTACTTATTCTTCACGGTCTCCTTATTCAACTGTCTAAAGTCGATGCACATCCTCATCGACCCGTCCTTCTTCTTTACAAACAAGATAGCCGCTCCCCACGGAGACATACTCGGCCTAATGAAACCCTTCTCCAATAAGTCGCTAAGCTGAACCTTAAGCTCCCTCAACTCATCAGGCGCTAAACGATACGGAGCTTGAGAGATAGGAGCTGTACCAGGTACCAACTCAATGTTAAAGTCTATCTCCCTCCTCGGAGGAAAGCCAGGAATCTCCTTCGGAAACACATCAGGGAAATGACGAACAAAGGGAACATCATTGAGCTCTACGCGCGAAGAAGAAGACGCATCCAAAGCATAGATCATAAATCCAGCATTCTCCAACGAAAACAGGCTAAACATCTCCATCTCAGAGACTAAAGGAATCTTCGATCGGGAATCATGGCCATAGAAGTTCCACTTCTCGCCAGACTGGGGCCTAAAACGCACAACGCCATGGAAACAATTCACAGTGGCCCTATAACTAGACAACATGTCCATGGGAACATCATTGAGCTCTACGCGCGAAGAAGAAGACGCATCCAAAGCATAGATCATAAATCCAGCATTCTCCAACGAAAACAGGCTAAACATCTCCATCTCAGAGACTAAAGGAATCTTCGATCGGGAATCATGGCCATAGAAGTTCCACTTCTCGCCAGACTGGGGCCTAAAACGCACAACGCCATGGAAACAATTCACAGTGGCCCTATAACTAGACAACATGTCCATTCCCACTATGCAATCAAAATCCATCACTAGCCTGATCAGGTTGGCTAACAACACGTTCTCACCAAACCTAAGAACGCCATTCAACAAAATCTCTTGGGAGTACAGGCTCGCGCCGGTAGGAGTCGCAACAGACACAACATCACATAAAACAGTGGTATGCAAACCATGCTCAACCACAAATGCATCAACAATAAACGAATGTGATTCTCCTGTATCAAACAACACACGCGCAGGAAAATCAAAGAAAAAACAAGTACCTGTGATCACTCTTCCTCCTGGCGTGCCTTCTGCTTGCTCCCTGGTCATGGCATTCACTTGGGCAAACTGAGGTCCTGAGAAATGAGGCTGAGAAGACTGTCCAAACCACGAAGGACCAGGCTACTGGAACGGCCTAAACTGAGACTCTCCGAACCTCTGCCGCGGAGCAGGAAAAGAACGACCTCTAGACGATCAACCTCGACAATGCGGTGGGGCGGCGGTATGCTGAGATCCAGCCAAAGAACACACTCTCGCAAGTGTCCATACTGACCACAAACATTACACGAACCTTGCACTCTTACACACTGCACCGTAGGATGCCTTCCTCCACACTGGCCACAAAACTCGACCCTGGAACTACTACCACTGCTAGAACTATCTGAGCCAGAAGAACGAGAACCTGACTTCTTCTTGAACTGACGGCCACGAGGCCTAAACCTCTGGTGTCCTGACTGTTGAGCTACTTGCTACTGCTGGGGCGGCTGATATGACTGCACAAACTGCGAAGGTTGCACCCCCGGAACCATGGGACGGTTACCTTGCACCACTTGAGGCCTAACACGAGACCTACGGTTCTGCAGTCCTTCATCAATATCCATAGATTTGTCCATCGCATCCGCATAACTCGTCGGTGAACCCGCCAACACCAAAGAATAAAACTCTTCGTTGAGCCCCTCCAAGAACTTATTCCTCTTCGCCCGCTCTCGGCCAGAAACATGTGTAACGTACGCAAGAAGAGATGAAAACCCCAGGCATACTCTCCCACGGACATAGTTCCCTGCACCAGGTTATCAAACTCACGCTCCCTGGCGTTCACAAAGGATTCCGGAACATACTCATGATGGAAGGCAGTACAAAAGCTTTTCCACGTAATCCCTACACCTGTCTCCTCAAGAGTCCTCGAAGCGCCTCTCTACCAACGCTCTGCACCTCTCCTCAACTGAAACGTAGCTAGACTCAACCTACGCTCATCATCATACCTGACATGGTCGAACAACCCGGTAATGTGCTGCAACCAGGACTCCGCATCGGAACTAGACTCATCACCGTTAAATGTCTGAGGGTTCATCCGCTGAAACCTCGCCATCACAAGTTCCATGTCGTCCACACGGGCTGCCAGCTCATCTACCTCTATCTCAACATGTCTATCACGACCATGACGATGAACACTATGCTGCAATTCCTCGTTCTGACCTTCGGATTCTTCCTGAAACTGCCCTCTACCTCTACCCCTACGTCTAGGCGGCATCTACGAAGGCACTAAGAAGGTAAGGTCACACAGCAACAAATATATCACATAATCAAACAAATCACATAGTCAAGCACATGAAACATGCGACACTGTGCCTAGACTCAAGTGTGATCAAAGAAATCGAGCTTATCCCAGCTTAAGCTTTAATACAAAAAATGTCAGACCTCGTGCACAAACACAGAGTTTAACCACGCAAACAATAGCGGAAGCATTTAAAATAGTGGCTAAAATTTTCGCTTTCGGCCTGACTGATAAAAACATAAGTTAAAATACTGCAATACTCAAAATATTCCAGTTAAATTAATTACGCAAGACTAAAAGTCACAGTACAATAGTACAACATGCATCAAGCACCAATCAACAACACTACAACTGAATACAATAAAGCACAGGGCATTCCCCGGCTAACAGTACTGATACATATATGCTATACGCTAACTGGGACACTCTAACCACCTCCTGGGGCACCTCCAGCTGGGTCAAATCCACGACCAGCTGAGTAACCTGGGAAATCTGAACAATACACAGAGGCAAACAACACCAGCCCCAGAGGGACATGGTGTCAAACCCCAGTACGGAGAGCAACATAAAACAGCTAACGGAAAGCAATAGATAATATGCAAATGCTATGCATGAACAGCTGAGTACAAACAGAAGGCTACAACCAAAAGCAGGGAGCCAAAGGATCTCAACAACTGTTCAACAAACGAATCTGATCAACTGAACAACAGTGGCCACGGTGTGTGTGAGTATATGGGAGCTAACCACTCGTCTCAACACATGGCACCAGATGCAAAACACATCTCAACCTGCTTTTTCCCAACTCATGAGGTGTGGGAGCTACCCACTCCGCTCATAGTGGCTAACAGATCCCAGCAGGGAGATGAGGGTGACGGGAGTTACCTGTTCGGACTCTAAACAAGCATCCTGGTATGCACAGATCAAGATAACAAGGCACGGCTTAAACAGATCTGAGCTCAATATGACAAATGCGTGTATGCAACAGATAAAATTTCCATCACAGAACATATACAACGATGCAAGGCATACACAACAGCACGCATAATCACCCATGCTCAATCCAAAGCTGTAAAACAAGCTCACATCCGTACCTCAAGTCTCCTTAGCTACAATTACCACAAAGTAGTCCCGAGCAACACAGATCTCACACCTGCTAAGCCAAACACAAATACTAGCTCAGGGATAGTAGCACAGAACTAAAAATTGGGAGCTACGAACTCAACCAAATCTGTCCTACCCATCTAACACAATAGAAGGCTCCAAACGAAGAACAAGGTAGGATCTTAACACGTACCCAACAATCTACCTGAATGGCAGAAGCAAATCCGACGCTTATGCTAACAGACTACAGAAGGGAGATGTCTCGCGACCTCTCCAAGCTTGGCGCAAGCTTCCAAAAGCTGTACCAATTGAAGCGTCTTAGCAAGAGGAGTCCAACGCTACCACTCTTACTTCAATCGAAGCTGCCTACCACCGGCAATCGGAGAAGATAAGGTTCGGTGAACAGTAGCTAGAGTATCGCGACAGGATTCGCTATCGGGAAATATTCTAAGTGTCGAAGCTGAATAATAAAGAACGAAGGCAAAGTCATCTATTTAAAGGTCAAATCTGCTCAATTCTGAAGAACAGAACCCACCGACACTTAAGTCTCAAAGATGATTTCCCACTCGGATCTGAATCTCACATCGGATTTGGCTCTACGTCGAAACAGATCCTGACTTACCCAAACTACATCGCACAAAGTCTACTCTTGCATCTGGACACGTCATCCGCTACTCAAATCTAAAATGCTAAACGCATCGCAACACTCAGATCTCACCAAATCTGAAGACCAACGCTACTCATAACTGAGTCTCTCCCACTAAGCCAAAACTATGTCGTTCCAACTAATCCAAACAACGTAGTTTAGCTACTCGTCACAGAAAACACGCTAGCTCACCTCTGGACTCCTGCGATACCCGATTCCATCACCACAACTGAGCGTGATCACCAACACTCACATCTGATCAGTTCCCGTGGAAATTCTCTAACTCTCTAGATCTATTTCAAGGACTTATACGGACACGATAACTAAGCCAAGCATACCAACTCAAAGCTGGCTCATCCCAGATCTGTTTCAGCCAAATCTGGTCTATACTAAACCCGACTAATTAACTCAATTAATCTAATCAACTTTCGGGTCTCACATCTACTGTCAAATCTGTTTTCACGCTAACATATGGTTCCAGAAGCCAAATCTGTTCCCCGCTAGCGATACTATTCCTATAATCATATTTTTCCTCGGTAGAGATACCGCTTCGATAGTTAAATTTTTTTCCACGTCAGCTACGTCTCTTGTAGCCAAATCTGTTGCTCAGTACAATTTTATAGAGAACTGAGTTTTAAAAGAAGTGAACCCCAAACAATGAGATCTGAATTCGATCAACGATTGGTTTAAAGGAAGTAATGTTCAGTTTTAAAGGATTTATGGCAAAGATTACAGACGGTCATATTGGAAGCGTGAGCTAGTTGTCGAAGGAATCAGTTTCCCCTTCATATTGGGCGATGTTTCGCCATATTGTTACTGAATTCAGATGTAGCTTGATCAAGCGCCAAATGGACCTATGGAGAGCTTCTAAGCCATAAGTCAAAAGAAAATATAGATGAGATCTGGGTTGTTTTCCCAAATCTGATTTTACGAAAATATGTTTAACTGACTTCCTTTAAACTATGATTATTTTAAGTTATGTATATATCTTCCTGCACTAAATGATCTTGTTATTTTCATTTTTACTTGCTGAACCCTAGGCTCATTAGCTTTTATGGTGCAAGTGAGTCAGATCTGGGGCAGACGGGAGGCGGGAGCTGAACCTGCTGGGGCTTGTGTGTGTTTATTGAAGGCCAGCGTTTTCGTGCTGTTGTTGTTTTGATCTTTTGTCAAAACTGTATTAAGATCCATTACAACAATACAGAATTCATATAGAGTTCCAGTAGTTGTAATGTCGCATTTTGTACTTGAACCAAAAGTCTGTTAGTCAAATCTGCTATTGCGATTTGTGTTTGGCGCCAATTGTTTGTATATCGATTTTGTAAGGAAATACAGGTTGCAACATTTCGCATTCAGCCCTTCTTTTCCTTTGTTTATTCAATTAACTCCACTCCGTAGATTCCCATGTGTATGGACGTCACAACTTGGTATCAGATCATGGTCCTAGAGATAAACACACATATTTCCAGTTGGGACAGATTTCGTCAACCGTTTCTCCAGAGCTGTGAGTTTTATTTTATGTTATAGAGTATATATATTTTGAATTTAACATGTTCTGACGTTTAATTGTGGTGGATTATGGGCTATAGATCAATATGTCCAGTAGAGGAAGAGGTAGGAGAAGTAGCCCCATAGATGAGAACAACCCGGATGCTAGTGCCCGTGTTCTAGCTGGGATGGCATAACTCTTAGAACAACTCGTAGGCCAGTCGATCAGAAGCAATAACCAATCTTCCAGCAGAGGACCCCATCTAGATGATCCCCAGGAAAGGTTTTGGATACAGAAGCCAAAAGAATTTAGTGGCTCAACAGACCCGTTTGTCGCTGAGAGCTGGATAAAGTCCATGGAGGTTATATTTGATTACCTCCAGACGCTTGATCTGGATAGGTCCCGGTGTGCTATTTACATGCTAAGAGATGATGCTATTATTCTGGTGGGAAGGAGCTAGACGCACAGTGGATGTGACAAATCTCCCTTGGGAGGAATTCAAGGAAGTATTCTTTGCTCAATACTTCACTGAGGACAAGCAGTCAGAGCTGAAAGAGAATTTTTAGCGATAAAGCAGGGAGCATGACGATCAAAGAGTATATCCGCAAGTTTGAGAGAGGGTGCTATTTTATACCATTGATTGGAGCTGACCAAAAGAGAAATTGTGACATTTTGTCAATGGTTTGAAGCCTGTCCTCAGCAATGATGTTAGATTGACAGAACCCAAGGATTTCAGGGTTGCTGTAGATAAGGCCCTCCGGGCAGATGAAGATTGGAAGATTGTTGAAGAGGAGCGACAGCTCAAGAGGCACACCTTCCAGAAAATATACCAGAGGCCCTTTAAGAAACAGAACAAATCAGTAGAGGCCTTAGGAGCCAAAACCTCTGCAACCCCAACCTATCAGTGCAGTCCCTGCTACTAACAACCGGCCAGTTTGTCCCAAGTGCCAGAAGAATCACCCTGGTACATGTAGGGTTGGTAAGAATGTCTTTACAGATGTGGTGTGCCAGGCCACGTTATTCGAAACTGCCCAAAATCAAAGCAGCTGGTGACCAACAGAGCTTTTGTTATGACAGATGAGCAAGCCAACCCAGACTCTACGATGGTTACGGGTAAGATCTTGATTTCTGGTATGCCCTCTATAGCCTTGATAGATTCAGGTGCAACTCACTCGTTTATAGCAGCAAAGTTTGCTAAGAAGTTACCCTTCAAACCAGATCAATTAACCATAGGATTTTGCGTGACTATACCCTTAGGAGAGGAACTGGTGTCCCATGGTTTATTTTGTGATTTAGAACTAAGGCTTCAAGAGCGTTTGATTTCTGCTAACTTAATTGTGCTACCTATGCCTGAGTTCGATTTAATTCTGGGTATGGATTGGTTAACTAAGTATGGGGTAGTGATTGTTTTTAATTTCATAACAGTGGTGGTCAACCCACCCAAAGGAGACCAGTTTACGTTTGAAGCTAACCAGATTCGAAGAATTCCTCGCATCATTTCAGCTTTAAAGGCCCAAAGCTGTTTGAGGAAAGGTGGAATAGGATTTTTGGCAAGTCTATTGCCCCTAGCTATTGTTAGTAAACCCCAACTGTCAGAAGTAGAAGTAGTGAATGAGTTTTCTTAAGTTTTTCCAGAGGACATCCATGGACTACCACCATTTAGAGAGTTGGAATTTTCAATTGATCTAGTACCAGGAGTAGCGCCTACTTCCAGACCACCTTATCGCTTTGCTCCAACAGAGATGAGGGAATTAAAAGAACAGATCCAAGACCTGTTGGATAAGGGATTAATTCGACCTAGCACGTCACCTTGGGGAGCCCCTGTTTTGTTTGTCAAGAAGAAGGATGGGAGTTTAAGGTTGTGTATAGATTATCGAGAGCTTAACAAGCTGACAGTTAAGAATAAATACCCCCTTCCTAGGATTGAGGATTTGTTTGACCATTTGAAGGGATCAACAGTCTAGTCTAAGATCAAATTGAGATCTGGCTATCACCAATTGAATATTAATCCAGCTGATGTTTATAAGACTGTCTTTAGAACACGCTACGGCCATTATGAGTTCCTAGTAATTTCCTTTGGACTTACCAATGCACCTTCAGTCTTTATGGACTTGATGAATAGAGTTTTCCAACCGTTTCTGGATCAGTTTGTGGTCGTATTTATAGATGATATCTTGGTGTATTCCAAGACCAGCTCAGATCACGCCAACCATCTTAGGACAGTGCTACAAGTTTTGAAGAGCAAACAACTGTTTGCCAAGTTCAGTAAGTGTGATTTTTGGCTGGAGAAAGTTGCATTCTTAGGAAATATTATATCCAAGGACAGATTGGAGGTTGACCCGCCAAAGTTGAAGCTGTTCGCGATTGGACTGTACCCAAATCTATTTATGAAGTCAGGAGCTTTTTGGGTTTAGCTGGATATTATAGACGTTTCATTAAGGGATTTTCGAAGATAGTTGTCCCATTAACCTCGCTAACAAGGAAGCAAGTTAAATATGAATAGACCCTAGAGTGTCAGATCAGCTTTGAGAAGTTAAAACAAGCTCTGATTGAAGCCTCGATGCTAACCATGCCCTCTGATCAGGGAGAGTTTGTCATCTATATAGATGAGTCCAAGCTGGGTTTAGGTGATGTAGTGATGCAGGACCGTAGAGTAATCTCCTATGCTTCCAGAAAACTGAAGAACCATGAGAAGAGTTCTCCCACGCATGACCTAGAACTAGCAGCTGTAGTTTTTTCCTTGAAAATCTGGAGACATTACCTTTATGGGGAAAAGTGTGAAATATTCACAGACCATAAGAGCCTTAAGTACTTTTTTCACCCAAAAGGAACTCAATATGAGGCAGAGGAGATGGTTAGAGCTGGTAAAGGATTATGATTGCACCATCAACTACCATCCAGGAAAGGCGAATGTAGTGGCCGATGCTCTAAGCAGGAAGTCAATAGGGTTAAGCCAGCTCACTGTCCAGAGACCATTGGCTTACGAAATTGAGGAGTTTGGGTTAGAATTAGTGCCCCGTGATAGTGCTGTGATCTTGGCAGATCTCTCCATTCAACCAGATATGATAGACCAGATCCGAGAAGGACAGCTGAAGGACGAGCAGTTGAAGAAGTGGGTTAAACAAGACAGAGAGAGTGGTAGCAATCTCTATACCTCCCAGGGAGGAGTTGTTAGATATCAGGGCCGGATGTGGGTGCCCCAAGTAGACACCATGAGATCAAATCTGATGGCTGAAGCCCATACAGCCCCATACTCCGTACATCCTGGGAGTACAAAGATGTATAAGGATCTCCAGAAGTTGTATTGGTGGCCAGGCATGAAACACGACATTTCCAGATTTGTCTCAGAATGTCTAACATGCCAATTAGTGAAAGCAGAACATCAAAGACCAGCTGGAATGCTGAAGCCCTTGCCCATACCAAAGTGGAAGTGGGAAAGCATTGCAATGGATTTTGTGGTTGGACTACCCAGAACTGCCTTAGGATACAATTCTATATGGGTTATATTAGACAGACTCACTAAGTCAGCTCACTTCTTACCAGCTAAGTCAACTTATTATGTGAGCAAGTATGCCGAATTGTATGTGAAAGAAATAGTCAGGCTGCATGTTATTCCAGTTTCGATTGTATCTGATAGAGATCCAAGGTTTATGTCAGATTTCTGAAGAGTTTACACAGAGCTTTGGGTACTAAGTTGACCTTTAGCACAACCTATCACCCCCAAACCGATGGTCAATCAGAAAGGGTTATTCAGATTTTAGAAGATCTACTCAGGGCTTGTATCATAGATTTTTCAGAGAGTTGGGATTTAAAGCTGCCATTGGTAGAATTTATGTATAATAACAGTTTCCAAGCCTCAATAAAGATGGCCCCATATGAAGCTCTCTACGGTAAAAAAGGCAGAACTCCTTTCACTGGGATGATGTAGGTGAACGAGCTAGTTTAGGTCCTGATGTGGTAGAGCAAATAGCTGAAGCTGTTAGGAAGATTAAGGAGAGAATGAGAACAGCTCAAAGCAGACAGAATAGTTATGCTGATAATAGACGTCGTTTCGAAGTTGGTGATCATGTGTTTTTGAAAGTAGCTTCGTTGAAAGGAGTAATGCGTTTTGGGAAGAAAGGAAAGCTGAGTCCAAGATATATTGGTCCCTACGAGATTTTGGACAAAGTAAGAATGATGGTTTATCGATTAGCACTGCCCCCACATCTATCATCAGTGCACAACGTATTTCTTGTATCAGCTTTGAGAAAATATGTTCCCAACCCGTCGCTTGTGCTGAGTTATGAACCAATCCATCTTGCACCAAATCTGAGTTATGAAGAAAGACCCGAGAGGATCTTCTTAGAGAGATTAGGAAGTTGAGGAACCGTAGTATTCCAATGGTTAAAGTACAGTGGTCTAACCAAACGGAGCGAGAAGCAACGTGGGAGACCGAAGCTGATATGCATAGTCTTTACCCAGAGCTGTTTGGTAAGTAAATTTCGAGGACGAAATTTCTATAAGGAGGGTAGAGTTGTAACGCCCCAAAATCTATAGGACCACAATTTTTTACCATTTTATTCTAAAGGGCTGATTTGATATTTGAACATTCAGATTTGAGCTAGTTTTATTTATTTAAAGCCGATTTCTTTTCTTTCAGATTTGAAACACGATCCAGAAGGTTTCCGGACAGATTTCGTCCCAAGCACAATTCGAGTTGGTCCAGAACTGATTTCTCCTTTTAAAATAAAATGTTTTGAAATGGGAGAATTGTTTATAAAATGCTTGTAGCAATTTCAAAATTTAAATAGTAGTAGGGAGTTTTTAGCAAATCTTTTTAATAGGGACAAAGAGTTGGTATGACAACCATGCCTACTCAAGTATTTTTACCTGCTACCAATCATACTCCCTTATATGATTGTTTACTTTAGTCGAAAGCTCAATTTGACTTGCCAAGAAAAATCTTTAGTTCTCTCAAAATTTCTAAGGAGCTCGTCGCTTGTGCTTGAGGAGATCTTCCGCGGAAACCAGTTGTTCTTGTGTTTTCTAGTTAAAGGCAAGTAAAAGCTGATCCTTTGCTACATCATGAAAGTATATATTAATTTCTTCAGTTTTGTGATTGCTTGCCTGTTCTACGCCCAAGTTTTATCTTATGTTCATGCTCTTGCTTGGTTTACGAAAATGAATGATCGGGTTCACAGAGTTGATTTCAGTTTTAAAACTCTCCAGCATGTTTTAGTGCGATTATTGTTGTTTTTAAAACACTGAGCTATACAGATTCGAGTTTAATGCATGATTATGACTCCTTCGTTCTGGTGTATGGTGGCGTCTGGACTTGACTCCAAGTTCATCGGCGATGCTGGTCAAATCGGGATTTTGTACCGGTTAGATAGGCGGAGCTGGTATCTTTGGATGTCGTTTGTGTTACTGCAGCACTAGTTCCAGAAACCAAATCTGTTTTGTCGCTGGTGTCACTATTTTGATAGTCACATCTGTTTTAATGCTAGCGATGTTATATCTATATTCAAACCTGTTTCACACCTAAACACTGTTTTGTACAGTCAAATCTGTTTTCACGCTAGCGATATATTTCTTGTGACCAAATCTGTTTTCACGCTAACGATATGGTTCCAGAAGCCAAATCTGTTCCCCGCTAGCGATACTATTCCTATAGTCATATCCATTCCTTGCTAGCGATACCGCTTCGATAGTTAAATCTGTTTCCACGTCAGCGATACGTCTCCTGTATCCAAATCTGTTGCTCAGTACAATTTTAAAGAGAACTGAGTTTTAAAAGGAGTGAACCCCGAACTATGATATCCGAATTCGATCAACGATCAAGGAAGTAATGTTCAGTTTTAAAGGATTTATGACATAGATAACAGACGGTCATATTGGAAGGGTGAGCTAGTTGTCGAAGGAATCAGTTGCCCCTTCATATTGGCGATGTTTCGCCATATTGTTACTGAATTAAGATGTAGCTTGATCAAGCGCCAAATGGACATAAGGTGAGCTTATAATCCATAAGTCAAAAGAAATATAGATGAGATCTGGGTTGTTTTCCCAAATATGATTTTACGAAAAGAATTTATGTTTAACTGACTTCCTTTAAACTATGATTATTTTAAGTTATGTATATATCTGCCTGCACTAAATGATCTTGTTATTCTCGGTTTTACTTTCTGAGCCCCTAGACTCATTAGCTTTTATAGTGTAGGTGAGTCAGATCTAGGGCAGACGGGAGGCGGGAGCTGAACCTGCTGGGGAGTGTGTGTGTTTATCGAAGGCCAGCGTTTTCGTGCTGTTGTTGTTTTTGATCTTTTGTCAAAACTGTATTAAGATCCATTACAACAATAGAGAATTCATTTAGAGATCCAGTAGTTGTAATATCGCATTTTGTACTTGAACCAAAAGTCTATTAGTCAAATCTGATATTGCTATTTGTTTGGTCCCAATTGTTTGTATATCAATTTTGTAAGGAAATACAGCTTACAACATTTTGCATTCAGCCCTTCTTTTCCTTTGTTTATTCAATTAACTCCACTCCATCGATGGTATTGGCGTCACAAAAACCAACGACTAAATCCAGTACTTCTGCTCCCCCTTTCTTTGTATGATCCACCTCCTTTCTTAGATGGTTCACTGCTGCTCCCACTACCTCCCGATATCCTTCGATCTTCAGGCTGCGGACCACTACTACTATCTTCCCCCATTTTGTCATCACGCCCTCGATTTATATTGGCATATTTCAGAAAGTTGAGCACGAAGAGTAGTAATGCCCTCCTGAGTTTCCAAACGGAGTGCGGTCATTTCTTGAGTCAAAGAAGCCTTTTGAATCTGTAACTCCCATCGTACGTCATTTATTAGAGCCCTAAAGACCATTTCCTGACGTGCGGTAGATTGTGCAAGAGCGATCTCAAGTCCAGTAATCTTCTTTGTAAGTTCAGCTTTGAGCTCGTCTACACTTTCCCGAGTCTGCACCTGCTCAAATTGAATATGATCAATAGAAGAACGCAGCTGTGCACAGGATTCTGTAAAGTTGGTAGGAGGAAAATGAATAGGTGTCATGTCAATATAAGGAAGATCATATGAAAAGTGAATATAGGAATCACTGGAAGAAGCTGAACTGGTAGAAGTTGAGATGTCTGAGCTGAGTTGTACAAAGAAATCAAAAAAACGTTCAACACTCTGACCATGCTGAACTGCATCAAAAACTCCTGTAGGAACTGTATCTGTACTCAAAATTGTATGAATGGAAACTATATCTGTACACTTATTGACCTTTGAGCCCATTGGCTGTAGATGGTCGAAAATAGAAAAATGAATAATCTGTACAAAATGCCTCCTAGTTCCTCTGAAAAAATGCGAAATAAGGTCTACGAGAACTGGTGTCTTGGACTGGAACGATGAAAACACAAATAGGGGAAAGAGCATCCATGAACAGTCTCTGCGGTAGCTGCTTCTTCTGAATTGAAATAGTTGGCAAAGCTAACCTTGCAGGCTTAGGATTGCACCCTGTACATTTATCCAAGAACCATCAATAGAAATCAGAGACCTTACCAAGCTGGTAGACAAAATGCTCGGATAAAATTGTGAATGAATGTCTCCGCTGTGTACATCAGCTCCTCCAAACAAAATTGAGCTAGAAGGTCATGTCCACTTCAATTTGCATAGCCTCGGTTGCTCCAAAAAATTTATCAATGCAATGCGGGGAGCTTCTGACAGCAAATCAAGAACTTGGAGATCAATTTATGAAGTGGGCGTGCCTGAAACAAAATTTTTATGCCTGGCCTCCAAAAATTTTCTAAGCAACATCTCTCTATATTTAGCTTCAAAATATAGTCTCCTCTGTACTGCTGTCTGTAAAGAATCAGTCTCTGCCCATTTCAACAGCTACTCTTCTTTTGCTGCTAAATCTGAAACGGACTTCATTGCTCATAAGCTACGAATGCTGAAAGAATTAAAGAATGTATCTATCTCTTCTATAACTGTATCTCTAAGCTGTATAATAAAATCTATGTATGCAGAAATCAAAGCAAAAATCTCTTTGGCCGGATTGCCCTTTATTTCCTCCACAAGGGGCGCCTTCCCCTTGGCAGCAGGGTCAATCTTTAGAAGGGTGGCCTTGTACCAATCCACTTCCCTGAATTCTATTCCATGACTGAACAACATTCGTGTAGGTTCCTCAGCCGTGATAGATGGAGGGAGCACATCTTCAGGAATATGCTTCAAAATCTCATCAATACTCATTGACTCTTCATCAGACAATTATGTCTCAGTAGGCTTCAATACCTTGCTCAAGGGTTCCGTGTCCTTAGAGTCAATATCCTCCTCTTTTGTCTCCTCCTGCAAAATCGATTTCCTTTTGGGAGCTTTGCTTATCTGGACTGTGGGGTTCCCAACTGATACCATAGTTATGGGCACAGCCTCTTGTACCACTGGTACTATAGAAAGATCCTTCACTGTTGGAGCAGCTCTCCAAACAGTGGTTCTCTTCTTCTTGGCTACCGGTTCAACAGCGAGAGCTGGTCTCCTCTTTGCAGCCGTAACACCCTTCTCCACTACTGACTTCTCCTTCACCTCTTCTCCTGCTGTTGACACAGATTTGTTCTTTGCTATGTAGGTGCCGACAGACTTAATAGTGATAATCTTCAAGGGTGGGAGAGCCTTCGATTCTCCCAAAGTCAGACTTGGGACTTTATTCTTAGACATCCGCCAAGTTATGGAAAGAAATCACAACCATATATTTAATATTTAAGCTGGGGTAATATCAGATCAGCTCGAGGATAAGCATCAACTGTATATGTGCGTAATATGAATGGTTTAGTTCACGCACATTCAGTGACATATAGATTATTATATCTGTCTGAAGGTTCCCCCAAAGTTGAGATTCTCCCATAAGCTGAAGGTTCCCTAAGATAAGGCTTCCCTAGGCTGAAGGGTCCCCTAAGCCAAGGTTCCTGTGAGATCCAGAAATTCGAATATGATTAATTGGTTTTATGAGAAATCTGTTTTTGTGAAGAGATCTATTCGGATTTCTAGTGAAATCGGGTCACTGGTGTTTGCTGGTTCGCAGCGTGTTTTGTTGGCGCAAATTCCATACGTCGTCGTTTAGAGAGATCTGACTTTAGTTAGCGCTAGGAGCCTTGGCAGAGATCTGGTAGCACTAGATGCATTGCGAAGTATGCTTGCGCGTTTTGTGTGTTGTATTCCAAAACGCTGCCGTTGAAATAAGTTGGAACGGTGTCGTTTGGCTTAGCGTTGGATTGCGAGATTTAGTGCGCGCGAGAGAGTTGTTTGTTAAGTTTTTCACTGGAAGCAGATGTCAACGCAAGTCAACTCTCCTGTAGCGGGTGATCGCTGTTGCGTGGAATAGCTATTGGCACTTGTCTTCAGATTTCTCTAGCGATTTAGCAGCGTACAAATGTTTCCAGCAGTTAGCTTTTTGTATTCAGACTTCTCCTGTGGACTCTACGCGACGTCGTTTTGGTTTTAGCGCTAGAGTCTGTTGGCGCGTTAGCCTTCAGTACTATAAGAGATCTTTTGTAACGCTTCGAGCAGACCTGTTGGCGTGTTCAGAAGTCTCAACGACGTCGTTTTGTTGAGTAATCACTGCTTAGTGCTAGTCTTCAGAAGTCGGTGAAATTTGTTAACGGGCGAGGATTCTTGGACAGATGTCAACGTTTTGCGTTGACCAGTTTGGCTTAGTGTTGTTGTGAGACTTGGAATTGTATAAGATTAATTTGATTGGAATTAATCGGTTCTTAGAGATTTCTGGTGATTCAGATCTCTGTTTGGATGTTTTGTTTGCATTTTCGGGTCAGATTTCACATTTAGAGCATTTCAGGAATTTTTTGTAATTTTGAGATTTTGGGTAAAATATGGTTTTGTGGTGAGAGCTGGTTGATTTGGTGAAATCCAGTCGTAGCGTGTTTTGGTAGCGCGAGATTCCTAAACGCCGTCGTTTTAGTGAAATCTGGATGTGTAGTGTTAAGTGAAAGCTGGTAGCGTGTTTGTATCCAGCTGCTGCTTTATCTCGTTTGTTGAGGGCAAAACGGTAGCGTTTTGATTAGTTGATGCGACTCCGTTTTGAATGTTGCGACTGGTACCAGCTGCGAGGTTTTGTTCGCGTGTGTATCGACTGGTTGTCCAGCTGGGAGCAGATGTCAACGATGGTCAACTTTCCTGTAGCTTGCGTCTGGTTGTTTTTGCGCGAGAGCTAGCGACTGGATGACGTAGGCTATGCGTCGTCGTTTTAGTTAGCGCTAAGGAATCCAGTCGATCGATTAGTGACCAGCTTTTGGGTTTATGCGACGCTGTTTTATTAAGTTGAAACGCTGCGTTTGGTTATTGCATGAGGAAACCAGCCGTCGGTTTTAAGCGACCAGCTGGTAGCAAATTTCATGACGTAAGCGGTGCAACGTCGTTTTTTTAAGTCGCTGCGACACCGTTTTGATTAGCGTTGTTTGAGAATTCAGCAGTTGGTTTCTTTGCACCAGCTGGTTGTAATTTTAGCATGCGTCGACTGGTTTTGTCGGTGGGTGATTTTAACCATATTTTACGCGTGTATTTAAGGAAGACTTGGTCTTCGATTTGAGATACCAGATTTCATACTTAGTGATATTTTTTTTCCCGATTGTGTTCTTCGTTTTGAACCCTAGATACTGTTCATCGTAGCATTTCTCCAGCACTTCCCATCATTTCCGGCCACCGTTTGGTACGTTTGAGGTAGCGTTGGACCCCTTTTGAGAAGCTCTTTCATCCTATACCCTTTTTGGAGGCTATTTTGGGCTGGAGCAGAAACGCGAAGTTGCTGGTTTAGCTTGCGCATTTCGTAGTTCAGGTTGATATCCAGATTTTTCGGGACCTTTGATTGTAGTATTTGTTGCACAGAATTGAGGTACGAATCGAGCTTATATTACAGCTTTGAGATAGGCATGGGGATGTATTATGTGTTATATAGCTGTGCCAAGTGTTTGTGTAGAGGCAAGCTGTGTATATTATGCATGTCTATTTTGTGTTACGAATCGAATGCTTTTGTTGTGTTTTCTGGCATTACTCGTTCATGCATTATGTTAAGCATGTTACTGCATCTGCATAGCATATTGAGCAAATTATTCCTTTGTTAGCCATGATATGTTGCTCTGTTGGAGCTTTTCCCTCGTGGTGCGGTGCGGTGTTTCATAACCACGATTGAGTTCAGCTGGAGGATATTGGTTGAGTTGTTCCCAGTCCTCAGTTGCAGCAGCTGGTGGATATTGGTTGAGTTGTTCCCAGTCCTCAGTTGTAGTGACCTGGATAGAGGTTGGTGGGTGGTTGTGTCCACTTGAAATTCCGTGCGACCTGGCGGGTGGCTTCCGCGCAGGTGCGACGATGAGCCACTCTATTTTCCACTGGGTGCGATCGGGTAGCTTCCGAGACTCGGTGATGTGTCACAGTTGTTGCTTCCTATACGTTTGGCCCTCCGGTTGTTACCGATGTTCTTTGTACCGCTCATGAATTTGCACGACATGATACATTGCATGCTGTGTCTGAATTGCTGTTTTATGCTGCTCTTCGTACTGGGGCTTGACCCCGATGTCCCTCTAAGGTTGGTTTGTTTTGTTTGCCTACTTGTTGTTCAAGTTTCCCAGGTTGTTCCGCTGGTCGTGGAGATGATCCAGCTGGAGATGCCCCAGGAGGTTTTTAGAGTGTCCCAGTTATGTATAGTATCTATTGCACCGGTATCGCCGCGGGTGGGATGTCCCGGGTGGTGCTATACGTTTGGCCCTCCGGTTGTTACCGATGTTCTTTGTACCGCTCATGAATTTGCACGACATGATACATTGCATGCTGTGTCTGAATTGCTGTTTTATGCTGCTCTTCGTACTGGGGCTTGACCCCGATGTCCCTCTAAGGTTGGTTTGTTTTGTTTGCCTACTTGTTGTTCAAGTTTCCCAGGTTGTTCCGCTGGTCGTGGAGATGATCCAGCTGGAGATGCCCCAGGAGGTTTTTAGAGTGTCCCAGTTATGTATAGTATCTATTGCACCGGTATCGCCGCGGGTGGGATGTCCCGGGTGGTGCTTAGGCTTATATAGTTATTAGTCTGTTTGTGATTTGTGGTTTTCAGTTGTTTTATTTGGCCGTTGGGCAGTGTTTGTATTCGTTATAATGTTACTATGTTATTTTTGATTATGTGTTAACTGGGATTATTTTGAGTATGATAGTATTTTAAATTATGTTTTCTCCGTCAGGCCAAAAACGAAAATTTTTAGCCACTTTTTAAGTGTTTCCGCTATGTTTTGCGTGTTTTGACTCTGTGTTGTGCACGAGGCCTGACATTTTTGGTATCAGAGCTTAAACTGGGATAAGCTCGATTTCTTCGATCACATGTGATTCTAGGCACAGTAGTTGTTCTTTGGTTTGTGCTTGACTACTTGAATTACTTGCCTGTCTGCTTACCTTTGAGTGTCTTGTAGAGATGCCGCTTAGGAGAATAGGTAGAGCTAGTAGGAAAGTGATGGTTGATTCGAGGACTTCGGTTAGTGCTAATAGAGAGGATGCCTCCCAACCGAGTGTTCCTTTGGGATTTAGTGAGAGTCAGTCTTCATCCTTTCTCGCTCTTGCTAATGCTGTCAATAGAGCGGTTGACCTTATGGAAAGCCTTGCAGTTTGACAGACTCGAGTGCAGCAGTCGAGAGGACAAAGTGTGGATCTTGTTCCATCTGGAATGTCGTCCTCCCAGCCTTCTGTGGCACCATAGTCTTTGAGTCGACAGAGGTTTAGACCAAGAGGAAGGCACTTTAAGAGATCCAGTTCGAGTTCTTCGAATTCTGGCGGTTATGGTGGAGTGAGGACGAATGTGTCATACTGTGGTCAGTGTGGGGGTAAGCATCAACCTTCTCAATGCGTTGGAGTTCGAGGAGCTTGTAACAATTGTGGTCAGGTTGGGCACTTTGCTAGAGTGTGTCATACTTTGGGACATCAGGCTTTGATTAGGAGTTCTTCTAGGCGATTTTGTCGACCTTTTCAGTCCCAGCGCTCAGGATTTCAGTCTTCAGAGGCGTCTGGTGTTAGAGAGCTTTATCTGTCTGAGCAATCGGGACTTCAGCCTATTCAGGTGGATGTGGAAACTGCGGAGAGAGATGAGGTATTGACCGGAGGAGGTTGTACAGGTAGTTGTTGTTGACTATTCAACAAGAAGCATTAAAGAAAAAGAAGTTGGCAGCTAATAAGGTGGAGGTTGGCGGCTTCAAATTGAATGTTACGCGTCTTTGGGGCTCTATTTATAGAGCCCCCTCCTTCTGCTTATATCATCCCAAAATCAAGCAACTTCTATATATACAAATATATATATATAGTGTGAGGTTTTTCTTGTGTGAGTTTGAGAAATTATTGTCTCTGTTATACTCGGGTTGGGATCGTGAGAAATTGAGAGTTGTATACTCGGTGAGAGTTGTTGTACATATATATAGTGTGAGGTTTTTTCTTGTGTGAGTTTGAGAAATTATTGTCTCTGTTATACTCGGGTTGGGATCGTGAGAAATTGAGAGTTGTATACTCGGTGAGAGTTGTTGTACACTCGGTGTAAAGTTCTCTGAATAAAAGATTTGCAGTAGCTCCGTGGACGTAGCCTGGTTTGGGTGAACCACGTAAAATCGTTGTGTTCTTGTTGATTGGTTTTATTCCGCAATGTTTTGGTCCGTCAATTGACATCGCGTCAGTCTTAATACCCCAACAACTGGTATCAGAGCATGTTACGGTGTCTGGAAGCCTTGGCATAAAATTTCATAAAATTCTGAGTATGCTCTGTGGTTGCAGCTTTGTCTGATCTTCCACATCAGAAAAGATTTTTTGATATTTTATTAAGGCAAAATAAGCGATGTCTGGAGTTGACGGAGCCGGACCCGGAATCAACAAGTTTGACGGTACAGATTTTGCTTTCTGGCGGTTACAGATAAAAGATTATCTGTATAGCAAGAAGCTGCATCAACCTCTATCAGGAAGAAAACCGGAAAAGATGGAGGATGAGGAGTGGGAGCTTCTTGATCGATAGGTGTTAGGTGTTATTCGATTAACCCTAACAAAGAATGTGGCTCATAACGTAGCGGAAGCACAAACCACGGAGGAGATGATGTCCATTCTATCAGATATGTACGAGAAGCCATCAGCAAACAACAAAGTACATCTGATGAAAAAACTATTTCACTTAAAAATGGAAGAAGGTGCTTCAGTGGCGGCTCACATCAATGAATTCAACACGATTGTTTCTCAGCTAACATCGGTTGAAATTAATTTTGATGATGAAATTCGTGCACTTATTATTTTGGCGTCTTTACCAAATTCTTGGGAGCCGATGCGGGTAGCAGTTAGCAATTCTATTGGTAAAAGAAAGATGCAATTCAATGATGTCCGAGATCAAATCCTCGCTGAAGAAGTTCCTAGGATAGATTCTGGTGAAGGAACATCATCGAGATCTGCCCTAAATCTTGATAATAGAGGACGAGACAGGAGTGTGGAAAAGAATTCTAACCGATGGCGCGGCAGATCCAAGTAAAGACGGCATTTCTTCATGGTGATCTGGATGAAGAAATTTATATGAAGCAGCCACAGGGATTTGAAGTAAAAGGAAAAGAGAAAATGGTGTGCAAACTTCAGAAGAGCTTGTATGGTCTCAAACAAGCTCCAAGGAAGTGGTACAAGAAGTTTGATGGATTCATGAGCAAAAATGATTTTTTGAGATGTCAAGCTGATCACTGTTGTTATGTTAAGAAGCTTGACGGTTCGTATATCATTCTACTATTATATGTAGATGATATGTTGATAGCGGGATCTTGTCGGGAGGAGATTGACAAATTGAAGAAAGAGCTATCAAAGAAATTTGCTATGAAGGATTTGGGTGCCGCAAAACAAATCCTTGGAATGAGGATCATAAGAGATCGGGTAAATGGAATCTTGAAGTTATCTCAAGAAGAGTACGTGAAAAAGGTTGTTAGTAGATTCAATATGACTGAAGCTAAACCAGTGAGTACTCCTTTGGCTAGTCACTTCAAACTAACCAAAGCACTATTACCCTCGACGAAGCAGGAGCAGGATTATATGAACAAGGTTCCTTATGCGTCTGCTGTCGGAAGCCTCATGTATGCAATGGTGTGCACAAGACCAGACATAGCACATGCAGTGGGAGTCGTGAGCAGATTTATGAGCAATCCAGGAAAACAGCACTGGGAAGCAGTTAAATGGATTCTCATATACATGAAAGGTACTGCTAGTTTATCTCTGTGCTTCAGGAGGTCGAATCGGGACTTACAAGGATTTGTCGATGCTGATATGGGTGGTGACCTAGATGGCAGGAAAAGTACTACTGGATATGTGTTTACATTGGGTGGTACAGCTGTAAGTTGGGTGTCAAAGTTGCAAAGGATTGTTGCACTATCGACTACTGAGGCAGAATACGTTGCAGTGACGGAAGCTAGCAAAGAAATGATTTGGTTGCAATCATTTCTTGAGGAATTGGGTCAAACGTTTGAGAGTAGCATATTACACTGTGATAGTCAGAGTGCTATTCATTTGGCCGTTGCAGTGACGGAAGCTAGCAAGAAATGATTTGGTTGCAATCATTTCTTGAGGAATTGGGTCAAACGTTTGAGAGTAGCATATTACACTGTGATAGTCAGAGTGCTATTCATTTGGCCAAGAATCCTGTGTATCATGCTAGGACGAAGCATATACAGGTACGGTACCATTTCATCAGATCAGTTTTGGAAGATGGAATCTTAATACTTGAAAAGATTCCTGGAAGTAAAAACCCAGCCGATATGCTCACGAAGACTGTGACCATTGACAAACTGAAGTTATGTTCAACTTCAGTTGGACTCCTAGTGTAGAGGAGAACTACGAGCTACTGCATTGATGGTGTGAAGACGTGATTGAGATCAAGTCTTCAAGTGGGAGATTGTTGACTATTCAACAAGAAGCATTAAAGAAAAATAAGTTGGCAGCTAATAAGGTGGAGGTTGGCGGCTTCAAATTGAATGTTACGCGTCTTTGGGACTCTATAAATAGAGCCCCCTCCTTCTGCATTATATCATCCCAAAATCAAGCAACTTCTATATATACAAATATATATATAGTGTGAGGTTTTTTCTTGTATGAGTTTGAGAAATTATTGTCTCTGTTATACTCGGGTTGGGATCGTGAGAAATTGAGAGTTGTATACTCGGTGAGAGTTGTTGTACACTCGGTGTAAATTTCTCTGAATAAAAGATTTGCAGTAGCTCCGTGGACGTAGCCTGGTTTGGGTGAACCACGTAAAATCGTTGTGTTCTTGTTGATTGGTTTTATTCCGCAATGTTTTGGTCCGTCAATTGACATCGCGTCAGTCTTAATACCCCAACAGTTGTTCCTTGCTTGTTATCTCGGTGCGAGTTTAGTTTTACGCGTGGGCATCGTATTTGTTTATGTTTGTACTTGATTGTTTTGGTGGTGTGCGAGGGTTGTTTCCGCCCCATCTTGTTGTGTAATGCTGTGTCTTTGTTTTCCTGCCGGTGGAGAAGTTGCCGTTCCGTGAGTGATGCTGAGTTAGGTTAGTAAATTCTGGGAGGAAAGTTGTTGAATCTGGGGAGTGTTTAGATTCCCTTTGTTGATAGGATAGCTGTTGTTTGTTGTGATTGCGATATCTGGACCTTAGTTTGAGGTTGGTGATCTCCCTTGTTCGAGAAATTTTTCCCACATGTGCTTCTGTTGAGATTTCCCTGATTCTCCTTGTGGTCTTTAGTACTGGGCGTATCCCCTTTGATTTTTCTCGTTGGAACAGCAGAATTGCAGTATTTGAACTCTCTTTGATGTCTGTTGTTTGTGTTCCCAGCTGTTGAGTTGTTTTGTGAGTTGCGTGTATCCAGCTGTTGAAACACGATTGGTGTAACTGTGCCTTGTATTGATCTGTGAGTACCAGCGTGTTGTTTTGGAGGACAAACGGGAATGTTGTGCCTTTTGTCTCCCTGCTGGGTTCTGTTAGCCGCTATGAGCCGAGTGGTTAATTACCACAGTTCATGAGTTGGCAACCGCAGGTTGAGTGATTGTTGTGCACCTAGTACAGTGCGTTGAGACGAGTGGGTAACTCCCATATGTTCACACCCTGTGGCCACATCTGTTTGTTGATCTTTGTCTTTGATTATCGATTAGTCTTGAGTTGTTGAACTTCTGTGGACTCCCTTTTTCGGTTGTAGTCCCTCCCATTGCATTCTGCGAGGCATAGTTGCGTTACGGATAGTGGAGGTTTTGCCAGATGTGATGCCCCACCTTTGTTTCGGTATTGGAGACTGTTGTATTTACCTTGGAGTCTTAGCGTTAATCTTTTAAGGTGAAGAGCGATTAGCGATTTCTGTCTTCACCCAGTTCAGTTTGTCTGTGAATTTAAGGTCAGCCTGCACGAGAGGAACTCGCTACTGATGATTTGTTGGAAGGCCCATTCAGCAATACTAGTGGCGTTGTATATATATATAAGATGCCTTCGAACATTTGGTAGAATTTTCGTGTAGAATTCGTGACCAAGCGATGTTCGGTATAACCTTCTTTGAGATTTTGTATGGTGGGAAGTACAAATTTTGCTTGGTGACTAGAAGAAATTGTAGGACTTAGTGGTTTTCACCGGAATTTGTACAGTAGGTGAATGACCTAAGAGATCTGGTTATGTCTCGAGCAAAGGGTGAGTGTGACCTTTTGACCAGATTTTGCTTCTCAGTGCGGAATTTTGGAACCTCAGTGGGAACCGCATGCTTTTTGCAAGTTTATCCTTCTTAGATTTTTCTGGATTTGAGATTTAGTGGTGAATTAGTTCGCAGATTCATCAGTATGTTTGGGTGTATTAGGTTAAATTAGATCTTTGGTGTGTGATTTACTGATGCCGGCTGTGTTGTTGTGGACACGTAGTATGTTCTATGTGTTCAAGCCGAGGAAATTGTGAATTAGATCCTTCTTTGGTGTTAAATACTGATGGAATGAGCGAGACTATACCCTCAATTTGACTGTTTTAGCTAGCAAGGATATTTTGGAAAGTATATTTGAGGGACCGAATCTGATATGAGTGGAGCGTGTCCTCATCTATGTTGGAACATCCTTTCATCCTTGTGTTTTGTTTCTTTCAGATTCGAGTCTTATTCCTACCCAGTTGGTTGTTCTTTTGTTGATCCCTCTTTGGCATTTTACGTGGTAACTTAGCCTTTGAGCATCAGATGTTTTAAGTATCATGGTGTTTTGCGACGAACTTCTTGTGGTGTGTGACCTTTTGCAGATCGCAGTGAGAACTGTTTCTGTTTTTAGTTTGGCAGTGCCAACATGATCTATTCTCCTTGCACGGCGTGTTTGTGTTAAGGTGAAGTTATAGAGCGAATGATTACGTTGGGTTGTGTTAAGCGTTAAGTCAGATTTCTGTAGTTATATGTCCGTTGTGATTCTCCAGAAGTTGGTTGCTTGTGGTTGTGATCCTGGTTATCTTGAACCCTCGTTTGGTAGTCTCTTGGTTGAAAGTTGGAGTGTTTTTTATTGTTCTGTGTATAACTGAACTTTCCAGCGTTGGCTTTGTTGAGGAGGCTTTGTTTTATTCTAGAGTTGTCGCTTCGATTTCGAGGACGAAATATTTTAAGGTGGAGAGAAATGTGAGATCCAGAAATTCGAATATGATTAATTGGTTTTATGATAAATCTGTTTTTGTGAAGAGATCTGTTCGGATTTCAAGTGAAATCGGGTCACTGGTGTTTGCTGGTTCGCAGCGTGTTTTGTTGGCGCGAATTCCATACGTCGTCGTTTAGAGATCTGACTTTAGTTAGAGCTAGGAGCCTTGGTAGAGATCTGGTAGCACTAGATGCATTGCGAAGTCTGCTTGCGCGTTTTGTGTTTTGTATTCCAAAACGCTGTCGTTTAAATAAGTTTGAATGGTGTCGTTTGGCTTAGCGTTGGATTGCGAGATCTGGTGCGCGCGAGAGAGTTGTTTGTTAAGTTTTTCGCTGGAAGCAGATGTCAACACAAGTCAACTCTCCTGTAGCGGGTGATCGCTGTTGCGTGGAATAGCTATTGGCACTTGTCTTCAGATTTCTCAAGCGATTTAGCGTTAGCGTACAAATGTTTCCAGAAGTTAGCGTTTTGTATTCAGACTTCTCCTGTGGACTCTACACGACGTCGTTTTTGGTTTAGAGCTAGAGTCTGTTGGCGCGTTAGCCTTCAGTACTATAAGAGATCTGTTGTAACGCTTCGAGCAGACCTATTGGCGTGTTCAGAAGTCTCAACGTCGTCGTTTTGTTGAGTAATCGCTTCTTAGCGCTAGTCTTTAGAAGTCGGTGAAATTTGTTAACGGGCGAGGATTCTTGGACAGATGTCAACGTTTTGCGTTGACCAGTTTGGCTTAGTGTTGTTGTGAGACCTGGAATTGTATAAGATTAATTTGGTTGGAATTAATCGGTTCTTAGAGATTTCTGGTGATTCATATCTATGTTTGGATGTTTTGTTTGCATTTTCGGGTCAGATTTCATATTTAGAGCATTTCTGGAAGTTTTCGTATTTTTGAGATTTTGGGTAAAATCTGGTTTTGTGGTGAGAGCTGGTTGATTTGGTGAAATCCAGTCGTAGCGTGTTTTAGTAGCGCGAGATTCCTAAACGCCGTCGTTTTAGTGAAATCTTGATGCGTAGTGTTAAGTGAAAGCTGGTAGCGTGTTTGTATCCAGCTGCTGCTTTATCTCGTTTGTTGAGGGAAAAAAGGTAGCGTTTTGATTAGTTGATGCGACGCCGTTTTGAATGTTGCGACTGGTACCAGCTACGAGGTTTTGTTCGCGTGTGTATCGACTGGTTGTCCAGCTGGGAGCAGATGTCAACGATGGTCAACTTTCCTGTAGCTTGCGTCTGGTTGTTTTGCGCGAGAGCTAGCGACTGGATGACGTAGGCTATGCGTCGTCGTTTTAGTTAGCGCTAAGGAATCCAGTCGATGGGTTAGTGACCAGCTTTTGGGTTTATGCGACACCGTTTTATTTAGTTGAAACGCTGCGTTGGTTATTGCGTGAGGAAACCAGCCGTTGGTTTTAAGCAACCAGCTGGTAGCAGATTTGATGACGTAAGCGGTGCGACGTCGTTTTGTTAAGTCGCTGCGACACCGTTTTGATTAGCGTTGTTTGTGAATTCAGAAGTTGGTTTCTTTGCACCTTCTGGTTGTAATTTTAGCATGCGTCGACTGGTTTTGTCGGTGGGTGATTTTAACCAGCTTTTACGCGTGTATTTAAGGAAGACTTGGTCTTCGATTTGAGATACCAGATTTCATACTTAGTGATATTTTTTCCCGATTGTGTTCTTCGCTTCGAACCCTAGATACTGTTCACCGTAGCATTTCTCCGGCACTTCCCATCGTTTCCGACCACCGTTTGGTACGTTTGAGGTAGCATTGAACCCCTCTTGAGAAGCTCTTTCATCCTATACCCTATTTGGAGGCTATTGTGGGCTGGTGCAGAAACGCGAAGTTGCTGGTTTAGCTTGCGCATTTCGTAGTTCAGGTTGATATCCATATTTTTCGGGACCTTTGATTGTAGTATTTTTTGCACAGAATTGAGGTACGAATCGAGCTTGTATTACAGCTTTGAGATAGGCATGGGGATGTATTATGTGTTATATAGTTGTGCCGAGTGTTTGTGTAGAGGCAAGCTGTGTATATTATGCATGTCTATTGGCTGAACTATCTGCTGTATTACCTACTGTTTGGTGATCTATTGAGTTGCTATGCATGTGATTATTCGAATGCTTTTGTTGTGTTTTCTGGCATTACTCGTTCATGCATTATGTTAAGCATGTTACTGCATCTGCATAGCATATTGAGCCAATGGTTCCTTTGTTAGCCATGATATGTTGCTCTGTTGGAGCTTTTCCCTCGTGGTGCGGTGCGGTGTTTCATAACCACGATTGAGTTCAGCTGGAGGATATTGGTTGAGTTGTTCCCAGTCCTCAGTTGCAGCAGCTGGTGGATGTTGGTTGAGTTGTTCCCAGGCCCATTCAGCAATGCTAGTGGCGTTGAATATATAAGATGCCTTCGAGCATTTGGTAGAATTTTCGTGTAGAATTCGTGACCAAGCGATGTTCGGTATAACCTTCTTTGAGATTTTGTACGGTGGGAAGTACAAATTTTGCTTGGTGACTAGAAGAAATTGTAGGACTTAGTGGTTTTCACCGGAAGTTGTACAGTAGGTGAATGACCTAAGAGATCTGGTTATGTCTCGAGCAAAGGGTGGGGTGAGTGTTTTGACCAGATTTTGCTTCTCAGTGCGGAATTTTGGAACCTCAGTGGGAACCGCATGCTTTTTGCAAGTTAAGTTTTCTTAGATTTTGCTGGATTTGAGATTTAGTGGTGAATTAGTTCGCAGATTCATCAGTCTCGAGCAAAGGGTGAGTGTGACCTTTTGACCAGATTTTGCTTCTCAGTGCGGAATTTTGGAACCTCAGTGGGAACCGCATGCTTTTTGCAAGTTTCTCCTTCTTAGATTTTTCTGGATTTGAGATTTAGTGGTGAATTAGTTCGCAGATTCATCAGTATGTTTGGGTGTATTAGGTTAAATTGGATCTTTGGTGTGAGATTTACTGATGCCGGCTGTGTTTTTGTGGACACGTAGTGTGTTCTATGTGTTCAAGCCGAGGAAATTGTGAATCAGATCCTTCTTTGGTGTTAAATACTGATGGAATGAGTGAGACTAGACCCTCAATTTGACTGTTTTAGCTAGCAAGGATATTTTGGAAAGTATATTTGAGGGACCAAATCTGATATGAGTGGAGTGTGTCCTCATCTATGTTGGAACATCCTTTCATCCTTGTGTTTTGTTTCTTTCAGATTCGAGTCTTATTCCTACCCAGCTGGTTGTTCTTTTGTTGATCCCTCTTTGGCATTTTACGTGGTAACTTAGCCTTTGAGCATCAGCTGTTTTAAGTATCGTGGTGTTTTGCAACGAACTTCTTGTGGTGTGTGACCTTTTGGAGATCGCAGTAAGAACTGTTTCTGTTTTTAGTTTGGCAGTGCCAACATGATCTATTCTCCTTGCACGGCGTGTTTGTGTTAAGGTGAAGTTATAGAGCGAATGATTACGCTGGGTTGTGTTAAGCGTTAAGTCAGATTTTTGTAGTTATATGTCCGTTGTGATTCTCCAGAAGTTTGTTGCTTGTGGTTGTGCTCCTGGTTAACTTGAACCCTCGTTTGGTAGTCTCTTGGTTGAAATTTGGAGTGTTTTTTATTGTTCTGTGTATAACTGAACTTTCCAGCGTTGGCTTTGTTGAGGAGGCTTTGTTTTATTCTAGAGTTGTCGCTTCGATTTCGAGGATGAAATATTTTAAGGTGGAGAGAAATGTGAGATCCAAAAATTCGAATATGATTAATTGTTTTATGATAAATCTGTTTTTGTGAAGAGATCTATTCGGATTTGTAGTGAAATCGGGTCACTGGTGTTTGCTGGTTCGCAGCGTGTTTTGTAGGCGCGAATTCCATACGTCGTCGTTTAGAGAGATCTGACTTTAGTTAGCGCTAGGAGCCTTGGTAGAGATATGGTAGCACTAGATGAATTGCGAAGTCTGCTTGCGCGTTTTGTGTGTTGTATTCCAAAACGCTGTCTTTTAAATAAGTTTGAATGGTGTCATTTGGCTTAGCGTTGGATTGCGAGATCTGGTGCGCGCGAGAGAGTTGTTTGTTAAGTTTTTCGCTGGAAGCAGATGTCAACGCAAGTCAACTCTCCTGTAGCGGGTGATCGTTGTTGCGTGGAATAGCTATTGGCACTTGTCTTCAGATTTCTCAAGCGATTTAGCGTTAGCGTACAAATGTTTCCAGCAGTTAGCGTTTTGTATTCAGACTTCTCCTGTGGACTATACGCGACGTCATTTTTGGTTTAGCGCTAGAGTCTGTTGGCGCGTTAGCCTTCAGTACTATAAGAGATCTGTTGTAACGCTTCGAGCAGACCTGTTGGCGTGTTCAGAAGTCTCAACGTCGTCGTTTTGTTGAGTAATCGCTGCTTAGCACTAGTCTTTAGAAGTCGGTGAAATTTGTTAACGGGCGAGGATTCTTGGACAGATGTCAACGTTTTGCGTTGACCAGTTTGGCTTAGTGTTGTTGTGAGACCTGGAATTGTATAAGATTAATTTGGTTGGAATTAATCAGTTCTTAGAGATTTCTGGTGATTCGATCTCTGTTTGGATGTTTTTTTTGCATTTTCGGGTCAGATTTCACATTTAGAGCATTTCTGGAAGTTTTCGTATTTTTGAGATTTTGGGTAAAATCTGGTTTTGTGGTGAGAGCTGGTTGATTTGGTGAAATCCAGTCGTAGCTTGTTTTAGTAGCACGAGATTCCTAAACGCCGTCGTTTTAGTGAAATCTGGATGCGTAGTGTTAAGTGAAAGCTGGTAGCGTGTTTGTATCCAGCTGCTGCTTTATCTCGTTTGTTGAGGGCAAAACGGTAGCGTTTTGATTAGTTGATGCGACTCCGTTTTGAATGTTGCGACTGGTACCAGCTGCGAGGTTTTTTTCGCGTGTGTATCGACTGGTTGTCCAGCTGGGAGCAGATGTCAACGATGGTCAACTTTCCTGTAGCTTGCGTCTGGTTGTTTTGCGCGAGAGCTAGCGACTGGATGACGTAGTCTATGCGTCGTCATTTTAGTTAGCTCTAAGGAATCCAGTCGATGGGTTAGTGACCAGCTTTTGGGTTTATGCGACGCCGTTTTATTAAGTTGAAACGCTGCGTTTGGTTATTGCGTGAGGAAACCAGCCGTTGGTTTTAAGCGACCAGCTGGTAGCAGATTTCATGACGTAAGCGGTGCGACGTCGTTTTGTTAAGTTGCTGCGACACCGTTTTGATTAGCGTTGTTTGTGAATTCAGCAGTTGGTTTCTTTGCACCTCCTGGTTGTAATTTTAGCATGCGTCGCCTGGTTTTGTCGGTGGGTGATTTTAACCAGCTTTTACGCGTGTATTTAAGGAAGACTTGGTCTTCGATTTGTGATACCAGATTTCATACTTAGTGATATTTTTTTTCCCGATTGTGTTCTTTGCTTCGAACCCTAGATACTGTTCACCGTAGCATTTCTCCGGCACTTCCCATCGTTTCCGGCCACCGTTTGGTACGTTTGAGGTAGCGTTGGACCCCTCTTGAGAAGCTATTTCATCCTATACCCTTTTTGGCTATTGTGGGCTGGAGCAGAAACGCGAAGTTGCTGGTTTAGCTTGCGCATTTCGTAGTTCAGGTTGATATCCAGATTTTTCGGGACCTTTGATTGTAGTATTTGTTGCACAGAATTGAGGTACGAATCGAGCTTGTATTACAGCTTTGAGATAGGCATGGGGATGTATTATGTGTTATATAGCTGTGCCGAGTGTTTGTGTAGAGGCAAGCTGTGTATATTATGCATGTCTATTGGCTGAACTATCTGGTGTATTACCTACTGTTTGGTGAGCTATTGAGTTGCTATGCATGTGATTATTCGAATGCTTTTGTTGTGTTTTCTGGCATTACTCGTTCATGCATTATGTCAGTTGCAGCAGCTGGTGGATGTTGGTTGAGTTGTTCTCAGTCCTCAGTTGCAGTGACCTGGACAGAGGTTGGTGGATGGTTGTGTCCACTTGAAATTCCGTGTGACCTGGCGGGTGGCTTCCGCACAGGTGCGACGATGAGCCACTCTATTTTCCACTGGGTGCGATCGGGTAGCTTCCGAGACTCGGTGATGTGTCACAGTTGTTGTTTCCTATCCGTTTGGCCCTCCGGTTGTTACCGATGTTCTTTGTACCGCTCATGCATTTGCACGACATGATACATTGCATGTTGTATCTGAATTGCTGTTTTATGCTGCTCTTCGTACTGGGGCTTGACCCCCATGTCCCTCTGGGGCTGGTTTGTTTTGTTTGCCTACTTGTTGTTCAGGTTTCCCAGGTTGTTCCGCTGGTCGTGGAGATGATCCAGCTGGAGATGCCCCTGGAGGTTTTTAGAGTGTCCCAGTTATGTATAGTATCTTTTGCACCGGTATCGCCACGGGTGGGATGTCCCGGGTGGTGCTTAGGCTTATATAGTTATTATTCTGTTTATGATTTGTGGTTTTCAGTTGTTGTATTTGGCCGTTGGGCAGTGTTTGTATTCGTTATAATGTTACTATGTTATTTTTGATTATGTGTTAACTGGGATTATTTTGAGTATGATAGTATTTTAAAATATGTTTTCTCCGTCAGGCCAAAAGCGAAAATTTTAGCCACTTTTTAAGTGATTCCGCTATGTTTTGCGTGTTTTGACTCTGTGTTGTGCACGAGGCCTGACATTTTTGGTATCAGAGCTTAAACTGGGATAAGCTCGATTTCTTCGATCACATGTGAGTCTAGGCACAATAGTTGTTCTTTGGTTTGTGCTTGACTACTTGAATTACGTGCCTGTGTGCTTACCTTTGAGTGTCTTATAGAGATGCCGCTTAGGAGAATAGGTAGAGCTAGTAGGCAAGCGATGGTTGATTCGAGGACTTCGGTTAGTGCTAATAGAGAGGATGCCTCCCAACCGAGTGTTCCTTTGGGATTTAGTGAGAGTCAGTCTTCAGCCTTTCTCGCTCTTGCTAATGCTGTCAATAGAGCGGTTGAACTTATGGAAAGCCTTGCAGTTGGACAGACTCGAGTGCAGCAGTCGACAGGACAAAGTGTGGATCCTGTGTCATCTGGAACGTCGTCCTCCCAGCCTTCTGTGGCACCGCAGTCTTTGAGTCGACAGAGGTTTAGACCAAGAGGAAGGCACTTTAAGAGATCACAGTAAGAACTGTTTCTGTTTTTAGTTTGGCAGTGCCAACATGATCTATTCTCCTTGCACGGTGTGTTTGTGTTAAGGTGAAGTTATAGAGCGAATGATTACGCTGGGTTGTGTTAAGGTTAAGTCAGATTTCTGTAGTTATATGTCCGTTGTGATTGTCCAGAAGTTGGTTGCTTGTGGTTGTGCTCCTGGTTATCTTGAACCCTCGTTTGGTAGTCTCTTGTTTGAAAGTTGGAGTGTTTTTGATTGTTCTGTGTATAACTGAACTTTCCAGCGTTGGCTTTGTTGAGGAGGCTTTGTTTTATTCCAGATTTGTCGCTTCGATTTCGAGGACGAAATCTTTTAAGGTGGAGAGAAATGTGAGATCCAGAAATTCGAATATGATTAATTGGTTTTATGATAAATCTGTTTTTGTGAAGAGATCTGTTCGGATTTCTAGTGAAATCGGGTCACTGGTGTTTGCTTGTTCGTAGCATGTTTTGTTGGCGTGAATTCCATACATCGTCGTTTAGAGAGATCTGACTTTAGTTAGCGCTAGGAGCCTTGGTAGAGATTTGGTAGCACTAGATGCATTGCGAAGTCTGCTTGCGCGTTTTGTGTGTTGTATTCCAAAACGCTGTCGTTTAAATAAGTTGGAACGGTGTCGTTTGGCTTAGCGTTGGATTGCGAGATCTGGTGCGCGCGAGAGAGTTGTTTGTTAAGTTTTTCGCTGGAAGCAGATGTCAACGCAAGTCAACTCTCCTATAGTGGGTGATCGCTGTTGCGTGGAATAGCTATTGGCACTTGTCTTCAGATTTCTCTAGCGATTTAGCGTTAGCGTACAGATGTTTCCAGCAGTTAGCGTTTTGTATTCAGACTTCTCCTGTGGACTCTACGCGACGTCGTTTTGGTTTTAGCGCTAGAGTCTGTTGGCGCGTTAGCCTTCAGTACTATAAGAGATCTTTTGTAATGCTTCGAGCAGACCTGTTGGCGTGTTCAGAAGTCTCAACGTCATCGTTTTGTTGAGTAATCACTGCTTAGCGATAGTCTTCAGAAGTCGGTGAAATTTGTTAACGTGCGAGGATTCTTGGACAGATGTCAACGTTTTGCGTTGACCAGTTTGGCTTAGTGTTGTTGTGAGACCTGGAATTGTATAAGATTAATTTGGTTGGAATTAATCGGTTCTTAGAGATTTCTGGTGTTTCAGATCTCTGTTTGGATGTTTTGTTTGCATTTTCGGGTCAGATTTCACATTTAGAGCATTTCTGGAAGTTTTCGTATTTTTGAGATTTTGGGTAAAATATGGTTTTGTGGTGAGAGCTGGTTGATTTGGTGAAATCCAGTCGTAGCGTGTTTTGGTAGCGCGAGATTCCTAAACGCCGTCGTTTTAGTGAAATCTGGATGCGTAGTGTTAAGTGAAAGCTGGTATCGTGTTTGTATCCAGCTGCTGCTTTATCTCGTTTGTTGAGGGCAAAACGGTAGCGTTTTGATTAGTTGATGCGACGCCGTTTTGAATGTTGCGACTGGTACCAGCTGCGAGGTTTTGTTCGCGTGTGTATCGACTAGTTGTCCAGCTGGGAGCAGATGTCAACGATGGTCAACTTTCCTGTAGCTTGCGTCTGGTTGTTTTGCACGATATCTAGCGACTGGATGATGTAGGCTATGCGTCGTCGTTTTAGTTAGCGCTAAGGAATCCAGTCGATGGGTTAGTGACCAGCTGTTGGGTATATGCGAAGCCGAGTAGCTATGATGTACACTGTTTTGCTTTCTCTATGCTGAAATGCATCACCATAAACTGCTAGACATGCTCTGAGCTGATATACGTCGTTCTGATCTAATCTGCCCGCTATTTGCTTATCAACACGCTCTGAGCTGGTTTATGACATCCTAAGCTATTCTGTTCAGCTCTTCATCTTACCACTGTAATATGTTCGAGCTCTTATATTTGTTATCACCAAAACTTAAATTTTATTCTTAACAGAATTGCTGATCTTCGGCTATCAGGAAAGTATATGGGTTGGGTGAACAGTGACAAGGGTTTCAAGGGGTTTCAGCTCGGGCTCTCAAGGGCACGATATAACTTGTGCAAAGAAATGACTGTCGGTAGAGCTTATCGCGTTTTTAGTAACAAAATGTTGACAATAGAGGAGTCTATACATGTTGTATTTGATGAATCTAGTTTTAATTCTCAATCAACTCAAAAGTTCATGATTTTAGCAATAGATTAGATACTACTAACTTCTTTGAATCTAGTGATGATGAGATACAATTACCAGCTGAAGATGCTCAGTTCGAGCCAATAGAGAATGCGCCAAGCTGATCTAGTAGGTGACGTGCATGAGTATCTAGCAGGCGAAGCGCGAGATGACCCAACAGTAGATGATCAAGATGACCCAGCAGAGGAACCACATCCTGATCCAAATCTTGATTTTGGAGGTTGTTTAGCAGATTCGGATCAATCTGACATGCAAGATGATTCTACGAAATTCATGTAGATCCTCTCAGACCTAGTTTCCGGTGGAATAGAAATCATCATGTAATTCCCTAGATTTCCGTAAAAGCAACATAGACCAGCTAAGTGATTTTTAAAGGATATTGTCATTGTTATTAAAATTATTTTAGCAATTCAATCCATGTCTGTGCTGATCTGATTTCCGACCAGGGGCATGGTTTATAGGAAGAAGCCTGTAACACCCAGAAATCCTAATTACGTTGAATTGAATGCATGACTAGGGGAAAAACCTTATGTTAGCATGATTTGCATGTTAATGTATGTGATTATATGATGATTTTATGCTTTGCTTTGTGCATGTCACTTTACGGTACGGTTTGAGACCGGTAAGCGTGGACGAGTCCGGAGACGAACAAATCGAAAATATTTTAATGTTTTAGGCCTTAGACATATTTTAAAACAAAATATTTTTATTTTATGCACCAATTCCAAAAAAAATGAGATTTTATGCAAGATTACCGAGGGGGACCCGTTTTTCGCCTATACGGGCTATTTTTATGACTTTTACTACACTTTTAAATTTGGGAGGCCCTATATTACGAAAATTTAAGGCTTGAAGGCTGAACTTTAAATATTTTTAAGCCTTTTTAATTAGAGGAGGGTTAGTATTGGAATAGGCCTTTTATTTCCTTAATTAAACAAGTTGGAGGGGTCCTTTTGTACACTTTTCATTCACCATTCTCCACAATTTCGAAAATTACCCTAACCCCTCCCCTCATCAGCCGACTTCAGCCTTCTTCTTCCCATAGGTGGCCGAAAATTTCAGGTTCTTGATTGAAACTCAAGGTGTTGGTCTTCTCAATTGTCCTCCGCTCCGGTAACGCGTATCTCCACTTCTTTTTCGATCAAGGCATGTTTTATTCTTTCTTTTCTCACCATTTAGATCATAATATATACTGTTTTTACAAATATTATGCATGGCTTTATGTGAATGTTTCAGATCTTTATGCATATGATCATGTTCGTGTATCCTCACACGTGCATCTCACGGTTTTTGAATATTCTTGCATGGCTTCGGTCAAGGGGATGTTTTAGGGATTATGGCTCGACCTTAGGGGGTTCATGGTGGTCCTAGAAATGGCTAGAGGTTATCCATAATGGGAGATTTCAGGTCTGGTCGACGGAAGAACCATAGTGACTCGGGCAGCCCCTCGCGGAGCGCAGCATAGGTCGCACTTGAGAAGCCTCGTTCGAACTGTGTGGTCCATGGTTCGGACCAAGGCTGGTCTGGTTAGGACCGACTGGACCTGGGGGTGGTCCAACCGGTGGGGCTCCGGCCATGGTGGCCGGAGCGCAGAGTGAGGACGGCGGGAATCGCGGGTGGTCGCTGGATGGGCGACGTGCATGGCAAGGGCTTGCTTGTTGGTCTTGGGCCGGTTCGGTTGGGTCGATGGGTCGGTTCAATCGGGCCGGGTCGAGTTGATTAAGTGTCGAGTCAAATATTTATGTTCGGTCCGAGTTATTTTATTTTTGGGCCGGGTAATTTTATTTTTAAAGTCCGAGTCATTTTTATCCGGTCACGTCAACTTTTGAAGTTAAAATTTAGTTTTGGTCAAAATGATTTCTGTTCAATGATTTTAAGTCAAAATTACTTTAAGTTGTAAATTTTCAAGTAATTTGGGGATTTTAAGTCAAATTGGAAGATTTTGGCAGTATTATTTTTAAGGGAGTTTTAAGCCTGTTTTGACGATGTTGGGCCGAGCCCTTCAAATGATTTTAAAGTGGTGATTCTTTGTTGTGGGTCCAGTTGAGTTGGGCTTAGTGCTATTTTATGTCTAGTGGAGGACTTGGGCATAGAATTAGTGGGCCAGTCGCTTGAACCAGTCCTTGACCGGGCCGAGGAAAATAATGCATAGGCCCATGAATATATATTTAATTATATATGTATTATGCTATGTAATTGATTATGAAATGTTTTAAGGAAATTAAATATATATTGATGGGCCAAGATTTTTAAAGTGGCATGATTTTATGAAAGCATGCATCATGAAAGTTTAAGTTATGTTAAGGCATGAATGAAAATGTTTGAGGGATTGATGTGTTGTGGGGCAAGTAATGATGGGAGTTAGCCGGGTAACCGGGCCCGGGGATCCCCTGTTAATGTATGAGCTTATGGATCCATGTGTGACATCATTGTGAAGTGGCAGCACAGAGGTGTGACATATAGGGATCCTCGTGTGACATCGGGGTGAACCACACCGCCACGTACGTTGGTTTATAGATTGATCAATCGAATTATGGCTCTCACTTCATGGATACGACTCACATGTTCTTTTAAGTTATGTTATGTTTTTGCCATGCCTTAATATATATGTTATATGATGAAGTATGTACGACTACAGTATGATTTAACGTTTAAGATCTTTCAAGCACGCATGTCATGAAATTATGTTCCTATACTTATGTGCCTGTATGTGGTTTTATTATACATACTTTGTTATTAGCGGATAGAGCATGCTGGGCCTTTAGGCTCACTAGGTTTAAATGGTGCAGGTGAGCATGATGTTGATGATATTATTCCGACCGGCGGTGAGGACGTCTGATGCTCCACTGCGGCTGTTACCCCGTGACCACTCAGTTATTTTATGTCATTGCTTTTAGGCATGTTCAGCTTTCCGTAAACAGATTTGAATACTATGATTTTTATGTTAGCTTGTGAGATGTGGATTGAGGATATTTTGCAGTTAGTGTTAACGGACGTTGAGATGTTACCTTTTTAAATGCTTTAAGTTATGTTTTTATTTATAGTTTTTATTAAATGTTTATTCCACATCAACTTTCGAAAAATTTTTTTTTTTTAGAGATTTAGTATGTTTCAACTTGGTATCAGAGCAGTGGTTCTGGTGGGGTACTAGCCTGCTGTGTGGAGCTCGGAAGTCGCACTGCCAGTCTGTGAGTTTTATTTTACGATTTATGTTTATGTTGCATGCTGCATATTATCTTTACCTTAGATTTTAAGGGTTAGACGCCTAGTCATGCACTTAGATTTACGTTATAAGGTTTTGGTGTACCATAACAATGCCTCCCCGTCGCAATAGAGAGCAGCAGTAGGATGACGACTTTCCTCCTCCTCCTCCACCACCCCAGATGACGCCGTTTGAGAGGGATAACATGGAGATGTTAGCCGGGATTACTAGGCTATTGGAGCGTCAGATGGAGCGACCCGGGAAGTCGCACGAGGAAGATATTGCTGTGAGGTTCCGCAAGCAGGGACCTAAGGAGTTCGCCGGTACCATCGACCCACTCGTTGTTGAGGAGTGGATCCGATCTATGGAGACTATCTATGATTTCATGGGTCTGACTGATGTCGGCAAGGTCCGTTGTGTGATTTTTATGCTGAAGGCAGATGCCGATCTATGGTGGAAGGGCACAATGGTTGGACTACATTTGGATAGCTTTACGTGGGGAGAGTTCAAGAAGGTCTTCTTTGAGAAGTACTTTATTGTGGATGCCCGAAGCTAGCTGATTCGGGAGTTTATGAGTCTCCGTCAGGGAGACAAGTCTGTTGCAGAGTATGTTTAGCAGTTTGAGCGGGGATGTCCCTTTGTACCCGCGATTGCTACCGTGGAGAGTGAGAAGTTGAGGCAGTTCACTGATGGACTGCGACCTGACATCCGCCACAATGTCAACATGGCAGACGTGGAGACCTATATGGCGGCAGTGAACAGGGCTTACTGGTCCGAGAGGGGCCGGAAGGACATGAGGGAGGACTATCAGAGGAAGAGGCAGATGCAGCCGCCTGTCAGGGGCCAGTCTTCGCATCCACCAGCGAAGAGACCATTCCAGGGGCCTTCTAAGGGCCCTACTCAGCAGGGACAGCAGCCGCATAGACCACAGGGCCAGCAGATGCCACAGCAGTAGGGGGCCAGCGCCCCTAAGCCCGGAGGATATTCGACCTGCAAAGAGTGCAACAAGCAGCATCCCGGACCGTGCATGGCAGGATCAGGGAAGTGCTTTCATTGCAAGGACCGAGACACATTTCCAGGGATTGCCCGAATAAGAGACAGACCACGGGTTGTGTCTTTGTGATGCAGGCAGAGGCGACAGACCCGGATACCTTAATTACGGGTATTTCTCTTTAAGATTTCCGCCATTTCTATGATTTTTGAGTTTAGTGTTTATTGTAACCATATTGCATGCTGAGTAGAACACTACTAGGAGATTCATGCCTTAGACTGGTTGAACTTAGTGGAACTGTATGCCTTCTAGGACTTCTATGCGATCTTGGACACTTGGGCTAGATAACCTAGAATATGTGTTAGGCATCTGAACTACTTGTTGAGACCTAGCTTAACTGTAAACACGTGCCTGTGTGTTGTGTCCGTTTCAGGCGAGATTCGTGTGCTTGGTGTTACTACCCTTGCATCAGGGGTGACCCGACTCGTTTATCTCGAGTGCGTTCACGCAGAGGATGGGTATTACACCGGAGAGCTTGGGTATGGCTCTCGCAGTGACGGTCCCGTCAGGAGAGGAGTTGGACGACCAGTGTGGTTCAGGGATTGACGATGATGTTCCAGGATCATGAAGTCCAAGCAGATTTAGTGGTATTGCCGATGTCGGGATTCGATCTCATCCTAGGAATGGATTGGCTGACATAGTTTGGAGCAGTGATTGATTTTCAGAGGCGGATAGCTTCTATCAGACCGCCAGGGTAGGAGGCCTTCTTATTTGAGGCAGCTAGGAGGCCGTGGAAGCCCAGATTCATATCGTTCTTACAGGACAGGAAGCTAGTCGAGCACGAATGTCAGGCGTTCTTGGCCAGTGTTACTGCTTCAGGAGATTCAGTAGCCCTTTGTTTTATGATGTGGAGGTAGTCAGGTATTTCGCAGATGTTTTCCTCGACGATGTCGCAGGAGTTCCACCAGAGAGAGATGTGGAGTTTTCTATCAAGCTGATGCCAGGTACAGTGCCTATCTAAGGCACCGTATCGATTGGCTCCTACCGAGATGAAGGAGCTTAAGGAGCAGATTCAGGAGTTGTTGGATAAGGGGTTCATTCGCCCTAGTTTTTCTCCATGGGGCGCGCCAGTTCTGTTTGTAAAGAAGAAGGATGGTAGCATGAGGTTGTGTATTGACTACCGGGAGTTGAATAGAGTTATCGTGAAGAACAGATATCCACTCCCTAGGATTGAGGATTTATTCGATCAGTTGCAGGGAGTTTCAGTGTTCTCGAAGATTGATCTGAGACTGGCTATCATCAGCTGAGAGTTAGAGAGGAGGACGTGTCCAAGACTGAATTTAGGACACGCTACGGCCACTACGAGTTCTTGGTGATGCCGTTTGGTCTGACGAACGCCCCAACGATTTTCATGGATCTGATGAACAGGGTATTCAGGAAGTATCTAGACCAGTTCATCATTGTGTTCATCGACGATATTCTGATCTATTCGAGGAGCTTTGAGGAGCATAGGCAGCACTTGCAGACAGCTTTGCAGACCTTGAGGGAGAACAAGTTATACGTCATGTTCAGCAAGTGCGAGTTTTGGCTGGAGCAGGTGGCTTTCTTAGGGCATATTGTGTCGAGAGATGGGATTTCTGTTGACCCATCGAAAGTGGAGGCAATGCAGAACTGGGGTATTCCGAAGAATGCAGCGGAGATCCGTAGTTCTTGGGCTTGGCAGGTTATTATCGCAAATTCATCAAGGGATTCTCCTCTATTTCAGTGCCCTTGACAGCCTTGACCAAGAAGAATGCGAATTATGTGTGGTGTGCCGACTGTCAGAGGAGCTTTGATCAGCTGAAGGAGGCCCTTACTTCAGCACCAGTATTAGCTATGCCAGTGGACCACGAGAAGTTTGTGGTTTATACCGATGAATGCAGCGGAGATCCGTAGTTCTTGGGCTTGGCAGGTTATTATCGCAAATTCATCAAGGGATTCTCCTCTATTTCAGTGCCCTTGACAGCCTTGACCAAGAAGAATGCGAATTATGTGTGGTGTGCCGACTGTCAGAGGAGCTTTGATCAGCTGAAGGAGGCCCTTACTTCAGCACCAGTATTAGCTATGCCAGTGGACCACGAGAAGTTTGTGGTTTATACCGATGTTTCTTTGAGAGGTTTGGGTGCAGTTCTGATGCAGGTTGGTAAGGTTATTGCGTATGCGTCGAGAAAGCTGAAGAGTTATGAGCAGAACTACCCGACGCACGATCTGGAGCTTGCAGCTGTAGTGTTCGCACTGAAGATTTGGAGGCACTATTTGTACGGCGAGAAGTGTCAGATTTTCACCGACCATAATAGCCTCAAGTACTTCTTCACCCAGAAGGAACTGAATATGAGGCAGCGCAGATGGCTAGAGTTGGTGAAGGACTATGACTGTGACATTAGCTATCATCCGGGTAAGGCTAATGTGGTAGCAGACGCTTTGAGCCGGAAGACTTCAGTGGTGGCATGTTTATCAGTTGAGCGACCACTTGAGACCGAGATTCAGAGATTTGGGTTGGAGTTTTATTCAGGAGGCTGTGCGCCTAGCCTCGCAGCACTCACAGTTCATCCGAATCTTCGAGATCGGATTAGGGACGGCCAGGCTGTAGATGAGCAGTTACAGCAGTGGAGACAGAGAGACGAGGCTAGAGGATGAGGTTTGTACACAGTCGAGGATGGGATTACTCGTTTCAGGGGTCGCATGTGGGTACCCAATACTGAGCAGTTGAGAGCTGAGATCTTATCAGAGGCCCATGCATCGACGTATTCCATTCACCCAGGGAGTACGAAGATGTACAGGGATTTGCAGACACTTTACTGGTGGCCAGGGATGAAGAGAGATATCGGACGGTTTGTATCAGAGTGTTTGACCTGTCAGCAGGTCAAGGCATAGCACCAGAGACCAGCAAAGTTGCTACAGCCACTCCCTATCCCTGAGTGGAAATGGGAGAACATCACGATGGATTTTGTGGTTGGATTACCCAGGAGTTCCAGAGGCTTTACGGCGATTTGGGTGATTGTGGATCGACTCACCAAGTCCGCACACTTTCTATCGGTGAAGACCACTTTCACATTGACTCAGTATGCAGAGCTATACATTATAGATATTGTCAGGCTGCATGGCATACCAGTCTCTATTGTGTCAGATCGGTATTCCAGGTTTACTTCTGCGTTTTGGAGGAGCTTGCATGCTGCATTGGGGACCAAGCTATCTTTCAGTACGGCTTTTCACCCGCAGACAGACGGTCAGTCGGAGAGAGTAATCAAGATTCTAGAGGATTTACTGAGAGCCTGTGTGATAGATTTCCAGGGTACGTGGGATTCTTGATTGCCCCTTGTGGAGTTCACGTACAATAACAGTTTTCAGGCATCGATTGGGATGGCTCCTTATGAGGCTTTGTACGGGAGGAGGTGTAGGTCTCCCGTGCATTGGGATGAGGTTGGCGAGAGGATTTTGACTGGACCAGAGATGGTACAACAGACAGCTGATATTGTGACCAGGATACGAGATCGGATGAGGACAGCTCAGAGTCGTCAAAAGAGTTATGCCGATCGTAGACGATGGGACCTGGAGTTGGCAGTAGGGGACCATGTATTTGTGAGGATATCGCCTATGAAGGGCGTGATGTGCTTCGGCCGGAGAGGCAAGCTCAGTCCAAGATTCATTGGACCGTTTGAGGTTTTGGAGAGGGTTGGTACGTTAGCATATCGCGTAGCACTACCACCCAGTCTGTCAGCAGCTCATAACGTGTTCTATATTTCGATGTTATGGAAGTACGTCCCGAACCCATCTTATGTGCTGGATTTTGAGCCGCTTCAGTTGGCACCAAACTTATCTTTTGAGGAGCGACCAGTTCAGATCTTAGCGCGAGAGGATCGCAGGCTTAGAGCATGGAGGATTCCTATGGTCAAGGTCCGGTGGCAGAATCACTCGGCAGATGAGGTTACCTGGGAGACCGAGGCTGATATGTGGACGCGCTATCCAGAGCTTTTCGGTACGTAACTTAATTTCGGGGACGAAATTTCTTTAAGGGGGGAAGAGTTGTAACTCCCAGAAATCCTAATTACGTTGAATTGAATGCATGACTAGGGGGAAAACCTTATGTTAGCATGATTTGCATGTTAATGTATGTGATTATATGATGATTTTATTCTTTGCTTTGTGCATGTCACTTTACGGTACGGTTTGAGACCGGTAAGCGTGGACGACTCCGGAGACGACCAAATCAAAAATATTTTAATGTTTTAGCCCTTAGACATATTTTAAAGCAAAATATTTTTATTTTATGCACCATTTCCAAAAAAAATGAGATTTTATGCACGATTATCGAGGGGGACCCGTTTCGCCTATACGGGCTATTTTTATGACTTTTACTACACTTTTAAATTTGGGAGGCCCTATATTACGAAAATTTAAGGCTTGAAGGCTGAACTTTAAATATTTTTAAGCCTTTTTAATTAGAGGAGGGTTAGTATTGGAATAGGCCTTTTATTTCCTTAATTAAACAAGTTGGAGGGGTCCTTTTGTACACTTTTCATTCACCCTTCTCCACAATTTCGAAAATTACCCTAACCCCTCCCCTCATCAGCCGACTTCAGCCTTCTTCTTCCCCTAGGTGGCCGAAAATTTCAGGTTCTTGATTGAAACTCAAGGTGTTGGTCTTCTCAATTGTCCTCCGCTCCGGTAACGCGTATCTCCACTTCTTTTTCGATCAAGGCATGTTTTATTCTTTCTTTTCTCACCATTTAGATAATGATATATACTGTTTTTACAAATATTATTCATGGCTTTTGTGTGAATGTTTCAGATCTTTACGCATATGATCATGTTCATGTATCCTCACACGTGCATCTCCCGGTTTTTGAATATTCTTGCATGGCTTCGGTCAAGGGGATGTTTTAGGGATTATGGCTCGACCTTAGGGGTTCATGGTGGTCCTAGAAATGGCTAGAGGTGATCCATAATGGGAGATTTCAGGTCTGGTCGACGGAAGAACCATAGTGACTCGGGCAGCCCCTCACGACGCACAGCATAGGTCGCACTTGGGAAGCCTCGTTCGAACTGTGTGGTCCTTGGTTCGGACCAAGGCTGGTCTGGTTAGGACCGGCTGGACCTGGGGGTAGTCCAGCCGGCTGAGCTCTAACCATGGTGGCCGGAGCGCAGAGTGAGGACGGCGGGAGTCGCGGGTGGTCGCTGGATGGGCGACGTGCATGGCTAGGGCTTGGTTGTTGGTCTTGGGCCGGTTCGGTTGGGCCGATGCGTTGGTTCAATCGGGTCAGGTCGAGTTGATTAAGTGTCGAGTCAAATATTTTAACTCTGGTACGAGTTATTTTATTTTTGTGCCGGGTAATTTGATTTTTAAAATCCGAGTCATTTTTATCGGGTCAAGTCAACTTTTTAAGTTAAAATTTAGTTTTGGTCAAAATGATTTCGGGTCAATGATTTTAAGTCAAAATTATATTAAGTTGTAAATTTTCAAGTAATTTGGGGATTTTAAGTCAAATTGGAAGATTTTGGGCAGTATTATTTTTAAGGGAGTTTTAAGCCTGTTTTTACGATGTTGGGCCGAGCCCTTCAAATGATTTTAAATGGGTGATTCTTTGTTGTGGGTCCAGTTAAGTTGGGCTTAGTGCTATTTAAGTCTAGTGGAGGCCTTGGGCTTAGAATTAGTGGTCCAGTCGCTTGAGCCAGTCCTTGACCGGGCCGAGGAAAATAATGCATAGGCCCATGAATATATATTTAATTATATACGTATTATACTATGTATTGATTATGAAATGTTTTAAGGAAATTAAATATATATTGATGGGCCAAGATTTTTAAAGTTGCATGATTTTATGAAAGCATGCATCATGAAAGTTTAAGTTATGTTAAGGCATGAATGAAAAATATTTTGAGTGATTGATGTGTTGTGGGGCAAGTAATGATGGGAGTTAGCCGGGTAGCCGGTCCCGGGGATCCCCTGTTAAGGTATGAGCTTATGGTTCCATCTGTGACATCATGGTGAAGTGGCAGCACAGAGGTGTGACATATAGGGATCCTCGTGTGACATCGGGGTGAACCACACCGCCACGTACGTTAGTTTATAGATTGATCAATCGAATTATGGCTCTCACTTCATGGATACGACTCACATGTTCTTTTAAGTTATGTTACGTTTATGCCATGCCTTAATATATATGTTATATGATGAAGTATGTACGACTACAGTATGATTTAACATTTAAGATCTTTCAAGCACGCATGTCATGAAATTATGTTCCTATACTTATGTGCCTGTATATGGTATTATTATACATACTTTGTTATTAGCGGATAGAGCATGCTGGGCCTTTAGGCTCACTAGGTTTAAATGGTGCAGGTGAGCATGATGTTGATGATATTACTCCGACCGGCGGTGAGGACGTCTGATGCTCCGCTGCGGCTGTTACCCCGTGACCACTCAGTTATTTTATGTCATTGCTTTTAGACATGTTCAGCTTTCCGCAAACAGTTTTGAATACTCTGGTTTTTATGTTAGCTTGTGAGATGTGGATTGAGGATATTTTGCAGTTAGTGTTAACGGACGTTTAGATGTTAACTTTTTAAATGCTTTAAGTTATATTTTTTATTTATAGATTTTATTAAATGTTTATTCCACATCGGCTTTCAAAAAAAAAATATTTTAGAGGTTTTGTATGTTTCAAAGCCCGAATGAAAAACGCACGAAGCACGATCCGAGCTATTCTGTTAATTTGATAGAAAATCGTAAATCGATCAGCCATCTTCTAGCAGTAGTATTAAAACAATACTTTTTATGTAGCACATAACTGAAATTGTACTTTATTGTAGCACATTTAAAGCCTACCATTATAACCGAAGCACGCCTGGAAATTGAAATAGCACTTTTTTGTAGCATATTTAAAGCCTAGCTTTAATTCTTCTTCCCAACGTATAGAAGTTAATTTCAAAAGCTAGTATATAAGGAACTGCTAGAGTACGGGAAGGCAAAGACCAAAACATCAGTTTTCAAAGAGCGTAGCAGATCGTGCTTGGTGTGCATTCCTATGGTGAAACTCCTCTCTGCCGTTGCCTAATCTGTTATCAAGGCTAGTAAATTCTGTTCTTTGACGCATATGTGAAAGCATATTAAGTTTTGTGTTCATGCATGAGTTCAGTTTTCAAAATGGCACAAGTATTTGATGTTTTTCATCCATCGAAAGTTGTCTGTTCTGGTACAAGGTCTCCGGTGTGTTCTGAATTTTAGGCCAGTTTGAAAGTCTGTGTAAATGTTTTTCAAGATACTGGGAAGTACATAATCAAAATGTTTTTTTTTCTGATATGCTGAGCCGCACTAGTCCGATGTGAATTTGGTTCCGTCTTGATAAACTGTGATGGTTAGATTTGGACTTCGTCTAGATCTAATAGGCTACGCTAGCTTGGGACTTTTTTCTAATTAGATAGGCTAACATGGTCTAATCTGGACGTTTTATCTCCCACGTTTTTTTGAAAAATTAAAGAAAAGTTTATAGAAAACATATGCGCGGTCTGATCAGGAATAGAATATGAAAGTTACAGGAAACACTTGTGAAATATGATCCTGATAATAAGAGAAATTTTTAAAGTTTACATGATTTGTGGCAAAGATAAAAGAAGATAAATAGAAGGTCTGCGTACATCGACCGACAGGCCGCGGTGCCTCACCAATAGAGGGCATGTGGACTTCGATTGATGAGTCGCAGTGCCCGGAAAACTGAGTAACAAAAGGGGAGTTCCCACATAGACCTAGTACCAGATGAGTTTGATCAAGTGACCTTGATCTAAGGAGAGCTTCCGTGCCGCATTTCATAAAAGAAAATGATCGATAAATTGTTTAACAAGGATTTTTCAATGAATTCTTCTCAGCATAGATGCTGAACTGTATTATTTTTATTACTAATATTTGTGCTTGTATTTTAAATATTTTTAATTACCAGATTCACTTCTGGGCCCCTAGGCTCACTAGATTTCATGGATGCAGGTGATGAAGCCTCGATTGGGATGGCTGGCGTGAACGGGGCAGTGAGGGGCGACGGTTATTTATGGACCAACTTTTCCAGACTGAATAGATCAGTGAGGGGCAGATTTTATTTTTGGACCAGCGTTTTCACACTGAATAGATCACAAACGAGTTTAGTATTTAAAAGTTTGATATTGAGAAGATTGTTACGTTAAAGTTTCTATAAGATTAAACATTTCATTGCTTTCATGTTAACGGCCTTGTGCCTGAACTGTTCCCTTTCTGATCTGTGCTGTTATAAAAAAAAAGATTTGTTTACGTCATGCATAATGTGTTAGAGTAGGTGCCCAACTAGCCAACTTGTGACGTGTGGGTTCTTGTTGACTCTATGTAAAACGATCTTTATTTTTGAAATTCGCATTCTTTTATGGCATTCTTTATCTTCATTATTATGATTAAAATTGTTGGATAAAGACCTTTAATACACTATAGTGTATGTTAGATGTAATAGTGGATATGATGGCTATCATGAAACACATCTAATAGTCAATGTGTATTCTGAACATGTTCCTAGTCAATTGGGCCGTCCAAAAGAGGATAAGGCCCTACCCGGGCTTGAGACTAGCATCTGCGATGTGAAGTATCACGTTTCATTGGTAGGGATAATTGTGATGTTCTGAGCATCCAGATGGATAGTGACCTCGTTTACCGACTCAGTTGGGGTCATCAGGTGGCGGGGTTGGGTGAGGTCCCGACGCATGTAGGAGTCGATGCTTCGTTGTCGAGAATTCACCGCTCGCCCTTGTGCATGGATATCCTATACTATATGAGGAGATAATAGTGTGATAAATATATGGCCAGTGTACTAGATATTTTTTGGGTAAATGAGTTTACCTAGTAACAAATGCGATGTCACTATTTGATCTACTAGATGTATGCATGGTTATTGGATCTCTAGCGACTCTAGATTTACCAATGGTCGTTGATCTAATCGAGATATTTGAGTTGAAAGGATCATACTATGCGCTAACCATGACCGACTGGTTCTTGCAGGCACTATCAGTGATACCTAGGGGATCATGGGCCGATGTTGCTAGATGCTTTACCATGGTCCGATGGGTAGATCGGAAAATGTGTTTTCTGATACACAATGAGTTGTGAGCCCACGGCTAGCTGTATCCCTGAACCATTGAGGGTCACACAGTGTACTGGTTTACCAATTCTCGTGCAGACAAGGAAATTGAGCTCAATTTTTTTAGTATAGTAGGAGGAAGGATGGAAGTGTGACTTCCTAAATTAACTGAGGGTGGAAATGAGATTTCCTTAAGATTAGGGCTATTATGACTATCCTTAAAGTTTATGGGGGACTAACTGTTATTTTGGATTAGGTGGTCCGAAAAATTATTTTCACATCATAATGCTGAGTTTTGTAAACTGTTTAGATCGGTCCGATCTGATCGTCGATCAGAATTATGAAGAAGCCACAGCGATTGACTTGAAACCAATGTACATCTGGGCCTGGGCCCGACCCAAGCCCATTAACCCGATTTAAGCCCATGGAAAATCTCTAAATAAAAGCCCTGGGGAACTCATTATTTCTGTACCAAAAGCTCTTCAGCTATTCTTCTTCCCTCTCCTCCTCTCCCTACTCCCGGCCATCACCGCCGCACCACTGTCCGCCGCCGTCGTGCCGCTGCCCGTAGTTTCCGCGCCGCGGCCCGCAGCCGTCGCGCCGCCTCCGTCTTCGCACCTCGTTGCGATCGTCTCGGTGAGGAGGTTCTGCTCACAAAATATTATTTGGGATTCTAGTGCATTCCAAAGAAGGAATTGGAAAAAGGTCGTGGACCTGATTAGGAGCAACCAAAGAAGTTCCATTTCCATTTGAGAAATAGTCGGAGCCAGCGCCTAGTCGCTAGACAAGTATATTCTAAACATCCTATGAATGTCTGAATTATAATATAGGTGTATTGATCGTTCCCGGGCTCCAAATTTTTAATTCTTCCGCTGCACCTTGGGAGCGGGATCCGGATCCACCGCTATGCCAATAGTGGTATCAGAGCCTTGGCTCGGATCTGTCAATACACCGACTTCTTCCTGAATTGCATCAAATCTCAGTTTTATAAAAAAATAAAAATTCCGGCCACACGCCGCCGCGCCACCACCGCACGCTGCCGCGCCACCACGACACGCCGTCGTGCCACCACCACACATTGTCGTGTGTGCCACCGCCTACCATCGCGCGCCTGTCGCACACGGCGAACGCACCCCCTCGCGCGCAAATTGGGGCGGGGATCACGGGATACGTGCGCGCATCCCGCACGCACCGTGCAGTGGGCATTGCGCGCCTGTTGCTCACGCCCTGCGTGCACATCCCGGCGAGAGCAACGCCCGCCGTCCGTAACCGTGCGATTCTAGTGCATTCCAACGAAGGAATCGGAAACCGGTCGTGGATCTGATTAGGAGCAACCAAAGAAGTGCTATTTCCATTTGAGAAATAGTCGGACCAGACGCTTAGTCGCCAGACAGGTATATTCTGAACATCCTATGAATGTTTTAATTATTATATAGGTATTGACACTTCTCGGGCTCCTAAATTTTTAATTCTTCCGCTCCGCCTAGGGAGCGGGATCCGGATCCGCCGCTGCGCCAACAGTGGTATCAGAGCTTTGGCTCGGATATGTCAATACACCTTATTCTGCCTGAATTGCATCAAATCTCATTTTTCAAAAAAAAAAAAATTACCGGCCGCACGCCGCCGCGCCACCTACGCTCGCCCCCGTGCACGCACGCCGTGCGCAAATCGTGGGATACATGCACGCCGTGCTCTCACAGCCCTGCGGGCGTTGCGCACATCGGCCGGCAACCGTGCGCGCACGTCGTGCACGGCTGTACGCACACCATCGCCCCACCTGTGCGAACTGGTCGCACTGGTGGATGCCCCCCCCTATGCTCACACGATGCGCACAGGGGCGCGCACAGCGTTCATCACGCGTGCGGGCGGCGTGCGCACACCCGCCGCCCGTGCCCACACGTTGCGCACAGCCTGGCGCGCACAGCGTGCAGCACTCGTGCTGCACGCATGCGTGCGGTGGTTCCGGGGCGGAGATGCGGCGTCGATTTTTGAATTCTAGGGTTTTTTCGGGCCTGTCCCGGGCGGCCTGAGTTGTTTTTGGGCCAATACTTGCTATTGGGCCTTTTTGGTTGGACCAAAATTAATTTTTGAAAACTTTGAAATATTGGGTCTAAAATTGTTTTAAGCCCAAAATTGATGCAATTAAAATAACAAAATAAGATTTTATTTATAAAATATGATTTTATATTTAAAATATGATTTTTTTGGATAAATCAAATTTTATTATTTTATTTATATCAATTAATTGAGTTAATTGTATAGATAATGTTTGGGATGATCGAGAGCCGTGCCCAATGTGTTAGGTGTATGCTAGGTTTTACAATTTTTGCTGTAATATTTCTGAAATCAATTCAAAGTGGGCCTTGTTTATGGCCCTTAATGTATCCCTATTTGTCATGGTTATTTAAATGTAAATATTAGACTTAGTGGAAGGATAATTTTGAAGATGGTGGAGATGATGATCAAAGATATTGAAGACCAAAGACTTGTAAAACTGGAAGCTTATGTAATAGGCTTGCATTTGCATACTGCATGTCACCTAGGATTGGACCTAGATCCGTGCTTGGCAACCACGGATCGCATAGCTCTCGCTCATCGATCATCCCAATTATATATGTGATATATATCCGTTGAATCCGCATTTTTAAGTTTGATTTAAAATTATTGAGACCAAATTTCAAAATTAAAATCCCTCATTTTAAATTTGATTTAAAATTTATATCAAGATTAAAAGTTTATTCGATAAGCTAAGGGGGTTTAAATATTGTTTGAAATTTCCTACCTTCCATCAACAATTGGTGTACGTCGATGCTACACGCATACGTAGCCCGGCTCATATTATTGAGGGGGTTCTGTATGCCGGAAAGTTGTACACGTCGTTGACACTTGCTGTGAGTTGGTTGTAACTCCTTTTAACGTTGGCTCATATTATTGGGGACATTAAGGGGACCGTCCATCACAACTCAACATTTATGGGTCATATTGACACGTGATAGTAATCGGCGTCATATTATTGGGCCCTTACTGGACGTGAGGTAAATACATGGAGGTTGCACCTGTTGCAATTGGGCTCTACCTTTTGAGGGTCATGGTTGGCTGATATTATTCGGGACCATGATTTCTTGATTGGACTCTGTGTACCCACTAAGGAAACTTGCTTTTTCGATTTCATTATAGGGTGGTGAAATCGTTAAAATAGTGGGAGGGTAATTCATAAAACTAAATGACCATGTTTAATGTCTTAGCATTTTTCATGAATAGTCAGTAATGCATGTCTGTTTTTATTTTCAGTATAAACTGCTTTCATTATGTCTTCGATCAAAAATCCACTTGCTGCTATACTTGATAGCAACAAGTTCACGGGCTTAAACTACCAATATTGGCTTCGAAACCTCAAGCTTGTCTTGGCCTCGGAGAAACTTCTCTACACGCTAGAGAATAACCCTCTGAAGGAAGCCCCTGCCAATGCTAGTCCTGAGGAGCTGGCAAAGCTGGAAAAATAGTGGAATGACGAGCTTAAGGCACGGTGCTATATGATAGCATCTGTGTCCAACGAAATGCAGCGGCGGTTTGAGAAGATGGAGTATGCTGCTGGCATACACCTTCATCTCAAAGATCTGTATGGGGAGAACTCTCGGACTGAGAGGTTCACTACTGTCAAGGAGCTCATGACGAGCCGCATGCGTGAGGGGACTTTGGTCCGTGAGCATGGGGTCCGTATGATTGGGCTCATTGAGAAGCTAGTGGGCCTTGATATCTCGCTTCCACATGAGCTGTCTGTGGATCTGCTTCTCCTCTCCCTGCCTGCTACGTTCGACCCCTTTGTGGTCAACTTTAACATGAACAAGCTGGAGGCCACCCTTGAAGATGTGGTAAACATGCTTGTCATGTTCGAGGGGACCATAAAGAAGGACAAGCCCGTCCTCCTTTTGGGCTCTTCTTCCTCTGCGAATAAGGAGCCCAAACGCAAGGGTAAGAAATCTGCGCCTGCGAAGGAGGGTTAGCCCACCAAGAAGCCCAAGGCAAGGACCTCAAAGTCGAACAAATATGAGGATGTTTGTCACCACTGCCACAAGCCTGGGCATTGAAGGAGGAATTGTAAGTATTACCTCGAGCAGTTGCGAACTACGAAAGGTATGTTCTACATTGAAATAAATATGTCTCTTAACTCGAGTTCTTGGGTACTTGATACTGGATGTGGATCTCATATCTGCAATGACTTGCAGGTAATGACAAGAAGCAGGCGTCTTAGAGAGGGTGAGATCCACTTGAGGCTTGGAAACGGAGCAAGGGTTGCGGCCGAAGCTATAGGAGATGTTTATTTATTTCTTTGTAAAAATTTTAAGTTGTTGAGAAACATTTTATTTGTTCCTGATTAATAAAGAACATCATTTCCGTTTCTATGCTCGATAGTGATGGATATTCTTGTCATTTTGACAATTCAATTTGCAATATTTACAATAATGAATGTTTATTTAGAATTGGGGAACGCGAAAACAATCTATACGCCTTAAAATTGAGAGAAGGTCCAACTCACGATGTGGAAACACACACAACAACGATAAAAAGGAAAAACGATAGTTTGAACCCGTCACAACTTTGGCACGCTAGGCTAGGTTAGGTTTCCTTAAATAGGATGAACAAGTTGATTAGGAGTGACATGTTTGATATGTCTGATATTAACTCCCTACCAACTTGTGAATCTTGTCTCAAGGGAAAAATGACAAAATTGCCCTTCACGGGCAATCCTGAACGTGCTCAAGGCCTATTGGATTTGATCCATACTAATGTGTGTGGCCCACTTAGTATTGGTACTAAGTCCGGTCACACCTACTTCATCACCTTTACCGATGATCACTCTAGGTATGGGTACTTGTAATTACTGAAGCACAAGTCTAAATCCTTTGAAAGGTTTAAAGAATACAAAGCTGAAGTAGAAAATCAGTTGGGAAAAAGTATTAAAACACTTCGATCCTATCAAGGTGGAGAATACTTGAGTGCCGAGTTTCAAGACTATCTTAAAGAGAATGGGATTCTCTCACAGTGGACCTCTCCAGCCACACCACTGCTCAACGGTGTAGCGGAGCATCGTAATCGAACCTTGTTGGACATGGTTCGATCTATAATGAGTTTCACTAAACTTTCTGCTTCGTTTTGGAGCTATGCACTCGAATGGTCGTAATGTTGTTGAACAATGTCCACACCAAGTCAGTGGATAAAACTCCATATGAGATATGGATGGGCAAGCCGCCCAAGTACTCATACTTGAGGATTTGCGGATTTACGTAAAGCAGACAGTGGGAGATAAGCTGGATAATATATCCATCTTATGCTACTTCATTGGGTATCCAAAGAATTCTATAGGATACTGCTTCTATTATCCCAATGAAACAAAAGTGTTTGTTTTTAGAAATGTCACCTTTCTGGAAAATGAATTTCTACTTGATAGAAAAGGCAAGATAGTAGAACTTGAAGAGGTTCGAGAACCAACTGAAGTACCAAGTGATTCTCCCGCACCTCAAGAGTCAATCCTTGATATGGACACACTAGGAGATCTGAAAGGGTTCCTAGCGCTCTGATCAAAGTGATCAAACTGTTGGATATGATCCAAGAACCTTCAAGGAGGCAATTTCCGATGCTGATTCTAATTTGTGGCTTGAAGAAATGCAATCTGAGATTGACTCAATGCGTTAAAACCAAGTTTGAACTCTTGTGAATCCTCCCAAAGGAATAGTTCCTATTGGGTGTAAATGGAT
>KV005654.1:187453-212881 GCA_001598015.1 Dorcoceras hygrometricum
TACATGTTGGACTTATGTATGCTTTGTTGTTGAATGTTTATGATTTGGGAACTTATTTTAAGTATCGTTGTATTTTAAATTATATGTTTAAAACCGTCGGGCCTAAAAGCGAAAATTTTACCCACTTTTTGATAGCTTCCGCATGTGTTTATCTGTTGTGAGCGTCCCGGTGTACAGTGACAACACAGGTGCTGTTGCACAAGCAAAGGAACCTAGGTCTCACCAAAGATCCAAACATATACTGAGGAACTACCACATAATCCGGGATATTGTGGCTAGAGGTGACATAGCAGTTGAGAGAGTCGCCTCTACAGACAACATTGCTGATCCACTTATGAAGCCCTTGCCAGGACCATTGTTTGAAAAACATCGCGAAGCAATGGGACTGCGTCTGATGAGTAGTTGGCTTTAGGGCAGGTGGGAGATTGTTAGAGTAGGTGCCCAACTAGCCAAATTGTGGCGTGTGGGTTCTTGTTGACTCTATATAAAACGATCTTTATTTATGAAATTTGCATTATTTTATGGCATTCTTTATCTTCATTATTATTATTACAATTGTTGGATAAAGACCTTGAATGCACTATAATGTATGTTAGATATGACAGTGGATATGATGGCTATCATGAAACATATCTAATAGTCACTGTGTATTCTGAACCTGTTCTTAGTAAATTGGGCCGTCCAAAAGAGGATAAGGACCGCCCGAGCTTGAGACTAGCATCTGCGATGTGAAGTACCACGTTTCATTGGTAGGGAAAATTGTGATGTTCTGAGCATGCAGATGGATAGTGACCTGGTGATCTATCGAACTACCCTCGTTCGGACTTTCCAAGTGGTTATCATTTGTCGAGTGGATTAAGTCCGAGGTTTTGGCTGTAAAGATTAGTCCTTATTACTCGAAACGTCATTGAGACTCTACATGATAGGTGCCTCACTTTTACCCGTTTACCGACTCAGTTGGGGTCATCAGGTGGCGGGTTGGGTAGATCGGAAAATGTCTTTTCTGATTCACAATGAGTTGTGAGCCCACGGCTAGATGTATCCCCGAACCATTGAGGGTCACACAGTGTACTGGTTTACCAATTCCCGTGCAGACAAGGAAATTGAGCTCAATTTGTTGAGTATAGTAGTAGGAAGGATGGAAGTGTGACTTCCTAAATTAACTGAGGGTGGGAATGAGAGTTTCTTAAGATTAGGGCTAGTATGACTATCCTTAAAGTTTATGGGGGCCTAACTGCTATTTTGGATTAGGTGGTTCAAAAAATTGTTTTCACATCATAATGCTCAGTTTTGTAAACTGTGTAGATCGGTCCGATCTGATCGTCGATCAGGATTATGATGAAGCCACAGCGATGGACTTGAAACCAATGTACACCTGGGCCTGGGCCTGGGCCCGACCCAAGCCCATTAAACCGGTTTAAGCCAATGGAAAATCTATAAATAAGAGCCCTGGGGCACTCATTATTTCTGTACCAAAAGCTCTTCAACTATTCTTCTTCCCTCTCCTCCTCTCCCTCCTCCCGACCGTCAATGCCGCGCCGCCGCCCGCCGTCGTCGCACCTCGTTGCGATCGTCTCGGTGAGGAGGTTCTGCTCACGAAATATTCGTTGGGATTCTAGTGCATTCCAACGAATGAATTGGAAACCGATCGTGGACCTGATTAGGAGCAACCAAAGAAGTGCTATTTCCATTTGAGAAATATTTGGAGCCAGGCGCCTAGTCGCCAGACAGGTATATTCTAAACATCCTATGAATGTTTGAATTATAATATAGTTGTATTTACCGTTCCCAGGCTCCACATTTTTAATTCTTCTGTTGTGCCCCGGGAGTGGGATCAGGATCCGCCGCTGCGCCAACATAATGTCCGTGCATTGTAGAGTCTTCCCAATCCGATATGTTGTTAAAAATAAAACACTAAATGTTTTCCACATTTATCTTTTCAAATATAAGCATGGGAGTTTCAACTTAGTATCAGAGCATGGTCCTATAAGATAAGTGCTCAGCTCCTGCCCAAGACAGTTCTCATCCACCACACCATCAAGTCTGTGAATTTTATTATGCTATGATTTTTTTTAGGAGTGAAGTTTTATTTAGGTAAGGGTCTCTTATTTGGTCATGTGGTGGCGGGCTATGGTTTCATGTAATGTTTGGAAGTGAAGGCTCACCTAAGGGGATGTCAGCTTAGACACAGTGCACGAGTCCTAGCTCGAATGTCCTAGCTATTGGAGCAGATCGTTGGGCAAACATCAGTTCAGGAACCTAGAGGACCCCCAAGAACGGTTTAGACATCCACACCGAAAGGAATTAACTGGAACAACCAATCCTCTCATGGCTGAGAGTTGGATCAAGTCACTAGAGGTCATTTTCGACTATCTCAAACTAGCAGATCGTGATCTACCATGATGCACCATATATATGTTGAGAATGAAGCAATGACTCGGTGGGAGGGCCTCAAACTGAGGGTGGACCTGGCTACCCTCACCTGGGAAGGATTTAAGAGGGTGTTTATTGCTAGTACTTCACATCTGATACCCGATCTGTGCTGAGCGGGTGTCCTTGACGCTGAAGCAAAAGGATATGTCAGTGTTGGATTATATCTTGAAGTTTGAGAGGGGATGTTACTTTGCCCCTTGATCAGAGGAGATGCAGAGGAAAATCTTCGTCGTTTCATTGAGGACTTCGACCAACTCTCAAACATGATGTCAGACTGGATGAGCCTAAGGATTACAGGGCCGATGTCGATAAGGCTTGTGTGCTGAACAGGATTGGAAAGAAATAGATGATGAGCAGCAACTGAAACGTCAGGCCTCTCAGCTCAGGGACCATCGACCATCCAAAAAGCCTAATATGAATCAGTAGATACCTCAAAGGAAACACCCACAACAGCAGAGACCACCAAACACCAATGCCCCCAAACCTGATAACACAATGCCTTGCCCAAAGTGTCACAAGGTCCACTTTGGCCAGTGCAGAGTGGGGATGAACTCTGCTACAAGTGCGGTGCACCGGGCCACTTCACTAAGAACTGTCCAAAGCAGAAGAAACCCGTAGCCGCAGCAGAGCTTATGTGATGATGGCAGAACAGGCTGACCCAGACACCACTGTTGTCACATGTAACATTATTATTGCCGGTATGCCTTCTAATGCCTTTATTGATTCCGGTGCTATGCATTTAACGAACCTGTCCAACCCGAGTCATTGTCGGTAGGCTATAGTGTAGCAGTACCATCGGGGAAGAGCTTTTATCTAACCACGTACTACCTAACATAGAACTTAGGCTACAAAGGAATCGGGTGTCTGCTGACCTAATCGTACTACCAATGCCTGAGGTTTACCCAATCTTAGGTATGTACTGGTTAACAGAAATTTGGGTAGTGATCAATTTTAGCCGGTGAACAGTAAAGGTTACCACCTGAGAGGAACCGGTTCATTTATGAAGCAGCACAGAACATAAGAACTCTTCGTCTGATCTCTAAAGGCCCAAAACTGTTTGAGAAAGGTATACTAATGGTTCTTGGCTAGTATCTCAGCTTTGGATGAGAAGAAGAAGCCTGAGCTGATAGATGTAGATATAGTGAAGGGTTTTCCCGAGGTATTTCCTGAAGACGTTTTTGGTCTGCCACCAGATCGGGGGTTTCAGTTTGCTATTGATCTGGTGTCCAATGCGACCCCTATTTCTAAACCTCCGTATCGGCTCACACCAATTGAAATGAAGGAACTGAAAGAGCAAATCCAAGAACTATTGGACAAGGGCTTCATACGCCCTACTTCTTCACCGTGGGGAGCACCCGTGCTATTCGTTAAGAAGAATGACAGCATGAGGTTGTGCATAGATTATAGAGAACTGAGAACAACTATCCCTACGAAAAATTGAAGATCTGTTTGATCAAATTCAGGGTTCAGCTATATTTCCAAGATTGACCTCCGTTCTGGTTACCATAAATTAAAGATTAAAGAAGAAGATGTCCACATAACTGCTTTCAGAATGCGGTATGTTCACTATGAGTTTTTAGTTATGCCCTTTGGACTGAACGCACCTTCAGCTTTCATGGATCTGATGAATAGTGTTCCAACATTTTTCTTGATCAGTTTGTGATCATCTTCATCGATGATTTTCTAATCTACTACAAGATCGAGAGTAGCACAACAAGCAACTCAGGATAGTGTTGCAGATCTTCAGAGATAGACGGCTCTACGCGAATTTCAGCAAGTGAGAGTTCTGTCTTGAGAAGGTGGAATTTATAGGCCATCTGATTTCCAGGAATGGGGTGAGGTTGACCTAGCGAAGATGGAGGCAGTTCGGAACTGACTTGTGCCGAAGAATGTTATTGAGATATGAAGCTTATTAGGTCTCGCAGGTTATTACTGTCATTTTATCAAAGGATTCTCGAAGATGGTAGTACCCTTGATAGCATTGACCAAGAACAAATCAAGATATGAGTGGACTCCCGAATGCCAAGATGTTTTCAATGGGTTGAATCAAGCTTTAATGGAAGCCCCTGTTCTAGCCTTGCCATCTGGATAAGGAAATTACGTCCTCTTACTGATGCATCTATGCTGGGTTTGGGAGTTGTTCTGATGCAAGATCAGAGGGTTATTACTTACGCATCCAAAAAGCTGAAGAATCATGAGAAAAACTACCCAACACACGATCTGGAATTGGCAGTAGTCGTATTCTCATAAATATCTGGAGACATTATATGTATTGGGAAAATTGCAATATCTTTACGGACCACAAGAGCCTCAAATACTTCTGCACCTAGAAGGAGCTGAACATGCATCAGTGAAGATGGTTAGAACTGGTCAAAGAATACGACTGCACTATCAGGTATCATCTAGGGAAGGCAAATGTGGTAGCTGATTCGTTGATCAGAAAATTAATCAGTTTGTCACAATTAAAAGTTCAAAGGTTGCTAGCCATGGAGATCGAAAGGTTCAAACTGGAAGTGTTTACACATGTTTGCCATGAAGCTGAACGCACTGACCATCCAACCTAATCCGAGAAATCAGATCATTGAGGGTCAGACAGGGGACGAAAAGTTGATTAAACGAAAGAAAACATAATAGGATATGGGTGGAAATTTGTATACGATGATGGATGGAACTATCGGATATCAAGGTCGGATGTGGGTACCTCTGGTAGGAAACCTGCGATCTAACATAATGGATGAGGCTCATACAACCCTGTATTAAGAACACCCAAGAGGTACGAATATTTACAAGGACTTACAGAAGCTGTACTGGTGGCCGGATATGAAGCGTGATATCTCCAGGGTTGTCTCTGAGTGCCTAACCTTTCAACAGGTGAAAGTGAAGCACCAACAACCAGTAGGGATGCTGAAGCTGCTTCCTATTCCAGAATGGAAGTAGGAGAACATCGCAATGGATTTTCTAGTGGGATTATCAAGGACTCGTCAAGAATTTAATTCTATCTGAGTCATTGTAGATCACCTCACCAAGTCAAATCACTTTCTATAAGTGAAGACGACATACAATGTGAATAGGTACGATGAGTTGTACATAAATGAAATTGTTAGGATTCATGGTATCCTAGTTTAGATTGTATCAGATAGGGATCCAAAATTCACGTCTGCATTCTGGAAGAGCCTACATCAAGCCTTGGGAACCAATCTGGCCTTCAGCACAGCCTTACACCTCAAACTGACGGCCTATCTGAAAGGGTAATCCAAATTCTAGAAGATCTATTGTGTGCCCGCATAGTAGATTTTCAGAGAGCTGGGACTCGAAGATTACACTTATTGAGTTCACGTACAACAACAGATATAAGGCTTTGATAGACATGGCTCCACACGAGGCATTGTACGGACGCAAGTGCAGGGCACCTTAATTGGGATGATGTCGATGAAAGATCTGATCTGTGTCCAGACGTAGTTAGACATACAACTGAGATCATTAGCAAAGTACGGGACTGAAACACCCTCAAACTTTTTTCTTTCTTTTTTTTCTAGAAATATTAATGCGGATTTTTTTTAAAGGTACAATAAAACTCAATAAAGTAAAATTTCATATGAATACAAAACACAATTGTAGCAACCAAAAAAATAAATTATTCATAAATCATTTAAATCGTGCTACAAAGCCTCAACTTAAAAAAAATATTTCTCCACAAAATGTACTGAAACCTCATGTCAAAATAAATACTTTTCTCTCAACATCAGCGAAAAATCAAGAGGTCACTGGGAATGTGCCAAGTTGAACTACCATCCACTCAAAAGTCCTGTCCCTCGGTCTCAACCTCCACGTCATCTGCACCAATCAAAGGTAGTAAGCCTAAGGGCTCAAAAAGTACAAATGAAGGATAGCAAGTAATAAATAATACAAGCACATGCTATACTCAAATAATGTTTCTCAATTTTAAACGCATAAGAAAACATAATCTCAAATCATTTTTCTTAAAATTCATGCATAGGCAATAAACTCGTAAATAAAAAGATTTTCTAGTGAGCTCCGTTTCACGATCGCCTTCCCTCAACCTCAAGTCGCCAAAACAAGCTATATAAATACCATGGAAAGGCACCCAAATAATTTTCTGGAGCCCAGTCCTGTCAGGTGTAAAGGCACTCCCGTACTTTTCTGAAGTCCAAAATGTGTCAAGTTGGTATGGCCAATAGAGATCTCTCCCGGCCACCATATCCGTCATGTTTTTATGGCCAAACGGACGTCTCTCGGCCACCATATCCGTCAAATCTAGAAACACCACAGTCAAGTCCCATATTCAAACATTTGCATCATATACTCAACATCTGCCTCAATAAAAATCCTCAAAACCTCAACAGTAATATTTTCCTTTTCCTAAAAAAATTTCGTAAACTTCAGAATGCATAAACTTCTTTCAAACTGCTCAAACATCATCAAATAACTCAAAATCATCATTTTAAAATTTTCATGACAGTGGGCTATCCCTAGAATTCAAAAACCCGAACTACACTTACTGGAGTAAACACAGTCTACAGACTTCTAACCCAACTGCCTCCCGATCTGAATTTGCAGATCATCTTGCACTGATCAGCTCATACCGCAGAGTCGCTTACGATTTGACTATGAATTGAAAGCTGGGATCACAAAAATCATCTTTACCTTGGTGTTCCCATCGCTCCATTCCGGCCTCGTAGCACCTGTACTAAAAATTTTGAAAAGATACTCGTCGTAATATATCATAAATAATAAATATAGTAAAATCGAAGAGTCAAGTCAATATAGCTATTAGAATAAATTAAAATAATACAAAGGCACGCGATTATTAGTAGAAATTTTTTTAGGCATTACAATACTCTCCCCCTTAACAAGAATTTCGTCCTCGAAATTTGAAACTTACCGAAAAGTTCTGGGTAGCTCTCCTTGATGTCAGCCTCTACCTCCCACGTAGATTCCTCCTCGAAATGATTCAGCCACTGGACCTTGACCATGGTAATGGTCCGATTGCGTAGCTTCCTATCCTGTATGCCTAAGATCCGAGTAGCTCGCTCCTCAAAAGTCAACTGCGGCGATAGCTTTAGCTGCTCGACACTCAGCACATGCGAGGGGGTTGACACGTATTTCCTAAGCATAGAGATGTGGAAGACGTTGTGTATGGCTTCTATGCTTGGGGATAGGGCTACATGGTAAGCTAACATCCCCACTCTATCCAAGATCTCTAAGGGTCCTATGAACCTTTGTGCTAGCTTCCCTTTCTTTCCAAACCTCATCACGTCCTTCAGAGGAGAAACCTTCATAAAAATGTGACCCCCGACTGTGAATTATAACTCCCTTATCCTCAGATCAACATAACTCTTTTGTTGACTCTGGGTGGTCCTCATCCTATCTGTGATCCTTGTCACTGTATCTGCCGTCTGCTGAACTATCTCAGGGCCCAGCTCTGTCCTCTCACCTACCTCGTCCCAATACATGGGCGATCTGCACCTCCTCACATAGAGTGCCTCATATGGTTCCATGTCGATGGAGGCCTGAAAGCTGTTGTTGTAGGTGATCTCTACTAGAGGTAGCTTGGCTTCCCAACTCCCATAAAAGTCAATAGCACAAGCTCGCAGCAGGTCCTCTAGTATCTAGTTCACTCTCTCTGTCTGTCCATCTGTTTAGGGGTGAAAGGTTGTGCTGAACTGCAGCTTCGTCCCCAAAGAAGCATGAAGACTCGTCCAAAACGCTGATGTGAATCACGTATATCTGTCCGACACAATCGGGACTGGTATCCCATTCAGTCTAAAATATCCCGTATGTACAGCTCTACATATTGCGTCAGAGTGAATATGGTCTTCACCGACAGAAAATGTGCCGACTTGGTGAGTCGGTCCACAATAACCCATATAGAATTCAATCCCTAATGGCTCTCGGAAATCCCACAACAAATTCCATTGAAATGTTCTCCCACTTCCACTCCGAAATGGGGAGGGGTCTCAGTTGTACAACGGGTCTCTGATGTTCTTCCTTGACCTGCTGGCAATTCCAACACTAGGACACAAAATGGCTAATGTCGCAATTCATGCCCGGCCACCAATATAACTATTGTAGGTCAATATACATCGTCGTGCTCCTTGGTTGAACCAAGTAAGGTGACACATGAGCCTCTCTCATAATCAACTCTCTCAGTGCACCACTTGAAGGAACCCGAAATCGTTCTCGAAACTTAACAATACCGTAGCCCATGATGTAGAGTCCATTGCCCTTCTCCTCGTCTCTCAACCTCGATTTCTGTAACTGCTCATCACTAGCTGGATATCGTCTATGTGATCTAATAGGGTGGACTATACGGTCATAAAATTCAGTCTAGGATCTCTCCCTATGGTATAAACCTTATCCCAAATCTCTGGATCTCTCGCTGTTTTTGATTGCACATCTGTGGTGACATAATTGTCATAAAAGAGTTTCTTGAATATGGACCAGTCCAGAGTTTCAATATCAACCATCTTTTCTGCTCCTTCCCACCAAATAGCAGCATCCTCCTTCAGCTGGAAGATAGCACAGCTACCTTTAGCAAAATTTGCCATCTCCATATACCAAAAATTGTTCTCTAGAGATCTGACCCACTCCTCGGCAACGAACAGATCCGTGGAGCCCGTGAACTCAAGTGGCCCCAACTTTCTAATCTTCTCGTACGACAACTCTGTCCTATCTACCTGTGAGGTACCGGCATTCTGCCTCAAAATCTGTACAAGTCCTGCCAAGCCCTGCTCGATGGAACTCAGGGGTGGTGGCAGTGGTGGAGTAACCTGGTGTCTGGGAGGCATCTGGGGGTATAACAACCAATTTCGCTACTCAAAATCGACATGCCTCAAGTAAAGTGATATACATATACATGTCTCATGATGTAAACATACTATCTCGAAATATCAATAACATTAAATCATAGTATAAGAAACAAACATTTAGGGCAGTCAAACATTAAGACTTACAGACTACGTGGCATGACTCCTTGAGTTTACTGCAGCCAGCTGTAGGCACAATCCAAACCAGGACCTTGCTCTTATACCAACTTGAAAGACCTTCAAATTATTTTCTTTGTGAGGACCGTAATTAATTTATTTAATTAACGTTATGTTACGAGCAGATTTGAGTAAACGGCTAGGTTTAATTTTGTAAGATGTTCGAGGAAAGGCAGATCAGAATGAGGATCTTAATTGGAGAGGGCGTGATTTGTTTTGGGAAGAAACAACTTTGAGCTGACTGGTCTGACAATGAGAAAGAGAGAACATGAGCGTTGGGTGGATTAGTGTCTCGTGAACCGCTGGTGTTCAGCTTCGGAAAGAAACGTCCCGCACGAGTGAACTTGTGGAGTCGCGTAGATCGGTTTGGTTCACGTACGAGTAGACCAGTTCATTGTTTTCAGATTTGAGTAAGATCTGGTGTCCAGATCTGACCTTTGTGTAAGTGAGCGGGTTTGTCTTGAGCGGGAGACAAAACGATGTCGTTTTGGGTTACCCGGGTAGAAACGGGTTGAGTGTAAGTGATGCGACGTTGTTTAGCGAGCATCAGATTTGACGAGAGCTGAACTCCTGCACGACGTCATTTGGAGGTAGTCAGATTTGGTTAGCGTAGAGGATTCAAAGCTGGTTAAGTGCTCAGATCTGATTTGGTCGGTGGCACTGTAGGGTTGACTGGAGAATATATATAAGTGTTGACCAACACTTAGACGATTTGAGATCCCATATTTCCTATCTTCTTTCCCAAAGAGCTATATACTTATATCTGTTCCTCAAACCCTTACTGTTCATCCGAACACATATCCTTCGATTTTTGTCGATTTACGTCGCCGTTTGGAGCAAGGTTGGTGGCGCTGAGCTCGTCTTATCTAGATATTTAGATTGTTACCCTTTTTGGAGCCCTGGGTCGGCGTAATGAGGGAGTGCGAATTAGATGTAGTGTTCGTTCTCTTTCGTGATTTCCGGCCAGTAGTTCTTCCGTCCTTAGGAGCTATGAGTAAGTGATTTCTTACTAATATAAGCTTCGATTTAGAGCTGGTTGGTCCTACATCGTGTAGTTGTGACTGTTCTGGACTTCTCATCCATAGGTAGTAGGATGAACGGGCTTAGATACGAGCTGATTTGTTAGATGTCTTTGCAGATTTGAGCTTTCAGGCAGCTTTTGTTGAGTTTCTTGGTGAGATAATAGTGCAGCAGATCTGAGCAGGTTGTTGGAGCTATGTTCTCGTGCATGAGCAACTGGTGGTGAGCTCCTGTGTGATCTGTTGAGGTATTAGCGGCTCAGAGGAAGGTACGATGAACTCATACAAGCAACTTTGATATAATCATGTCACTATTTCCTGCGTGATGTGAGCTGCTGTGTGGCTTGTTAGCAGATTTTTCTTAGCTGCGTGATCCACCGTGTATATGTGCTAGCTGAAGTTGTCTAGCTGTGCAGTTAATTGCTGGTTCTCTGTTTGATTTGCTTATGGTATCAAGAGCTGGAATTGCCTTGCATACACGCATATCATATTGAGCCTGCTTTCTTTGAAAACCGATCGTTGTATAGTACCAGTATGTTGAATCTATGATTTTGAAAATAAAATGATTGAGGTGTCGATTGGACTTCGTACCCTCGACTCCCTTCCGTGAGGTTTGTCGGTTTCCCTGAGGTTCACTTGGGTAGCTCCCACTTCAGCAAGCATGAATGACACCGGTGGGTTGAGGGATTAGATTGCAAGCTGCCGGTGCTGCATGTGAAGGGCATGGGTAGCACCCATGATTCCACATGCGATGTGACCACTACTTTATTGAGTCACTGCCGTGTTTTGGGCATGGATTGTTGTTGTTGATCGATGACTCTTGATTGTATCCCAATCATGCATCGCACTTTGAGATATTACATGTTTTATATGTTAGATGGTATTATAGATGCTCTCGTTGAGGTTTGACCTCGTTTATTTCCCCCTTTTTGGGCTGCTTTGGTCTGTGTTGACCTTTGCAGGGTCTTCAGGTAATTCAGCTGGACTGAGTGGAGCGTCGGCTGGGAGATCCACGTTTTGAGTCCCAGTTATATATATATATATTATGTATTGAGATATTGAGTCAGGGGATGCCCTGTGCGAATACTGTATTTGGGGATCTGTATTTGTTGTATTACCTGTTTGATGTATTTGATGTTGTTGGATTTTTGAGTTAAAATCCATATTTTAATTATGATCGTATTTTGAGAAATGATTTTTCAGTTCCAACCCAAAAAAAATAAAAAAAATTAGCCCATATTTTATGCTTCCATGTAATTATGATTAATTGAGTAATTGATCGGTGTTTTAGCGCATCGGGCCTGACATTTTGTATCAGATCTTAAATTAGGATAAGCTCGATTCTTTTACATTACACTTGAGTTTAGGCACAGAGTTTGAGCTTTATTGTTTGTGATTGACTATGTGATTCTATGACTTTGATTAGCTGACTCTGTGATTATCTGCTTTTAGTTCTTATCTCAGAGTTTTGGTAGATGCCGTCGAGGAGAGGTAGAAGTAGAATCTCTAGGCAGGTAGTTGAGGAGTCTAGAGCCCCAGAGAGCGATGGATGTTGAGCAGCAGAGTGTGCCTTTGCGTCGTCGAGCTAGACTAGCAGAGGTGGAGTAGAAGACGTGACTAGGCAGATTGGCGAAATGGAGCTAGTTCTGGTTAGATTTCAGCGGACGAACCCTCCTGTTTTTACTGGAGCCGAGGGTGGTTTAATGGCTGAAGGCTGGTTGGAGCACATTGTAGATTTGTTTGATATGGTGGAGTACTCCCAGGAGAGGAGACTGAAGTTGGATGTTTTGCAGTTGAGGGATCATGCTCAACACTGGTGGAAAGGTACTTCCCGAGTCATGAGAGAGAGTGGTGCTTTGATTTCTTGGGAGAGCTTCTTTGCAGCTTTTCGACAGGAGTATACCCCTGAGTCCTACTACAATAACCGTGAGCGGGAGTTCGATAATCTGAAGCAAGGGAACATGAGGGTGACCGAGTACGCTAGACATTTTTCTTCGCTTCTGTCGTATGTTCCCCACGTTTCTAACCAAGAGAGGACGAAGAGGAACAAGTTTCTGAGAGGGTTGAGGCCCGATTTTTTCCGTATGGTGTTAGCTGGTTCTCTTGTGACTTATGTTGAGGCCATGGATAGGGCGGGTGATATTGAGGAGAGTCTTTTGGAAGCACAGAATCAGGTTCAGCCGACAGTTGGACGCAGTTTCCTACCCGTGCCAGAAGCGACGCAATCGTTTCAACCTCCTCAGGCGTCACAGCAGTCTAACCGCCAGAGGTTCAAGCCTCGAGGAAAGCAGTTTAAGAGACGATCGAACTCAAGTTCTTCTGGTTCTGTTAGTTCTTGTGGTAGTGGCTCTGGAGGAGCGTTGTGTGGTCAGTGTGGAGGTAGGCATATGGCTTCTCAGTGTCGCGGATTTCAGGGTAACTGTTACAAGTGTGGGCAAACCAGCCACCTGGCTAGAGCGTGTCCGTCGGCGAGGGGACAACCCTCAAATTTTTCGCAGCATGGTTCGGCTGGTGGTTCTTCGTAGAGACCGCAACCTTTTGCTCAGCCCCAACGATCAGGATTCCAACCACGAGAATCGTCTAGGTTCGGAGGGTCTTCTAGACCTCAGTTTTTGGGACCGCAGCAAGCTCAGGTGAATGCTTGATGAGAGAGCAAGCTGATGATATGCCTGGAGGAGTTATTGCTGGTACTTGTGCTATCTTTGATTTTCCTGCACGAGTTTTGTTTGATACAGGAGCATCACACTCTTTTATATATGATTTATTTGTGCATGAGTGTGGGTTGAGTGCTACCCAACTGTGTGATGTTGTATCTTTTTCTACTCCTGCTGGCGTGTGGTTGATGTCCCGTGAAGTGGTTTGCGTTTTTAGATTCGATGAGAATGTGTTGGTGACGAACCTGATTTCTTTAGAGATTAGAGATTTTGATGGTATCTTGGGTATGGATGTGTTTCTGCTTATAGAGCGACTATAGATTGTTTCCATGGTGTAGTGAGTTTTAGACCTCAATTTGGAGAAAAGTGGGATTTCTACGATGCTGATTCACGATCGAAGATTCCACTAGTGTCTGCCATGGAGATTGTCGCTAGAGAATGCAGGGTTCATGATTTATGCCCTGTATTTTCCCAAGAATCACGGGTAGAGTTGAGTGATGTCCCGATTGCTCGAGAGTTCCTAGATGTGTTTCCGGACGAGATTCCTGGATTTTCCCCGAGACGAGAGATTGAATTCAGCATTGAATTGGTGCCAAGAACCCGATTCTATTCGTGAAGAAGAAGGATGGATCTATGAGGATGTGTGTTGACTTTTGGCAGCTGAATAAAGAAACTATTAAGAATAATTACCCCTTGCCGAGGATTGATGATCTGTTCGATCAGCTGCAAGGATCGGCAATGTACTCCAAGATTGATCCGCGATCTTGTTATCATCAGTTGTGGATTAGAGATGCTGATGTGGTGAAGACGGTGTTCGGGACGAGATATGGGCATTACGAGTTTCTTTTGATGTCGTTTGGATTGACGAATGCCCCTGCTGTAATGCCCAGAATCATTAAGAAGAGGATTAGTCGAGTAATTTCGACATTTACGAATTGATGAAGTTTAATTATGAGCTCGGATTTCTTCTGGAAGTGTTGGGTGATTCAGAAACTATGTATCGTTAAATCGCGTTAAGTGTGAGAACCAGACGAAGTAACCAGACGAAGCGATTTGATAAAATCAGCAGCAGGTTACTGTAGATCGCGACTGGTGGAATTTTGAAATTCAGTTGAAGCGTTAGTGTTGATTTCAGCTGGAAGCAAATGCGCGAATACAAGAGTTAATGAGAAAGCGCCACGTGTTAGTTACTGTTACGCACGAGAAATCAGCAGCAAGAGTTTCTTACGCATCTGCTGGTTTATATACCTACTGATTTTGATGTATACCTGCTGATTGATAGTGTATCGACTGGTTGATGATGACGTAGGTGCGACGTCGTCGTTTTGATAATTAACGCAAACCAGTCGAGGGGAAAAATAGTTCCAGCTGAGAGAATAATACGACAACGTTTTGACTTATGACTATGAGCCTCGATACGATGTCGTTTAGCAACCAGACGAGGATTTGGAATTCAGTCGAGAGATTTTGGTATCTGCTGATTATCCAGTCGAGGGAACGATGCGACACCGTTTTGATTATAAAAAATAAATGTTGATACGATACCGTTTCGACTATTGTTGCAAAATCAGTCGTTGGCATAAGAAAGCGACTAGCTGCTGGTTTCTTTGATTAAAGAGGTAGTACCAGCTGCGGATACGTAACGACGTCGTTGGAATTAGTTATAACGACATCGTTTTGAGCTTTGAAGTGTTGCGACTGGATTTATGTTGCGACTGGATTTATGTTGCGACTGGATTCCTGTTGTTGCGACTGGTTATTACAACAGCTGATTCTTGCGACTGCTGAAGAACAACGATAGTAGAACAGCAACTAAGGACGATCAACAGCCGTTGAGGAATCTGTTTATCGTTATCCACCTTCGAAGCGGTGGGAGTATATCTTGTTTGAATACTCAGCATGACACGTGGAACTCGAATTGAATACGTTGGTAATGCTGCAAGAAATACAGAGATCGTTGTCTTATAAATAAGAGTGAATTTGAAATACTGAGAACATCTTGATTTCAGCTATCAACCTTTGCTCTTGCGAGTGTCTTCGGAAGTGAGGAACAGAGCTTAAGAACACTGATTGAAGTATTTGAAAACAGAGTAACAAAGGTATAATCTGACAGAAGAGTCAGGAACTAGATTACTCGAGAATGATAGTTCTTGAGTATTCCGCTGAAATCACATACATATATGATTACTGTTCTTGATTTAGAACTTGAATTATGTGTGTGTAGATCCATCACAGGTAGTGGATCTTTTATATTTGCATGAGTTTGCATATTGAAGAAGAATTGAATTGATTCTAATGCCCAGGACTGAGTTGGTCTGATTTTCGAAGCCGGAGATGGTTTCGATAGATGAATATTTTCATATGCGTACCTGCTGATTATATTGAGATGATTCTCACCGGAGTTTATCCGGCTGTTGTTTTGTTTTGTATGTGTGCATGACAACAGGAAGAAAGAACTAGTGGGGAGCAACTACGGGTAGCAAGAGATACTACCTAGACGCTAGATCAGCAGCAAGAAGAGTAAACACCAGCTGATAGTCTAGATGTTTGGATGACTGGTCTTAGGTTGCTTACGTCTGGTTTTGTATATAAGACTTAAACGTGTACTAGTTAACTTAGTTTATAACCGCTGTAAACTTTGAAGTATTTGTATAAATGAATCATGTTTACGCTACCAGCTGAATTCATTATGCTTCTGCTGACTTACGCTTCTGCTGGTCGAAAATTTTTTTTAGTACGTTATGTATAAACCAGATTAGATTGTTAAACTTGTTTAGTTTACATTAATAACCCACTGATTAAGATTAGAAGATTAATTGTGAGCAGAGAGTCTCACAACAGGTGGTATCAGAGCGTTACTACATTAGTGAGATCTTTGAACTAGATGAGTGGGGTAGATCGAGTTCTTCCTATAATGAATTGCATGCTTGTGTGGTATATGTCTTACTGCTTTTAAAGTTATATCACATGATTCTTGTGAATAAATGGTAAGAATATACCGACGAATTATGAGAAGTACATGCGTTGGAAGTGATTAACAGCATGTATTGAGTGAAGTATGAATCAGCACTCGATCTCTTGAGCAGCAGTACATTGATGTATGCTAATCAGAGGAGGGATTGAGAATGATTTGTTATTGTTTGATGAGAAATGATAAACACGTCTGTTTGATTCCTAGATATTCCTCCTCGAAGAATTACGAATCGGCAGACAGAACAGGGCAGTACATCTACTGAGATTTTGAATGCAGCTACTACTCCAATGGAGACTTTGTTAAAACGATTCCAGTCGTTTAAACCACCAACGTTGACAGGAACAGAAAGTGCTATTGATTGTGAAAACTGGTTAGAAGATATAGAGCAGTTGTTCGAAGCACTTGAGTACACTGATGAACGTCGGGTGAAATTGATTATACATCAGCTGCATGGTATTGGAAAAAGCTGGTGGGTAGCAACAAAGAAAGCGCTTGAAAATCAGGGTACTGTGATTACATGGGAAGTATTCCGAACCGCTTTCTATCAAAGGTTCTTCCCAGTTTATTATAGGAAGGATAAAGGAGCGGAATTTGCGAACTTGCGACAAGGGCAGTTGAATATAGAGGATTACGTTGCCAAGTTCACGAGTTTGCTGAAATTTGCACCACATGTTGCTATGAATGATGAAGCACAAGCGGATCAATTCATTAATGGATTGAATCCAGATGTATTTAACTTTGTAAATACAGGAAGACCAAATACTTTTGTTGATGCGTTAAACCGGGCGAAAGGAGCTGAAGCTGGATTACTAAGACAGCGAAGAGCACAATTTGTGCCAGCAGCAGCCAAAGCAGCAGAGAATCCTCAGATTCCACCACCTCCTTGCTTTGATGCTGGAAGCCGCAGCAGCGGGAAAAAGAAAAATTTCTTTAAGGGAAAAGGGAAAAAATTCAAATGATCTGGAACCAGCAGTTCTTCCAGCTCGAGCGATTTTAAACAAATGCAAAATGGACCACAAGCTGGCGAGTATTGTAACAAATGTGGAGGGAGACATGCCACAGAACAATGCAGAGGAGTATCTGGCCTCTGCCGTATTTTTAACCAGCCGGGACATTTTGCGAGAATATGTCCTCAACGTAATTCTGGGAATTTCCAGAATTCAGCAGCAGCAAGAACAATGCCAGCACCCGAAAGGTCTTCTGTACAATCTTATCAACCTCAAAACCCGCAACAAAGTAGACAAGGAGGAAGCTAGACAGTGAGTCAACCTCCTAAGCAACAAGAAAAAGTGTTTAGCATTGACCGAAGAGCAAGCACAGACAGCCCCAGATGATGTTATTGCAGGTAACTGCTACTTGTGAAACTTTCCAGCTTATGTATTAATTGATACTGGTGCAACACACACCTTTATCTCTGAGAAATTTGTGAGATCACATAAGTTGTCTGCTGAACCTTTATCTGAAATAGTATCGGTTTCTTCACCTCTGGGGAAGGGAATGTTATCGATCACAGCAGTGAAAAATTGTGTGTTACAGTTTGAGGGTCACGCAATTGAAATTGATTGTGTTGTGCTTGGATTATCTGATTTTGATTGTATCGTGGGCATTGATATGCTAACCAAGTATAGAGCAACAGTGGATTGTTTTCAGAAAGTGGTTCGATTCATACCAGAGAAAACTGATGAGTGGAAATTTTTTTGCAAGGGATCACGAGCTAGAATTCCTTTAATCTCTGCTATTACAATGAATAATCTATTGCAGAGAGGAGCGGAGGGATTTCTGATTTATGCAATAGATACAAAGAAAAGTAGCCCAAATTTGGTGGATATACCAGTGGTGTGTGACTTTGCTGATGTGTTTCGTGATGAGATTCCTGGATTACCTCCATATCGAGAGGTAGACTTCAGCATTGAATTGATGCCAGGCACACAACCAATATCGAAAGCACCATATAGAATGGCACCAATTGAGTTGAAAGAATTGAAAGATCAGCTAGAGGATCTTCTCACCAAAGGATACATTCGACCAAGTGTTTCTCCTTGGGGTGCTCCAGTACTATTTGTGCGAAAGAAAGATGGATCAATGAGGTTATGCATTGATTACCGGCAATTGAACAAAGTAACGGTAAAGAATAAATATCCTTTTCCACGAATAGATGATTTATTTGATCACTTGCAAGGTTCGACAGTGTATTCAAAGATTGATTTGAGATCGGGATATCATCAATTGCGAGTAAGAGATGAAGACATATCAAAGACTGCCTTTCGAACTAGATACGGTCACTATGAGTTTGTGGTTATGCCTTTTGGATTGACTAATGCACCAGCAGTGTTTATGAGTTTAATGAACCGAGTCTTCCAAAGATATCTTGATGATTTTGTGATTGTATTTATTGATGATATTCTAATCTATTCGAAGAATCTGAATGATCATGCGAGTCATCTTCGAACAGTGTTGCAGACTTTGAGAAATGAAAAGCTGTATGCGAAGTTGTCGAAATATGAGTTTTGGCTACAAAGAGTTGTATTTCTTGGGCATATTATCTCTGGAGCTGGAATTTCAGTTGATCCCAGTAAGATAGAGGCAGTAATCAATTGGCCTAGACCAAAATCTGTGCCTGAAATTCGAAGTTTTATGGGTCTTGCAGGGTATTATCGCCGATTTATTCAGGATTTCTCGAGTATTGCAAAGCCTATAACTCATTTGACACAGAAAAAATGCGCCCTTTGTTTGGTCAGAAGCATGCGAGAACAGTTTTCTTGAGTTGAAAAAGAGATTAACTACTGCACCAGTTTTGAAAATTCCTGTAGGTACTGGTGGATTTGTAGTATATTGCGATGCATCTCACCAAGGATTAGGGTGTGTTCTAATGCAGCGAGATCATGTGATTGCATACGCCTCAAGACAGCTAAAACCTCATGAAATTCGCTATCCAATTCATGATCTTGAATTGGCAGCTATCGTGTTTGCATTGAAGATATGGCGACATTATTTGTATGGTGAGAAATTTGAGATCTTTTCTGAGTCTGAAGTATCTATTTTCCCAGTCAGAATTGAATATGAGACAAAGAAGATGGCTGGATTTATTGAAAGATTTTGATTGTGAAATCAAGTATTATCCAGGAAAGTCGAATGCAGCAGCTGATGCTCTGAGTAGGAAGATTTGTTCTTTATCTGTAACTACGATTGGAGTGTCGAATTTGGTAGAAACTTGCTGCATTTCTGGATATGTATTTGAAACAGAAACGAAACCAATGAGAATTTGTTCTATCAGTGTTGAACCTGAACTGCTTCGAATTAAGGAAGCACAAAAGAGAGATTTGAATATCCAGAAATCGATTGAGCTGGTGAAAACAGGACATCAATCTGAGTACCGTATCAACAACGAAGATGTGTTGTATGTGAATAGCAGACTTGTTATTCCAGATATTAAGGAGTTGAAAGATCAGATTTTGAATGAAGCTCATAGAAGCAAATTCAGCATTCACCCTGGTGGCAGAAAGATGTATAATGATTTGAAGAAACAATATTGGTGGAAACAAATGAAGACTGATGTGGCTGAATTTGTTTCAAAATGTTTGAATTGTCAGCAGGTAAAAGCGGAAAGAAAGAAACCTGCTGGTTTATTACAAAATCTAGCAGTTCCTGAATGGAAATGGGATCATATTTCCATGGACTTTGTAACGAAATTGCCAAAATCATCCAGAGGTTGTGATGCAATTTGGGTGATTATCGATAGGTTGACAAAATCTGCGTGTTTTATTCCTTATCGAATGACCTATCGACATGATCAAATGGCAGATTTGTATGTTAGAGAAGTGATAAGACTGCATGGAGTACCAAAATCAATTGTGTCTGATAGAGATCCCAGATTTACTTCTCATTTTTGGAGTAGTCTACAGCAAGCACTGGGTACAAAACTACATCTAATCACTGCTTATCATCCTCAAACTGATGGCCAATCGGAAAGAACAATTCAGACACTTGAAGATATGCTTAGAGCAGTAGTATTAGATTTTGGTATGTCATGGCAAGATTCATTACCGCTTGTGGAATTTTCATACAACAACAGTTATCAAACCAGCATTGAAATGGCTCCGTTTGAAGCGTTGTATGGAAGGAAGTGTCGTTCACCATTGTATTGGGATGATGTTTCAGAAGTACCTGAGTTAGGACCAGACTTGATTAGAGAGATGACTGAAAAAGTAAAGTTGATTCAGCAGAGAATGCGAACAGCACAGCATAGACAAGCCAAATATGCGAATACCAGACGAAGACCTTTGACTTTTGAAACAGGGGACAGAGTATTCTTGAAAATCTCTCCTTTCAAGGGTACAATCAGATTTGGAAAACGGGGAAAATTGTCTCCTAGATTCATTGGTCCTTATGAAATTTTGGAGAATCAGATTTGGAAAACGGGGAAAATTGTCTCCTAGATTCATTGGTCCTTATGAAATTTTGGAGAAGATAGGTGATCTCGCATATCGACTGGCTTTACCTCCATCTCTTTCGGGTATATATGATGTTTTTCATGTATCTATGTTGAGAAAGTATATGCCTGATAGTTCTCATGTTATTCCTGCTGAAGAAGCTGAGTTGGATGAAACTTTGAGCTATTTTGAACAACCAATTCAGATTCTTGATCGAAGACAAACACCTTCGAACGAAGACGATTCCATTAGTGAAAATTCAATGGAATCGACATGGCATAGAAGAAGCAACGTGGGAAGTGGAAGATGACATGAAACAATGATTCCCGTATCTCTTCCAATAAGGTTAGCTCTTGTTCAGCATCAATTTTCTCCTTATGTTCATCATAAATATAGCGACTGCTGATGAGTTCGAGGACGAACTCGAATCTTAGAGGTGGAGAAATGTAATGCCCAGAATCATTAAGAAGAGGATTAGTCGAGTAATTTCGACATTTACGAATTGATGAAGTTTAATTATGAGCTCGGATTTCTTCTGGAAGTGTTGGGTGATTCAGAAACTATGTATCGTTAAATCGCGTTAAGTGTGAGAACCAGACAAAGTAACCAGACGAAGCGATTTGATAAAATCAGCAGCAGGTTACTGTAGATCGCGACTGGTGGAATTTTGAAATTCAGTTGAAGCGTTAGTGTTGATTTCAGCTTGAAGCAAACGCGCGAATACAAGAGTTAATGAGAAAGCGCCACGTGTTAGTTACTGTTACGCACGAGAAATCAGCAGCAAGAGTTTCTTACGCATCTGCTGGTTTATATACCTGCTGATTTTGATGTATACCTGCTGATTGATAGTGTATCGACTGGTTGATGATGACGTAGGTGCGACGTCATCGTTTTGATAATTAACGCAAACCAGTTGAGGGGAAAAATAGTTCCAGCTGAGAGAATAATACGACAACGTTTTGACTTATGACTATGAGCCTCGATACGATGTCGTTTAGCAACCAGACGAGGATTTGGAATTCAGTCGAGAGATTTTGGTATCTGCTGATTATCCAGTCGAGGGAACGATGCGACACCGTTTGATTATAAACAAGAAATGTTGATACGATACCGTTTCGACTATTGTTGCAAAATCAGTCGTTGGCATAAGAAAGCGACTAGCTGCTGGTTTCTTTGATTAAAGAGGTAGTACCAGCTGTGGATACGTAACGACGTCGTTGGAATTAGTTATAACGACATCGTTTTGAGCTTTGAAGTGTTGCGACTGGATTTATGTTGCGACTGGATTCACTTGGGTAGCTCCCACTTCAGCAAGCATGAATGACACCGGTGGGTTGAGGGATTAGATTGCAAGCTGCCGGTGCTGCATGTGAAGGGCATGGGTAGCACCCATGATTCCACATGCGATGTGACCACTACTTTAAGTTTTGGGCGTAGATTGTTGTTGCTGACCGATGACTCTTGATTGTATCCCAATCATGCATCGCACTTTGAGATATTACATGTTTTATATGTTAGATGGTATTATAGATGCTCTCGTACTGAGGTTTGACCTCGTTTCTTTTCCCGTTTTTGGGCTGCTTTGATCTGTGTTAACCTTTGCAGGGTCTTCAGGTAATCCAGCTGGAACGAGTGGAGCGTCGACTGGGAGATCCCCGTTTTGAGTCCTAGTTATATACATATATTATGTATTGAGATTTTGAGCCAGGGGATGCCCTATGCGTATACTGTATTTGGGGATCTGTATTTGTTGTTAACTTTTTGATGTAGTTGATTTTGTTGGATATTTGAGTTAAAATCCATATTTTAATTATGATCGTATTTTGAGAAATGATTTTTCAGTTCAGGCCCAAAAAAATAAAATTAGCCCTTATTTTATGCTTGCGTGTAATTATGATTGTCAGGCCTCGTGCTCATTCAGAGCAAAATCACATAAAACACATTTGAGGAAGCATTAAAATAGTGGCTAAAATTTTCGCATTTGGCCTGACATAGAAAACATAATTTAAAATACAATGTTATTCAAAATATTTGTTTACAATACTCGAAAACCAACTACAATAACAAACAACAATACAACACAGAGTGAATCTCAATCGACAAACCGATGAGTCTCTCGCTAAACATAGATACAATATAAAATAACAAAGATATCATATGTATCTACTATATATAACTGGGACATTCTGTCCACCTCCCGGGGCATTACCAGCTGGATCCACTCCACGACCAGCGGAGAAACCATGGTAACCTGAAAACACATGCAGGCAAACAAAACAACCAGCCACAGAGAGACATGGGGTCAAACCCCAGTACGGAGAGCAACTGAAAAACAGCAGTTAAATAGCAATAGATAAAATGCGAATTCTATGCATGAGAATCAAGGATACAACCGAAGGCAGAGAGCCAAAGGATCTGAAGGACTGCTCAAGAACTGAATCCAATCAACTGTAAGTTAGTGTCCACGGTGTGTAAGTATATGGGAGCTACCCACTCGTCTCAGCACACGGTACCAGATGCAGAACACAGCTCAACCTGCTGTTGCCCAACTCATGAGATGTGGGAACTACCCACTCCGCTCATAGTGGCTAATAGATACCAGCAGGGAGATTAGGGTGACGGTAGTTGTGAGGACTAGAATTTGCTAAGCACAATTTGTTAGCTAATAGGATTTTGATTTGGAATTAGCTAATTGAGTTTCTGAGTATCGGGTTTCCAGATTTGAGGATTTGGTGATTTTTCAGAATTTTAGATTTGAGCGAGATCTGGATATTCAGATGTGTCCTGGTGTGTTTGCATGAGTTATCGCAAGCAGGGAGTGAAATGCTGTCGTTTTGGGTGCTATTCAGATCTGGCGTCGCTGGAGGTGAAGCGATGTTGTATTGTGTTTCAGACATGGCGCTAGTGAGTGAGATCTGTTCAGCAAGGCGCGATCAGAAGTCAACATTGGTCAACGGTGATAGTTGCTGGATACAGATGTGACCAAGATCTGAAGAGCGTTAGCAGGATCTGTTGAGAGAGCGGACTCCGATGCTACGTCGTTTTGATAAGTAAGAGTGACGTCGTTTTGGTATAGTTTAGAGAACCAGATCCTAGAGGCTTCTTCCTTAGAATGAAAGCTGATCAGTACCAAGATCTGAGTTGGGGAGAGATCTGAATTAGTAGATGATGACTTCTGTTGTAGCTTTGGCTGGGGATTTAAATGTAAGTGCTGATCGATACTTAGAATATTTCGAACCTTACATTTCCTATCTTCTTCCCCGATAACCCTCGAATGCTACTATTCACCCGAACCCTATTTCCATCGATTGCCGTCGTTATTCGCTGCCGTTTGGAGTAAGATTGGTAGCGCTGACCTCGTCTTCTCTAAGGCTTTCGATTGATACCAGTTTGGAGGCGGGAGTCGCCGGAATTGAGGAACTCAAAGTTGTTGTAGAGTTCGTTTGTCTTCGCGATTGTGGACCTGTAGCTTGTCTGTTCTTTAACAGCTTTGAGATTCGAGCTTGTAGTATCTTCTGCTGAGTTGCCGTGGAGCTGCTTGGGAAGTATACTTGAGTTGGTTGCTGCACCCTTCTTGTTGTAAGATCTGTTGAGATTTGAAGTACGAATTGAGCTATATTAAGCAGTTTCGATATCAGCTTTGGGAATATTTCTGTCGTGTATTAGCTATTGTGTTGTGCATTGACTGCTGCTTATGTGCTCATATCTGTTTGTGCGTGTGATGTTATGCATTGATTAAGCATGAGTCTGCTGTGCATTCACGCATACATATTGAGCCTGATTTCCTTTGGAAGCTGAATTCCCTATTTGCACGTTGTGATCGGCCGGCTGAGTCGTCGTGCCTGAGAGGTCCAACGCTGTTTTGATGTGGTGGCCAGCTGAGTCGTTGTGCCTGAATACCACACTGCCTTGTGATGGTCGGCTGAATCATCGCACCTGAAGATCACAAGATGATTATGATTGATGATATCTGCACAGCTGAGTCGTTGTGCTATTTGCCTACCGATGATTCTTGGCAGCCCTTTCATGCATTGCACGATAGATATATTGCATTGTCTGTCAGGCCTCGTGCTCACAACAGATAAACACATGCGGAAGCTATCAAAAAGTGGGTAAAATTTTTCACTTTTAGGCCCGACGGTTTTAAACATATAATTTAAAATACAACGATACTTAAAATAAGTTTCCCAAATCATAAGACAATCAACAACAAAGCATACATAATCCAAACATGTATCATAATCCCCTACGGGTACAACCACAAAGCGCAGGGCATCCCCCTGGCTAACTGATACATATATATATATGCTATATGCTACTGGAACACACTAGCCACCTCCTGGGGCACCACCAGCTGGGTTGAAACCACGACCAGCTGTAGAACCTGGGTTTCCTGAAAACAACGCAACAAAGAAACAAACCAAGCCCCGGAGGGACATGGGGTCAAACCCCAGTACGGAGAGCAATAATACAACAGAAATAACAGCAAGGAATAAAATGCAGGTGCTATGCATGAGACGCCAAGGAACAATGGAAAGCTCGACCCACAAGGGAGCTAAGGAAATCAAACATAGCTCCAAGAATCATCGACAACGCACAGTGGCCACGGGGTGTGTTCACAGTGTGGTAGTAAGCCACTCGCCATGATACTACACCCACTTACCGGATGCATCAAACAACTCAACCTGCTGTTGCCTCGCCCATGAACTGTGGTAGTTAACCACTCGGCTCATGGTGGCTACGATACCAGCAGGGAGATGAGAGTGCGGTATAGCCGCTCGCCCTCACATCCTAGTAAGAAAACAATAACAATGCAACAATGGTACAAAAACTACCAAAACTAGAAGGGAATACCATGCGTGTATGCAACATGCGGGAATGCAAGCATATAAACATATGCGGCGCAGCAAATAC
>KV005654.1:240361-275680 GCA_001598015.1 Dorcoceras hygrometricum
ACTCACCTCAGTGGTTGAAATCCGCGATGGTGCTTGCTTGGAACTCTTCCAAGAGACAGCACCACCATTGAGCATGAATACAAATCCAGAGGTTGACTTCGAATCATCCACGTCACACTGGAAGCTAGAATCAGTGTAGCCTTCCAGTTTTAGCTCACCACCCCCATAGACCATGAACATATTCTTAGTCCTTCGTAAGTACTTAAGAATATCCTTCACAGCCTTCCAATGCAATTGCCCGGGGTTGGCCTGGTAGCGGCTCGTGACACTCAGAGCATATGCGACATCCGGTCTAGTCGAGATCATGCCATACATAATACTACCTATTGCCGAGGCATATGGCACACGTGTCATACACTCTATCTCCTCATCAGTCTTCGGACACATAGACTTAGATAGAGTGACCCCGTGGCACATAGGTAGGTGTCCTCTCTTGGACTCTTTCATAGAGAACCTCTTAAGTATGGTATCGATGTAGGTAGCTTGGGTGAGTCCGAGCATCCGTCTCGATCTATCCCGATAGATCTGTATTCCAAGAATATAGGATGCTTCACCCATGTCCTTCATTGAAAATCTACTAGACAACCAGACTTTAGTTGACTGCAGCATTCCTACATCATTCCCAATGAGTAGAACGTCATCAACATAAAGTACGAGGAATGTCACAGCGCTTTTAACCACCTTATTATACACACATGGCTCCTCGGGATTCTTGATAAAACCAAATTCCTTAATTGTTTCATCGAATCTCAGGTTCCAACTTCGCGATGCTTGTTTGAGACCGTAGATCGATCTCTGAAGCTTGCATACCTTATGATCTGATGGATCTGTTTTGACAGATCCTGATTAAGTTTTGAATTACACAAAACCTGTTATTGTGTTTCTAACAATTCCACTTGAGAGTACATATTCCAAGATCGAAGAAGAAGATCAGCAGTAGCAGTAATCTTTCCAGCCGATGGTTCTCAATATTAGTTCAGCAGTTGGTTTGGTTTATCATTGTAATCGGCAGCTGGATTAGCAATGAAGACGTCCAAAGTTAAGTCAGGTGTTCGAAATCAGGCGGAGGCCAAGTTGAACCAGCTGGACGAAGTGAATCAGCTGGAACGATGAGAAGACCAGCTGCAAGCGCAAGAGATAAAGCGACGTCGTAGAAGAAGATTCCAGTCGCAAGTTACTGTTGAAGAAGCTGTTGTCAGTTACTATTCACGAAGATGTCGGTAGTTGCCATTCATATTACTGTTAACGAATCTATTAGCAGTCGCGATTCATATTACTGTTGACGAATCTGTTAGCAGTCGCGATTCATATTACTGTTGACGAATCTGTTAGCAGTCGCGCTTCATATTACTGTTGACGAATCTGTTAGCAATCGTGATTCTAATTACTGTTGACGAATCTGTTGACAGTCGCTATTCAAGAAGCTGTTGACAGCTGATGAGCAATGTTGAACAAGAAGCTGACAACAGCAAACGTAACAGTGAAGAAAGCGACGTCGTGCTAAAGAATCAGCAGATGGTTTGAGTTCAGCAGATGACTACAGTGGAATGGATTCAGCAGAAGCGCAAAGACAAAGATTCAGCAGATGATATGTGAAGTTGGCGATTGCAAAATGATGTCGCCTGAATAAGTTGGAACGACAGCGTTTTGCATTCGCGATAAGAACCACCAGGTACTTCTTCTAAGAATGACCAGCAGGCAGCTACAGTGCAACCAGTCGAGGGGACTCAAGTTAGTGATAGCAAAACGATGTCGTTTACATAAGTTGGTACGACAGCGTTTTGCCTTCGCGCTAAGATTCAGCAGATGGTTTACGATGACACAACCAGCTGGTGTAAATCAAATGATGACCAGTTGGAGTGCAAATCAAATGTTAATCAGCAGTTGGTAGCGACAGCACATCCAAACGCAAGCAACAGTACATCCAGTCGTGAGCTACAATGAACCAGCTGTTGATATGCATCCAGTCGCAAAGATCCAGACGCAACGATAATTTCAGCAGCAGCGCAAAGAAGAGTGAAGTCTGGACAGTTGCGAAGAAGAAATGACACTCAGCTGTTGGGATGCAATCAACGCTCAAGATGAAAGAATCAATGGCTGAGATTAAGTCGTGAAAATTGCCTGAAATTAAGGGAACAAGATTTGTACTATTCTGGGAAATAGTACAATTTACAGAGGAAGTTTGCACGGAAATGGAAAGACGACAATTTGGCCTTGACAAGCGCAGAACAGATTTGGATTCACTGTATAATGGCCATATTCGAACAGAGGGTATTTATACGAGGAGAGTTGAAGGAAGAAGGTAGACGAGTGTAAAAAGATCGATGATTGTTGTTGCACAGAAAAGAGAAAATCAAAAGGAGACAACAACGAAAGGGAAGAACAAAGGAAGATGAAGCAGTCGACAATCATTCTTGAGAGGAGCTTATTGTGTCGACTGCTGAATCTGCATTAGCCCGTTTAGGAGCATTTCCCTAGTGTGTGAGAAACAGAGAGTTGAGAGCTTCATTGTAAAATCTCACACACAGAGATTCATTCACATCCATTGGTGAATGAATCTCAAAACCTTCACAAACAGTTACCGTCCAAGCACGATGACGTAAAACTCATGTGTATGTAGTTAGTCACACAGTTGCGGTTGGTGTGCATTTGTGGAGTCTAGGAGTTCTCACAGCTGCTGGTTGTGGGATCGGGTCTGTACACGAGTTGTAAGATCAAATCTTCTAGTGGATCCTTCCGAGGTGGAAGAAGGGGAGATGTAGGACATTGAGGTCCGAACTTCCAGAAACAAATATTGTGTATCGTCTTCTTTAAGCCTTCAGCACTCGCATTATTTTAGCATGCATAACACACGTTTACAGTTCAGCACTTGCATAAGTCTCGAACAGATTTATGTTGTACATAAATCTGTTTGAGTTGTTTTAAAATTAAGGATTCAGTTCTGGTATTTTTCGCATGATTTTTAAATCATACCAGATCTGTCTCCGGTGCTCTTCTGTGATTTTAAATGTTCAAGAACATTGAGCTATTGCAGCTCCGTATTAGCAGCGCAAAATTTTTAATCTCTCATTTTAAACCAGCGGCTGCTAAGTTCCTTCGAAAAACAGGGACCAACATGCTCGCTTCAACATATGTGAAACCCTCAGGCTGCGTCATATAGATCTCTTCCTTAATGTTTCCATTAAGGAACGCAGTTTTCACATCCATTTGCCATATCTCATAGTCGTACCATGCGGCTATGGCTAACAAGATTCTAATCGACTTGAACATTGCGACTGGCGAGAAGGTTTCATCATAGTCAACACCTTGCCTTTGAGTGTAACCTTTCGCGACCAGTCGTGCCTTGTAAGTCATTACCTTACCATCAGGCCCAAGTTTCCTCTTGTATACCCATTTGCACCCTATAGGAACAATTCCTTTGGGAGGGTTAACAAGAGTCCAAACTTGGTTAGCATGCATTGAGTCAAACTCAGACTGCATTTCTTCAAGCCACAAATTAAAATCTGCATCGGAAATTGCCTCCTTGAAAGTTCTTGGATCAGATCCAACAACTTGATCATCTTGATCATCTTCAAGGAGAAAACCATATCTCTCAGGAGCCCTAGGAACCCTTTAGGATCTCCTAGGTGCGACCATCTCTGGTACCGGCTCTGTAGGTGCAGGAGATTCACTTGGTACTTCAGTTGGTTCTCGAACCTCTTCGAGTTCTACTGTTCTGCCCTTTCTATCAAGTAGAAATTCCCTTTCCATAAAGGTGGAATTCCTAGAAACAAACACTTTTGTTTCACTTGGATAGTAGAAGTAGTATCCAATGGAATTCTTTGGATACCCAATGAAGTAGCATAAGATGGATCTCGTATCCAACTTATCTCCCACTGTCTGCTTCACGTAATCAGGACATCCCCAAATCCTCATGTATGAGTACTTGGGTGGTTTGCCCATCCATATCTCATATGGAGTCTTATCCACTGCCTTGGTGTGGACATTGTTCAACAACATTACCGCCGTTTCGAGTGCATAGCCCCAAAACGAGGTAGGAAGTTCAGTGAATCTCATCATAGATCGAACCATGTCCAACAAGGTCCGATTACGACGCTCTGCTACACCATTGAGCTGTGGTGCGGCCGGAGGGGTCCACTGTGCGAGAATCCCATTCTCTTTCAGATAGTCTTGAAATTCAGCACTTAAGTATTCACCACCTCGATCGGATCGAAGTGCTTTAATACTTTTGCCTAATTGATTTTCTACTTCAGCCTTGAATTCTTTGAACCTTTCAAAGGACTCAGACTTGTGCTTCATTAAGTACAAGTACCCATACCTAGAGTGATCGTCGGTAAAGGTGATGAAGTATGTGTGACCGTAGTACCAATACTAAACGGGCCGCACACATCAGTATGGATCAAATCCAATAGGCCTTGAGCACGCTCACCCTTGCCCTTGAAGGGTTGCTTAGTCATCTTTCCCTTAAGACAAGATTCACAAGTCGGTAGGGAGTTAATGTCTGACAGATCAAACATGTCACTCCTAACTAACTCGTTCATCCTACTTAGAGAAATATGACCTAGCATAGCGTGCCAAAATTGTGCTGGGTTCAAGTTATCGTGTTTCCTTTTAATCGTTGTTGTATGTGCTTCGACATCGCGAGTTGGAACGTCTTTTAATTTTAAGGTGTATAAATCGTTTTCGCGTTCCCCAATACCAATTAAACATTCATTCTTGTAAATATTGCAAATCGAATTAGCAAACATACAAGAATATACATCACTATCAAGCATAGGAATAGAAATAATGTTTTTAATCAATTCAGGAACAAACAAAACGTCTCGTAACAACAACTTAAAATCTGCAGACAGAAATAAATAAATATCTCCTATGGCTACTCCAGCAACTCTTGCTCCATTGCCCAGCCTCAAGTGGGTCTCACCCTATCTAAGACGTCGGCTTCTTGTCATCACCTGCAAATCATTGCAGATATGAGATCCACATCCGGTATCAAGTACCCAAGAAGTCGAACTAAGAGACATATTTATTTCAATATAGAACATACCTTCCGCAGTTCGCAACTGCTCGAGGTATTCCTTGCAGTTCCTCCTCCAATGCCCAGGCTTGTGGCAGTGGTGGCAAAAATCCTCATGCTTGTTTGGCTTGGAAGCCTTTGCCTTTGGCTTCTTGGTGAGCTTTTCCTCCTTCACAGGGGCAGAACGCTTCTTTCCCTTGCGTCTGGGCCCCTTCTTCGCAGAATAGCCCATAAGGAGGACGGGTTTGTCCTTCTTTATGGTTCCTTCGAACACTACAAGCATGTTAACCACCTCTTCAAGGGTGGCTGCCAGCTTGTTCATGTTGAAGTTGACCACAAAAGGGGTCGAATGCAGTAGGCAGTGAGAGGAGAAGCACATTCACAGATAGCTCGTGTGGAAGTGTGATATCAAGGCCCGACATCTTTTCAACGAGCACAATCATACGAACCCCATGCTCGCGGACCGAAGTCCCATCGCGCATGCGGCTCGTCATAAGGAGAGGAGAAGCACATTCACAGATAGCTCGTGTGGAAGTGTGATATCAAGGCCCGACATCTTTTCAACGAGCACAATCATACGAACCCCATGCTCGCGGACCGAAGTCCCATCGCGCATGCGGCTCGTCATAAGCTCCTTGACAACCGTAAACCTCTCATGTCGAGAGTTCTCCCCATACAGTTCTTTGAGATGAAAAAGTATGTCAGCAGCATACTTTGTCTTCTTAAAGCGCGTTGCATTTCATTGGACATCGACGCCATCACATAGCATCGAGCTTTAACCTCGTCGTCCCTCCATTGTTTAAGCGTGATCAGCTCCTCAGGGCTGATATCGGCAGGGGTTTCCTCCGGAGGACTCTTCTCTATCGCATAAAGAAGTTTCTCCGAAGCCAATACAAGATTGAGGTTGCGGAGCCAGTCTTGGTAGTTCAGACCGGTGAACCTGTTGCTATCCAGTATAGCAGCAAGTGGATTTTTCATCGAAGACATTATATATGCAGTAATACTGGAAAGGAAAACAGACAAACATCACTGACTATATAAGATATATGCTAAGACATAAAACATGGTCGTTTAGTTCTATGAATTACCCTCCCACTATTTTAACTATTTCACCACCCTCTAATGAAATCGAGAAAGCAAGTTTCTTTAGTGGGTACACGGAGCCCAATCAAGCGATCATGGACCCGAATAATATCTTCCATCCATGACCCCCAAAAGGTAGTTTCCGATTGCAACCGGTTCAACGTCCATGTATTCACCTCACGTCCAGTAAGGGTCCAATAATATGACTCCGTTTACTATCACGTGTCAAGATGACCCATCAATGTTGAGTCGTGAAGGACGGTCCCCTTAACGTCCCCAATAATATGAGCCAACGTTAAAGGGAGTTCCAACCGACTCACAACAATTGTCAATGGCGTGGACAGCTTTCCGGCATACATCAATAATATGAGCCGGACCATGTATACGGGTAGCATCGACGTACACCCATTGTTGATGGAAGGTAGGGATAATTTAAAAAATTTAAATTCCCTTTAGTTTATCGATTAAACATTTATCTTGATATTAGTTTTAAATCATATTTAAAACGAGGGATTTTATTTTTGAAAACTTGGTCTCATGCAGTATATTTTAAATCATATTTAAAACATGCGGATTCAACTAACTATATATCACATATATATACATTGGGATGATCGATCGCGAGAGCTATGCGGTCCGTGGTTGCCAGTCACGGACCTGGGTCCAATCCTAGGGGTAATGCAATATGCAATGCAATCTTATTACAATGCTTCCGATTTTACAGATCTTCGGTCTTTAATATTTTGATCGTCATTGTCCACCGTCTTCGGATGTCCTCCCACTAAATCTAGTAATTTACATTTAAATATACCATGACATATAAGGGATACATTTTTCAAGGGGTGGGAACGGGCCACAAACAGGCCCACTTAAAATGAATGAACAACAATATTAACAAATCGAAATCAAAGAAAAAACCTATCGCATACACCTAACAAATTGGGCACGGCTCTCGATCATCCCAATCATGCAGATAATCTAATTAACATGCATAAATTTAAATAATCAAATTATTTATCGCAAAATCTGTAGGACCGAGCGCTTGCCGCTTTACCAAAAGCTATAGCTTGTGGTAACGGTGCAACTCCAATCTTTTAACCGTCCCGTGACCTTGGCTCTAATACCAATTGTAGGACCGAGCGCTTGCCGCTTTACCAAAAGCTATAGCTGGTGGTAACGATGCAACTCCAATCTTTTAACCGTATAGCAACACAAGCGCCACGGTTCGATCGCTCTACCTAGCAGGGGCAATTATTGCACTCCAACAAAATCATATTTTAATCATAAAATCGTATTTTATAATAAAATCGTATTTTTCGATAAAATCAAATTTTAATCAACAAAATCATATTTAATTATAAAATCATATTTTATAATTAAAATCGTATTTCGCTATTTTAATTGTATCAAATTGGGCTTAAAACAATTCCAGGCCCAAAAATCTCAAAATTTCAAAATCGACCAAAACGGGCCCGATATCGAATATCGGCCCGAAAACTTCACGGGCTGCCCGGGACAGGCCCGAGCTAAACCCTAGAAACAAAATTCAGCCGTCGCAACGATGCCGGAGACGACGCCGGACGAGGGCCGCACGGCGGCGGTCGCCGCCAACATCTGCGTGCGGCGCATGGCCGCACGCCGCCGCAATTTGCACGGCCCACAGCGCAAGCATGTTGCGCATCTCCGTCGCAACTTGCGCCCGACAGTGGCGCATATAGCAGCAACCGGTCGGCCACCCACCGTGCAACCGTGTGCAAAGCCAGCTCCCGATTCTCGGCCACCATGCGCGCGACCATCGCGCGAGGCGGAGCAGGAAACTTGGCCCCCATGAGCGGCCGACGCGCATGTGATCGCGCGCGCTTGCACGCGGGGTGGGCGCCGCGGCCGATTCTCAAAATCTTTTGCTTCTTCGATTCTGAAAAATTAGATTAGATACAATAAGGTAGCAATTGTATTGATCAGATCCGAACCTTGGCTCTGATACTACTGTAGGGCACGCAACGGTGTAGGATCTGGATCCCGCCTCCCGGGGCACAGCGGAAAACAAAATTGCTCGGGAGACGATCAATACAATAAAATTCAATCACAATACGAACCATTCATAGGGTGTTTTCGTTGATTACCTTGCTAGCAACTCGTGCCTGGCTCCAACCGGAATTACAAGAACGCCGACTCTTCACGGTAGGCGGCGGTAGATTCGTCAATCAGGTCCACGACCGGAAACGATCTCCCTCTGATCAGCCTGCACTAGAAGACTGATGGATTTTATCACCAACGGATTCTCCTCGAAAAGTTGGCCGGAGCAAGTCCGGCGAGGCGGGGGCCGCGGCGGTGGCGTGCACCGGTGGCGGCGGCGGCGAGGCTTTGGAGGAGAAGGGGGCGGCCGTGTCTAGCTCACTAGGTTTAGGGTTTTTGTGTTGTGTCTAAGTCTTGTATGATTAAGCCTAAGTCTACATTAAGTAGACTTAATGATGGACTTGGACCGGCCCATCGGGCCCGGGTCCAAATGACTATATCCATCATAACGGCTTCATCACAACCCCGATCGACGATCAGATCGGACCGATCGTCTCAGTTTCCAAAACTAAATATTATGATATGAAAAACAATTTTTCAGATCATCAAACCCTAAATTGCAATTTAGTCCTCCAACTTTTGGAAATTGCAATTTGACCCCTGTTGACTTTTCGGAAGTCGCACTTTCGAAAACATCCTCCTATGCTTAACACATTGAGCTCAGCATCCGTGCGGGAATCTCGAATCCAGTACTTGTGTGACCCTCAATGGTTCAGGGATACAGCTATCCATGGGCCCACAACCATTGTGGCTCCGAAATCACAATTCCGGACTTGCCCAACGGATCATGGTAAGAGCGCCTAGAAACATCGTCCCATGATCCCCTAGGTATCACTGATAGTGCCTGCAAGAACCAGTTGGTCGTGGTTAGCATACAGTACGGTCCTTTCAATCCATATATCCCGATCAGATCAACGACCATTGGTAAATCGAGAGTCGCTAAAGATCCGATAGCTATGCATACATCTTGGAGATCGGATAGTGACATCGGGAGTGTAACTAGGTAAAACCCATTTACCTAAAACACTTCTAGTACTCTGGCCAGAGATTTATACACTATCGTCTCCTCAGATAACATAGGATATCCACGCATGTCTGCGAGCGGTGAATCCTCGACAACGATGCATCGACTCCTACACGCATCGGGGTCTCACCCAATCCCACCGCCTAATGACCCCAAGTGAGTCGGCAAACGGGTCAAAGTGAGACGCCTATCATGTAGAGTCTCAATGACGTTTCGAGTCGTGAGGACTAATCAGTACAACCAAGACCTTGGACTTATCCACTCGACAAATGGTAACCACTTGGAAAGTCCGAACGAGGGTAGTTCGATAGATCACCAGGTCACTATCTATCTGTATGCTCAGAACATCACAATGTTCCCTACCAATGAAACATGGTACTTCGCATCGCAGATACTAGTCTCGAGCTCGGGCGGCCTTATCCTCATTTCGACGGCCCAATCGACTAGGAACTAATTCAGAATACACAGTGACTATTAGATGTGTTTCATGATAGCCGTCATACCCACTATCACATCTAACATACACTATGGTGCATTCTAGGTCATTACTCAACGCAATTGTTAATCATCATACAACACAATGAAATTAAATAAAACAAATGCGAATATCATATATAAAGATCGTTTCATACAAGAGTCTATGAACCCACACGCCACAAGTTGGCTAGTTGGGCATCTACTCTAACACGGCTGGAGGACAGTCTTTGAGTCAGTCGCAGCAAGGTTCCGTTGGTGGTTCTTCGCAGAGACCACAACCTTTTGCCAGACCCAACGATCAGGTTCCAACCCCGTGAACCGTCTAGGTTTGGTGGACCTTAGAGAACTCAGTTTTCGGGACCGCAGCAGGCTCAGGTGAACACCTTGACGAGTGAGAAAGCTGCTGATATGCCTGAGAGGATTATTGCAGGTACTTGGGCTATTTTTGATTTTCCTGCATGAGTTTTGTTTGATACTGGAGCATCACACTCCTTTATTTCTGAGTTGTTTGTGTATGAGTGTGGGTTGAGTTCTTCCCCACTGTGTGATGTTGTCTCTGTATCTACCCCTACTGGCGTGAGTTTTTTGTCCCGTAAGGTGGTGTTGGATTGTTTTCTTAGGTTTTATGAGCATGTGTTGGTGACCAATCTGATTGTTTTGGGAATTAGAGATCTTGACTGTATTGTGGGTATGGATGTGTTGTCCAGTTATAGAGCGACCGTGGATTGTTTCCATGGTGTAGTGAGATTTAGGCCTGAATTTGGAGAGAAATGGGATTTCTATGGTGCTGATTCGCGACCTAAGATTCCTTTTGTGTCTGCCATGGAGATGTTTAGTTTGTTGTCGCTAGATAATTCAGGGTTTATGATCTATGCCTTGGATGTTTCCCGAGTATCGCGAGTAGAGTTGAGTGATGTTCCGATTGCTCGAGAGTTTCCTGACGTGTTTCTAGACGAGATTCCTGGATTCCCTCCGAGACGAGAGATTGATTTCAGTATAGATTTGGTGCCAGGGACAGACCCGATTTCTAGAGCTCCGTATCATTTGGCTCCAGCTGAGTTGAAGGAACTCAAAGAGCAGTTGCGTGATCTGTTAGAGATGGGCTTCATTAGACTGAGTATGTCGCCATGGGGAGCTCCGATTCTTTTTGTGAATAAGAAGGATGGATCTATGAGGATGTGTGTGGATTTTCGGTAGTTGAACAAAGCGACGATTAAGAACAAGTATCCGTTGCCGAGGATTGATGAGTTGTTTGACCAGTTGCAGGGATCTGCTGTATACTCTAAGATTGATCTGTGGTCTGGTTATCTTCAGTTGCGGATCAGAGACGCTTACGTGGCGAAGACGGCTTTTAGGACTAGATATGGACATTATGAGTTTTTGGTGATGCCTTTTGGATTCACGAATGCTCCTGCTGTCTTCATAGATTTGATTAATCGCGTCTTCAGTGAGTGTATCGATCATTTTGTGATTGTCTTAATAGATGACATCCTGGTATATTCGAATAACTTCAGAGAGCATAAAGAGCACTTGAGATTGGTTTTGCAGAAACTGAGAGACTCACAGTTGTATGCGAAGTTCAGCAAGTGTGAATTCTGGTTGGATAGAGTTGTCTTTTTGGGTCATGTCATTTCAGCGCAAGGAATTTCCGTGGATCCGAGTAAGGTCGAAGCAGTTCTTAACTTGGAGCGACCTAGGAGTGTTTTTGAGATCCGTAGTTTCTTAGGTTTGGCTGGATATTATAGGCGTTTTATTCAGAAGTTCTCTTCGATATCTAGGCCGATGAATCAGTTGACCAAGAAAGATAAGAAGTTTGTTTGGACTGATGAGTGTGAGTCGATTTTCCAGTTGCTTAAGGAGAAGTTGACTACTGCTCCTGTGTTAGCTTGCCTTCAGGTTCTGAAGGTTTTGTAGTTTGCTCTGACGCTTCTCTGAGTGGTTTGGGTTGTGTTTTGGTGCAGAACGGGTATGTGATTGCATATGCGTCTTGACAGTTGAAGTCCCATGAGACGAGATACCCCGTTCATGATCTTGAGTTGGCTGCGATAGTGTTTGCCTTGAAGATTTGGCGTCACTATTTGTATCGTGAACAATTTGTGGTGTACACCGACCACAAAAGTTTGAAGTATATCTTCACGCAGTCAGACTTGAATATGAGGCAACGCCGCAGGATGGACTTGCTGAAGGATTTTGAGTGTGAGATTCAGTATCAGCATGGGCGGATGAATTTAGTGGCCGATGCTCTGAGTAGGAAAGCCCAACCGGCGATGTTGACGTCGATGAGAATATCCAAAGTCCATGAGGATTGGGGACTTCTGGGTGGCGTTTTCAGTCAAGTTATCAGTATTTCGTGGTTTCTTCTTTTCAGGTCCAGCCACAGATTGTAGCAGACATTAGAGCAGCGCAGAGGACTGATTCGTATGTGCATGAGTTGAAGACTAAGGCTCAGAATGGTCAGTCTGAGGATTTTTCTGTTGCTTCTGATGGATTCTTGAGATTTCGTGGTAGATTGGTGGTTCCGAATTTGATTCCATCTTGAATGAAGCTCATTGTAGTCGATACAGTGTGCATCCGGAAGAGAGAAAGATGTATCATGCTTTGAAGTCTCACTATTGGTGGGAAGGTATGAGGAATGATATTTCCGGATTTTTAGCTCGTTGTTTGAATTGCCAACAGGTAAATGCTGAGAGGATGAGACCTGGTGGATTGCTACAGAGTTTAGAAGTGCCTGAGTGGAACTGGGAGCACATCGCCATGGATTTCGTGACTCATTTGCCTCGATCGAGTAGGGGATGTGATGCTGTTTGGGTTGTGATTGATAGACTTTTGAAGTCAGCCCATTCATTCCCTATGATGTGAAGTGTTCGATGAAGAAAATGACGCGACTGTACATTGACCATGTGGTGAGATTGCATGGAGTGTCAGTTTCGATAGTGTCTGATAGAGATCCAAGGTTTACTTCCCAATTCTGGAAGAGCTTGCAGGCAGCGATGGGTTCAAGATTGGCTATGAGTACAACCTATCACCCACAGACCGATGGTCAACCTGAGAGGACCATTCATAGTTTAGAGGATATGATACGAGCAGTTGTTTTGAATTTCAGTGGCGGCTGGCAGGATTCCTTGTCCTTAGTTGAGTTTTCTTATAACAACAGCTACCAAGTTACTATTGGGATGGCCACTTTTGAAGCGTTGTATGGTCGTAAGTGTAGATCACCGATCTGCTGGGAAGAGATTGGTGAGAAGCAGTTGTCTACTCCTGAGTTTGTGCAGTACATGAAAGATCAGATTGAGTTGATTCGGAGTAGGATGAAAGCTGCTCAAGATCGACATGCTAGCTATGCTAATAAGAGACGCCGACCTCTAGAGTTCAAAGTTGGTGATCGAGTATTTCTTAAAGTTTCTCCTTTCAAGAGTGTGATGAGATTTCGATTAAAGGGTAAATTGGCTCCTAGATTCGTTGGTCCCTTTGAGATTGTTGAGAGGATTGGACAGTTGGCTTATAGATTGAGGCTTCCTGATGAGTTATCAGCGATGCATGATGTGTTTCATGTGTCAATGTTGAGGAAATATGAGCCAGATACGTCCCATGTGTTGAGGACTGATGAAGTAGAGTTGGATTCTACCTTGAGTTATGTGGAATATCCAATGCAGATTCTGGATAGGAAGGAGAAGCAGCTGAGGAATAAGGTTATTCCGTTGGTGATGGTCCAATGGATCAAGAATGGTCGTGAGGAAGCTACCTGGGAGGTTGAAGAGAAGATGAGACAAGAATTTGAGCTTTGACAGTGGAGTTGTGCTGGTAAGTTCTAGTGTTTGTTGATTTCTGCCCTGTGTTTGCCTTTGATTTAGAGGATGAAATCTCTTAAGATGGGGAGAATGTGAGGACTAGAATTTGATAAGCACGATTAGTTAACTAATCAGACTTTGGTTTGGAATTAGCTAATTGAGTTTCTGAGTATCGGGTTTCCAGATTTGAGGATTTGGTGATTTTTCAGAATTTCGATTTGAGCGAGATCTGGATATTCAGATGTGTCCTGGTGTGTTTGCGTGAGTTGTCGCAAGCAGGGAGTGAAACGCTGTCGTTTTGGGTGCTAGTCAGATCTGGCGTCGCTGGAGGTGAAGCGATGTCGTATTGTGTTTTCAGACTTGGCGCTAGTGAGTGAGATCTGTTCGGCAGGGGGCGATCAGATGTCAACGTTGGTCAACGGTGCTTTTTTCTGGATACAGATGTGACCAAGATCTGAGGAGCGTTAGCGAGATCTTTTGAGAGAGCGGACTCCGATGCTACGTCGTTTTGATAAGTAAGAGATACGTCGTTTTGGTATTGTTTAGAGAACCAGATCCGAGAGGCTTCTGCCTTAGAATGAAAGCTGATCAGTACCAAGATCTGAGTTGGGGAGAGATCTGAATTAGTCGATGATGACTTCTCTTGTAGCTTTGACTGGGGATTTAAATGTAAGTGTTGATCGATAGAATATTTCGAACCTTACATTTCCTATCTTCTTCCCCGATAACCCTCGATTGCTACTGTTCACCAGAACCCTATTTCCATCGATTTCCATCGTTCTTCGCCGCCGTTTGGAGTAATATTGTTAGCACTGAGCTCGTCTTCTCTAAGGCTTTCTATTGATACCAGTTTGGAGGCGGGAGTCGTCGGAATTGAGGAACGCGAAGCTGTTGTAGAGTTCGTTTGTCTTCGCGATTGTGGACCTGTAGCTTGTCGGTTTTTTAACAGCTTTGAGATTCGAGCTTGTAGTAGCTTCTGCTGAGTTTCCGTGGAGCTGCTTGGGCAGTAGACTTGAGTTGGTTGCTGCGCCCTTCTTGTTGTAAGATCTGTTGAGGTTTGAGGTACGAATTGAGCTATATTAAGCAGTTTTGATATCATCTTTGGGAATATTTCTTTCGTGTATTAGCTGTTGTGTTGTGCATTGACTGCTGCTTATGTGCTCATATCTGTTTGTGCGTGTGATGTTATGCATTGATTAAGCATGAGTCTGCTGTGTATTCATGCATACATATTGAGCCTAATTTCCTTTGGAAGCTGAATTCCATATTTGCACGTTGTGATTGGCCGGCTGAGTCGTCATGCATGAAAGGTCCAACGCTGTTTTGATGTGGTGGCCAGCTGAGTCGTTGTTCCTGAATACCACACTGCCTTGTGATGGTCGGCTGAGTAGTCGCACCTGAAGATCACAAGATGATGATGATCGATGATATCTGCACAGTTGAGTCGTTGTGCTATTTGCCTACCGATGATTCTTGGTAGCCCTTTCATGCATTGAACGATAGATATATTGCATTGTCTGATATGATTGATGCTTTTACTGTGCTCTTCGTACTGAGGTTTGACCTCGTATTCTTCTTCCTGCTTTTTGTGTCTTGGGTCTGTGCTGCCCATTGCAGGAGCCGCAGGTAATCTGGCTGGGCAGAGTGGAGCTTCAGCTAGTAGACCTGAAGATCACAAGATGATGATGATCGATGATATCTGCACAGTTGAGTCGTTGTGCTATTTGCCTACCGATGATTCTTGGTAGCCCTTTCATGCATTGAACGATAGATATATTGCATTGTCTGATATGATTGATGCTTTTACTGTGCTCTTCGTACTGAGGTTTGACCTCGTATTCTTCTTCCTGCTTTTTGTGTCTTGGGTCTGTGCTGCCCATTGCAGGAGCCGCAGGTAATCTGGCTGGGCAGAGTGGAGCTTCAGCTAGTAGATCTCCATTTGGTTGAGTCCCAGTTTATTTGTATTATGTATCGAACCAGGGGATGCCCTGAGTTTCTATGTATTTGGGGATCTGTTTCTTGAGATTAATGGATTATCTGTTTGTTGTTGGATTTTGAGTAAATCCTATTTTGAGTATGAATATTTTGAATAATGATTTTATTGTTCAGGCCCAACATTTGTTTGAAAAATTTTTAGCCCATATTTTTATGATGCTTCCGCATAATTGTGATTAATTGTATATTAGCGCACGTGGCCTGACAGGAGTTACCCGCTCGGCCTCCAACAAGCATCCTTGTACGCACAGAACAATACAACCAGGCAAGGCTAGCAAGATCTGAGCTCAACATGAATAATGCGTGTATGCAATGCAACAGAATGCAACATCCAACAAAACAGCATACACTGCACAACAGATCAGCAAGCAGACACATATATCCATGCCAAATCCAACGCTGTAAAACAAGCTCACATCCGTACCTTAGTTCTAAGCTACAATTACCACAAAAGCAGTCCGAGCAACCATATCTGAAACCTGCCAACCCAAATACAAACAATAACTCAGGGATGCAAGCTCAAAGCTACGAACTGGAAGCTACAACCTCAACCAGCTCTGTCTTACCTTTCTAGCTCAACAAACAGCTCTAAACAAAGCACAAAGTAGGAACTAGCACTTACCCAACGAGCTACCTGAACGGCAGAAGCAAATCTGCGCTTATGCTAACAGACTACACAGAGAAGCTTCCTTCGCAATTCTCTTCCAGCTAATCCAAAGCCTGCGAAAGAGGTATGAGAAGAATCGCCTTAACAAGAGGAGTCCAGCGCTACCACTCTTACATCCGTCGGAGCTGTCTACCACCGACAATAGAAGGAAATAAGATACGGTGAACAGTATATAGGGTATCGCGACAGAGTTATCTTTCGAGAAATATTTCTAAGTGTCGGGAAGAGATAATGGCGAGACAAGAGTCAAAGCCCTCTATTTAAAACAACTTAAGTCTCTCAGATCTGATGAAACCACCGACAAGCTATGCTCAAAGTTTCTCCCAACTCAGATCTGAGTATCACTCCAGATCTGGACTCTATGCTAAAACATATTTGAAACTTATCCAAACGAAGTCGTAACACGGACCGCTCGCTCGCTGGGACACGTCATCGCTAACCAAATCTGAATCGCTAAACGACGTCGCATCGCCACTCAGATCTGAAAGACCAGATCTCACACAAACGTTGACCAGTCAAAGCTGAAATCCCTGGACCGCTCCGGTCTACCCCAAACCACGAACCGGGACTACAAAGCGGACCAATCCACGTAACGCTACAACACGCTGATCCACATCTGGTTTCCTCCAAAACGACGTCGCTTTGCTACCCACGCAGCACTTCCAACACTCGTAACCAAAATAGCGCGCGACCACCAGATTTCAATACCAAATCTGAATACGACATCCAGCGCTGACTAATACCCAAATCTGATCATTTCCCGCAGAAATTCTCCAACCTTCCAGAGCTGTTTCCGAAGATAATACGGACCCGATTACTTCACCAAGCATACCAGCTCAAAGCTGGTTCATACCAGATCTGTTCAAACCAAATCTGGTCTATGCTAAACCCGATTAATTAACTCAATTAATCCAATAAACTTTCGGGTCTCACATTCCTCCCCCACTAAAACAAGATTTCGTCCTCTAAATCAAATAACATCTCCAGGTCTGAACCAAAATCTCAACACTGGTAAATCGTCTAAGCACAAAACAAACAACAGAAAACAAACACTCATCGTGAGGTTACTAACCAAGAGTTCAAGATAACTGGAACAAACAACACAATCAAAACTAGCTACTGGAAACAAATGCAACATCTACTCAAACAGATGTGGCCAATCACGTTGCATTTTCTCTTCCAACTCCCACGTAACTTCTTCTCTATCATGTTTGCTCCACCGAACCATCACAAAAGGAATGGTCTTATTCCTCAGCTGTTTCTCTTTTCTATCCAAGATCTGCAAGGGATATTCAACATAGCTCAAAGTTCGATCTAGTTCCACCTCGTCAGTTCTTAGCACATGCGACGGATCTGGCTCATACTTCCTCAACGTCGACACATGAAAAACATCATGTAAAGAGGACAGATCTGGCGGCAAAAACAGTCGATAAGTGAACGGTCCGATCCTCTGAACAATCTCATAAGGTCCAACATAACGAGGAGCTATTTTTCCCTTGAGACCAAATCTCATAACATTGCAAAAAGGAGAAACTTTCAAGAAAACTAGATCTTCCAAAGGTATACTCCTTCTCTTTGCATAACTAGCTTGGCGATATTGTGCAGTTTTCATTCGCTGGCGAATCAGATCCACTTGATCTCTCATCTGCTGCACAAATTCTGGAGAAGACAGCTTTCTCTCCCCCACTTCTTCACAACATATAGGCGATCTGCACTTCCTACCATACAAAGCTTCAAATGGTGCCATACCAATCGCGAGCTGGTAGCTGTTGTTATAAGAAAAATCCACCAAAGACAACGAATCTTGCCAGCTACCACTAAAATCCATCACAACAGCTCTCAACATATCATCTAAAATCTGGATAATCCTCTCAGATTGGCAATCTTTTTGGGGATGATACGCTGTGCTCATAACCAATCTAGTGCCCAAAGTTGTTTGCAGACTTTTCCAAAACCTGGAAGTAAACCTCGGATCACGATCTGAAATGATAGAAACAGGCACACCATGCAATCCCATCACGAAATCTATGTACAGCTTCGCCATTTTATTCAAAGAATATGTCATACTGTAGGGAATGAAGTGAGCAGACTTCGACAATCTGTCAATGACAACCCACATAGCATCACACCCTCGACTGGAACGAGGCAAATGTGTAACAAAATCCATTGCTATGTGCTCCCAGTTCCATTGGAAAATCTCTAAACTCTGCAATAGACCACCAAGTCTCATCCTCTCGGCCTTAACTCGTTGGAAGTTCAGACACCGGGCTACAAAATCAGCAACATCACTCTTCAAACCTGCCCACCAGTAATACTGCTTCAAGGCATGGTACATCTTCCTTGTAGCAGGATGAACACTGTGTCTACTACAGTGCACTTCTCTCAAGATCTCCTCATTCAAATCAATCAGATTTGGCACAACAAACCTGCCACGAAATCTTAAACAACCATCAGATGAGACAGTATAATCCTCCAACTGTCCATTTCGAGCTTTCAACTTCAGCTCATGGATATAAGGATTGTTTTTTGAGCTGCTCTAATGCTCGCAACAATCTGTGGCTCAAATTGGAAAGAATACACCACCACATAATCCTCACCTGGATAAAACCGCCAACCAGTAGTGCTTAGATTCTCATGGACCTTCGAAATCTGCAACGAAGCTAGCATCGCCACTTGAGCCTTTCAGCTCAATGCATCAGCAACTACATTTACTTTCCCAGGCTGATATTGGATCTCACAATCAAAATCCTTAAGCAGCTCCATCCATCTACGCTGTCTCAAGTTCAAATCTGACTGATAAAAGAGATACTGAAGACTCTTGTGGTCTGAATACACCACAAACTGCTCGCCATACAGATAGTGGAGCCAAATCTTCAAGGTAAAGACCACTGCTGACAACTCCAAATCATGAACTAGGTATCGAGTCTCATGCAGTTTCAACTGATGAGAAGCATACGCAATGACTCGGCCATGCTGCATCAACACACAAGCCAATCCATTGAGCGAAGCATCCGAACAAACCACAAAACCACCTGATCCTGAAGGCAAAGCAAACACAGGCGCGGAAGTTAGCTTCTCTTTGAGCAACAAAAAGTTGTTCTCACACTGCTCAGTCCAAACAAACCTCTTGTCTTTCTGGGTCAACTGCGTCATACTGAGCTATGCTAGAGAATCCCTCTATAAAGCGACGATAATATCCAGCCAAATCCAAGAAACTACGAATCTCAGAAACATTCTTGGGATGCTCTCAGTTAACAACTGCCTCAAATTTACTGGGATCCACAGAAATACCTGCAGCTGAAACGACATGACCCAGAAATACAACCCGGTCTAACCAAAACTCGCACTTGGAAAACTAAGCATACAGCTGCGAGTCTCGAAGTGTCTTGAGAACCAACCTCAAATGCTTTTTATGCTGCATCGGAGTCTTAGAGTACACCAAGATATCATCGATAAACACAATCACAAACTGATCGATGAATTCTCTAAAGACTCGATTCATCAGATCCATGAAAACTGTGGGGGCATTCGTCAAACCAAAAGTCATAACCAAAAATTCGTAATGCCCATACCTCGTACGAAAAGTAGTTTTTGCAACATCTTGCTCCCGGATGCGCAAATGACGATACCCCTAATGCAGATCCATCTTAGAAAATACAGCTGAACCTTGAAGCTGATCAAACAAGTCATCGATCCTCGGTAAAGGGTACTTATTATTCACTGTTGCCTTATTCAACTGCCTAAAGTCGATGCACATCCTCATCGACCCATCCTTCTTCTTCACAAACAAAATAGGAGCTCCCCACGGTGACATACTCGGCCTAATGAAGCCTTTCTCCAACAAGTCATTAAGCTGCACCTTTAGCTCCCTCAACTCAGCAGGTGCTAAACGATACGAGGCTCTCGAGATAGGAGCTGTACCAGGTACCAACTCAATACTAAAGTCTATCTCCCTCTTCGGAGGGAAACCAGGAATCTCCTCCGGAAACACATAAGGGAAATTGCGAACAACGGGAACGTCACAATCTTCACACAAGACGAAGAAGATGCATCCAAAGCATAGATCATAAATCTAGCATTCTCCAACGACAAAAGGCTAAACATCTCCATTGCAGAGACTAAAGGAATCTTTGATCGGGAATCGAGGCCATATAAGTCACTATTCTCGCCAGACTGGGGCCTAAAACGAACAACGCCATGGAAACAGTCCCCGGTAGCCCTATAACCTGACAACACGTCCATTCCCACTATGCAATCGAAATCCCAAATCACTAGCCTGATCAGATTCGCTAACAACACGTTCTCAACAAACCTAAGAATACCATTCAACAAAAAATCTCTCGGTAGTAGAGGCTCGCGTTGACAAACATCACCCAAAGAGGTGGTATGCAAACTATGCTCAACCACAAATGCATCAACAATAAACGAATGCGATGCTCCTGTATCAAACAAGACACGCACAGGAAAATCAAATACAAAGCAAGTATCTGCGATCACTCCTGTTGGCGTGCCCTCCGCTTGCTCCCTCGTCATGGCATTCACCTAGGCATACCGAGGTCCTGAAAACTGCGGCTGGGAAGACTGTTCAAATCGTGAAGGACCAGGCTGCTGGAACGGCCTATACTGAGGCTCTCCCAACCTCTGGTACGGAGCAGGAAAAGAAAGACCTATACCTGATCCCCTTGAACGATCCTGCGGTGGGGCAGCAGTGTGCTGAGATCCAGTCAAACGACACACTCTCGCAAAGTGTCCATACTGCCCGCAATTGTTACACGAACCCTGCACGCCTACACACTGTGCTGTAGGATGCTTTCCTCCACACTGGCCACAAAACTTGACCTTGGAACTACTGCTGCTAGAGCTGCCCGAGCCAGAAGAACTAGAACCTGACCTCTTCTTGAACTTACGACCACGAGGTCTAAACATATGGTGTCCAGACTGTTGGGCTGCCTGTTGCTGGGGTGTCTGGGATGACTGTACAGACTTGGAAGGTTGCACTATGGAACCATTGGACGGTTACCTTGCACCACTTGCGGCCTAACACGAGACCTACGGTTCTGCAGTCCCTCCTCAATATCCATTTCCTTGTCCACCGCACCCGCATAACTCGTCGGTGAACCCGCCAACACCAAAGAATACAACTCCTCATTCAGTCACTCCAAGAACTTGTTCCTCTTTGCCCTCTCTCAGCCAGAAACATGCGGAACATACGCAAGAAGAGAAGAAAATCTCCGGGCATACTACCCCACAGACATAGTCCCCTGCACCAGGTTATCACACTCATGCTCCCTGGTGTTAACATAGGACTCAGGGACGTACTCCTGTCGAAATGCAGTACAAAAACTGTTCCACGAAATCCCTACAGTAGACTCCTCTAGCGCTCGAGAAACACCTCTCCACCAACGTTCGGCACTCCTACTCAGTTGGAACGTAGCCAAACTCAACTTACGCTCGTCATCGTACCTCACACGATCAAACAACCCGGTAATATGCTGCAACCAGGACTTCGCATCGGAACTAGGCTCATCACCATTAAATGTCTGAGGGTTCATCCGTTGAAACCTCGCCATCACAAGTTCCATGTCTTCCACACGGGCTGCCATACCTCATCCTCAACTTGTCTGGTACGTCTACGGCTAGGAATATTACGCTGCCCGGACTCTTCCGGAATCTGCCCTCTACCTCTAACCCTAAGTCTATGCGGCATCTACGAGATAAATAGAACAGTAAGGTCACATAATAGATAGATCGCATAGCAACTGAATCACGTATTCATGCACATGCAACACTGTGCCTAGACTCGAGTGTGATCAAAAGAAACCGAGCTTATCCCAACTTAAGCTCTGATACCAAAAATGTCATGCCTCGTGCTCATTCAGAGTAAAATCACATAAAACACAGTAGCGGAAGCATTAAAATAGTGGCTAAAATTTTCGCTTTTGTCCTGACTTAGAAAACATAATTTAAAATACAATCTTATTCAAAATATTGGTATACAATACTCGAAAACCAACTACAATACCAAACAACAATACAACACAGAGTGACTCTCAATCGACAAACCGACGAGTCTCTCGCTAAACATAGATACAATATAAAATAACAAAGATATCATATGTATCTACTATATATAACTGGGACACTCTATCCGCCTCCCGGGGCATTACCAACTGGATCCAGTCCACGACCAACGGAGAAATTATGGTAATTGAAAAATCATGTAGGAAAACAAAACAACCAGCCCCAGAGGGACATGGGGTCAAACCCCAGCACGGAAAACAACTGAAAAACAGCCGTTAAATAGCAATAGATAAAATGCGAATGCTATGCATGAGAATCAAGCCAACAACCGAAGGCAGGGAGCCAAAGGATCTCAAGAACTGCTCAAGAACTGAATCCAATCAACTGGAAGATAGTGGCCACGGTGTGTGAGTATATGGGAGCTACCCACTCGTCTCAGCACACGGTACCAGATGCAGAACATAGCTCAACCTGTTGTTGCCCAACTCCTGAGATGTGGGAGCTACCCACTCCGTTCATAGTTGCTAACAGATCCCAGCAGGGAGATGAGGGTGACGGGAGTTACTCGCTCGGCCTCCAACAAGCATCCTGGTACGCACAGAACAATCAACAAGTCAAGGCGAGCAAGATCTGAGCTCAACATGAATAACACGTGTATGCAATGCAACAGAATGCAACGGCCAAAAAAACAGCATACACTGCACAACAGATCAGCAAGAAGACACATATATCCATGCCAAATCCAACGCTGTAAAACAATCTCACATCCATACCTTAGTTCTAAGCTACAATTACCACAAAATAAGTCCCCAGTAACCAGATCTGAAACCTGCCAAGCCAAATACAAACAATAACTCAGGGACGAAAGCTCAAAGCTACGTACTGGGAGCTAAAACCTCAACCAGCTCTGTCCTACCCTTATAGCTCAACAAACAGCTCTAAAAAAAGCACAAATTAGGAACTAGCACTTACCCAACGAGCTACCTGAACGGCAGAAGCAAATCTGAGATTATTCTAACAGACTACACAGAGAAGCTTCCTTCGCGATTCTCTTCCAGCTAACCCAAAAAGCCTGTGAAAAAGGTATGAGAAGAATTGCCTTAACAAGAGGAGTCCAGCGCTACCACTCTTGCGTCCGTCGGAGCTGTCTACCGCCGGCAATCGAAGGAAATAAGCTACGATGAACAGTAGATAGGGTATCGCGACAGAGTTATCTTTCGAGAAATATTTCTAAGTGTCGGGAAGAGATAATGGCGAGACAAGAGTCAAAGCTCTCTATTTAAAACAACTTAAGTCTTCCAGATATGATGAACAGTAACCACCGACAACCTAGGATCAAAGCTGATCCCAACTCAGATTTGGGTATCACTCCAGATCTGGACTCTATGATAAAACAGATTTGGTAATTATCCAAACGACGTCGTAACGCGGGCCGCTCGCTCGCTAGGACACGTCATCGCTAACCAAATCTGAATCTCTAAACGGCGTCGCATCCCCACTCAGATCTGAAAGACCAGATATCACACAAACGTTGACCAGTCAAAGCTGAAATCCATGGACCGCTCTGGTCCACTCCAAACCATGAACCACGACTACGAACTGGACCTATCCACGTGACGCTACAACACACTGATCCACATCTGGTTTCCTCCAAAACGATGTTGCTTCGCTACCCACGCAGCACTTCCAACATGCGTAACCAAATAGCGCACGACCACCAGATTTCATTACCAAATCTGAATACAACCAACCAGTGCTGACTAATACCCAAATCTGCTAATTTCACGTGGAAATTCTCCAACATTCTAGAGCTGTTTCCGAAGCGAATACGGATCCGATTACTTCACCAAGCATACCAGCTCAAAGCTGGTTCATCCCAGATCTGTTCAAACCAAATCTGGTCTATGCTAAACCCGATTAATTAACTCAATTAATCCAATAAACTTTGGGGTCTCACGATTATTAATTGAGTAATTAATCGGTGTTTTAGTCCACCAGGCCTGAAATTCGGTATAAGAGCTTAAACTGGGATAAGCTCAATTCTTTCCATTACACTTGAGTTTAGGCACAGAGTTTGAGCTTTTTTGTTTGTGATTGACTCTGTGATTTCTATGACTTTGATTATCTGCCTCTGTGATTATCTGCTTTTAGTTCTGCCTCTGAGTTTTGGTGGACTTCAGCTTTGGGAAAACATCAGATTTAGGGGGAACAACAGATCAGAGTTAATAAGTGCTGAGTCAACTGAATACGTGTGATCTGAATCTATTCAGCTTACGCGTATATACAGCTGATACTTATATATGTGATCTGATCTGAAAGTACCCCAGCTAAAAAACTAAAAGATCAACGATTGTGATTTATTTAAAATGGTGGTTCACTTTTAATCTTAACCGTATGGGTTAAAATTCAAAAATCTTTTCAAATTATGATCGCGCCATCGGATGATTGACACGTATGTTGTCATCATACGAAAAGTCACATCTACACTGTTTATCGTACCTTTTATTCTTCCTTTATACGTCTTTTACCTTCTTATAACATTTACCTTGCAAAATATTATCGCGCTTTCAGTGTTCTTTCTTTGCAGATTATCTCATTCCTCGGCGTATTATTTTCCTTTGATCTATCAACTGAAATGACTCTTTCACTCATCTAGAATGCCCTGCAGATCAACTTTTGACTCAGTTTTGAGTCTATCTGATGGAGGTATGTTCTCAATGTTCAAAGCCCTTGAATCATCCGGACTCCATGGATTTTTGGGATGTTCAGCGGCTGTAATGAAAAGGATTTGGTGACCTTCTTTGAAAATGCCACTGTGAGAGGGAATACAGTGGTAAGCTCAGTTAAGGGGGTGACAGTGAACATCTCGGAAGAACAGTTTTCTGGAATTTTTGACCTACCAACAGAAGGGTAGACTTCAGTGAATGATTTGCCTGACGAGCTGATCAATGAAGTGAGGAGAGTTTTCTCTGTGAGTGGAGAACTGATCAAAGCTTCTTGTAAAAATAAGGAGATGAAGGTAGAGTTCAGACTGTTGAACGATATACTGGCTAAGCTATTACAGCCAAGGCTGGTTCATTTGATGCAGTAACCCAGGAAAGGTTTCTGCTTATGGAGACCATCAACTGCGGAATAAAGATCAACTGGAGTAGATTCCTATTTGATATTCTTAAGGAAATGGTGTCTCCATCCTCGAAGAAATCCCAGGGGTTTGTAGTTCAACTCCGTCTTCTACTAGAGGGAGTCCCAGTTCTGACTTTGGGAGAATCGAAGGCTCTCCCACCTATGAAGATTCTTACTATTAAGTTTGTCGGCACCTACATCGCAAAGAACAAATCTGTGTCAACAACATCTGAAGAGGTGAAGGTGAAGTCAGTGGTGGAGACGGTTGTTACGACGGCAGCGAAGAGGAGACCAGCTGCCGCTACTGAACCGGTTGCCAAGAAGAAGAGAACCACTGTTGGGAGATCTGCTCCAACAGTGAAGGATCTTTATATAGTACCAGTGGTACAAGAGGTTGTGCCAATTTCTTTGGTGTCAGCTGGGAGCCCCACAGTTCAAATTAGCAAAGCTCCCAAACTAAAATTTATTTTGCAGGAGGAGACATAAGAGGAGGATACTGACTATGAGGACACGGTATCATTGAGAAAGGTACCAAAGCCTACTGATACATCATTGTCTGATGAAGAGTCAATGACTATTGATGAAATTTTGAAGCATATTCCTGAATATATGCTTCCTCCATCTATCTCGGCTGAGGAGCCTACACAAATTTTGTTCAGTCATAGAGTAGAATTTAGGGAAGTGGATTGGTACAAGGCCACCCTTCCAAAGATTGACCCTGCTGCCAAGGGGAAGGCACCCCTTGTGGAGGAAACAAAGGGAAATCCATCCAAGGAGATATTTGTTTTGATTTCTGCAGACGTGGATTTTCTTGTACAGATTAAAGACGCAGTTATAGAAGAGATAGCTACATTCTTTTATTCTTTCAACATTCGTAGCTTATCAGCATTGAAGTCCATTTCAGATTTAGCAGCAGAAGAAGAGTAGCTGCTGAAATGGGCCGAGACATATTCTTTACAGACAACAGTACAGATGAGACTGTATATTATAGCCAAATATAGAGAGATGTTGCTTCGAAAATTTTTGGAAGCCAGGCACCAAAATTTTGTATTAGGCACGCTCACTTCAGAAGTTGATCTTCAAGTTCTAGATTTGCTATCAGAAGCTCACCGCATTGCACTGATAAATTTTCTGGTGCAACTGAGGCTACAGAAACTGAAGTGGACAAGACCGTCTAGCTCAATTTTGTTTGGAGGAGCTTATGTACAAAGCAGTGGAATTGATTCACAGTTTATCCAAGAATTTCGTCTACTAGCTGAGTAAGGTCTCTAATATCTATTGATGGTTCTTGGAAAGTTGTACAGGGTGCAGATCCTAAGCCTGCGAGGTTAGCTTTTCCAAATATTTCAATTCTGAAGAAGCAGCTACCGTAGAGGATTATTCCGCAATTTTTCAGAGGAACTGGGCGGTAGTTTGTACAGATGTTATTCAGTTTTCTATTTTAGGCCATCTACAGCCAGTGGGATCAACAGTCAATAAGTGTACAGATATAGTTTCCATAAATAAAGTATTGAGTATAGATACAGCTCCTACAGATGTTTTTGATGCAGTTCAACATGGTCAGAGTGCTGAACATTTTGTTGATTTCTTTGAACAGCTATGCTCAGACGGTTCAACTTCTTCCAGTGATTCCAATATTCACTTTACAGATGATCTTCCTAAGTTTGACATGCCAACTGTTGTGTTTCCTCCTACCAACTTTACAGAATCCACTGCACAGCTGCGTGAATCCACTGATCATATTAAATTTGAGCAGGTGCAGACTCGGGAAAGCTTAGACAATCTCAAGCTGAACTTACAAAGAATATTATAGGACTTGAGATCGCCCTTGCACAATCTACCTCACGACAGGAAATGTTCTTTAGGGCTCTAATAAATGACGTCCGACGGGAGGTACAAATTCAAAAGGATATTTTGACTCAAGAAATGACCGCATTCCATTTGGAAACCCAGGAAGGCCTTACTACTCTTCGTACCCATCTTTCAAAAATCATTGTCTATATCAATCGAGGGCGTGATGACAAAAAGGCTGAAGATAGTAGTAGTGGTCCGCAGCCTAAAGATAGAAGCAGACCTGGAGGTAGTGGAAGCAGCAGTGAACCATAAGAAAGGAGGTGGATCATACAGAGGAAGAGACAGCAGAAGTTCTGGATTTTGTCGTTGGTTTTCTTGAGTAGTTTTTAAGTTCTTGTACAAAGCTCTTGTACTTATGTGTTCTGATTGAAAATAATATAGCAAAGACTTTTTAAGTCGTAAGCTGCTGAGTTTTGTCATCACCAAAAATTGTTAAGATAAAATTATAAGTTTTTGTGATAACGCAAACAAGACAAAGAACTGAATATAAGACAGCAGAAGTTCTGGATTTTGTCGTTGGTTTTCTTGAGTAGTTTTTAAGTTCTTGTACAAAGCTCTTGTACTTATGTGTTCTGATTGAAAATAATATAGCAAAGACTTTTTAAGTCGTAAGCTGCTGAGTTTTGTCATCACCAAAAATTGTTAAGATAAAATTATAAGTTTTTGTGATAACGCAAACAAGACAAAGAACTGAATATAAGACTATCAGATTTGGACTATTTAGATCAGATCAGAGCAACTCAGTTCAGAGCGTATCAGATTAGTTCAGAGGCTTATATAACAGATCAGATCAGAGCATATCAGATCAGTTCAGAAGCTTATCTAACAGATTAGATCAGAGAAACTCAGATCAGGATAGAATCTATTCAGTTCAGCTTAGAGGCTTCGTCTATAGATCAGACTAGATCAGAGGCTTCTAAGGAACATAACAGGTTTAGTAATCTTTTTGTTTGGTTTTTGTAGTTCAGATCTCAGCAGCAGTGAAAGTTGATGCTATTCGTAGAGGAACTTTTCAGATCAGACAAAGATATGGATAAAGAGAGAAAAAGGGAAAAATCCGTAAAGTAGAAAGATCTTGAATCTTATATATACGAAACAACTTAGAGCTGATTTCAGCTCAAAGCCGAAGAAGATTTCAGCTCAGAAACAGATTTCAGATCACAGCTTCAGATCTTAACAGCTATTTGTTCTAGAGGATTCAACGATCAAGATTAAAGCATATAAAGCCTTTAAGACAAATTGGATTAAAGATATTCAAGATCAGAGCCATTTAGAGTATATCATACAGAACGCAGAGTTGGTACAGTGGATGTTTACCAATTCTAGCTATAAAGTCTATTAAGCTCTGACAACAATCGAAAAACCTCAACTCAGCATTAATTGCACCATTAATGCCTGGGACGATAAAGGTATTCAAATAAGGTTTGTGTCTACTGGCTCATTTAATGACCTTTGAAGATGGATATCTTTATATAGCTGAGGAGATTCAAGCAGAAACTTCTTCTTCTTCCTACTCTCAACTATCGGGATAAAATCTTCCTAGTCTCAATCTATTTGAAATCCCAGCTCTCAATCTTGAAGATTAATCCTTGAAGCTTTCCAGATTTTAATCAGAAATTAACCTTGATAGGATCAATATGGCACGAAAACAGCCCTAGGAGTTCAGAAGGGGGGGGGTTGAATGAACTCCTTGGTATTTTTATATTTTCGAAACCGTTTAAAATAATTTTACAAGCACCCGCTTAACTTAAGTCCGAGTTACCAGACTTAAGGTATCTCAGTTTTAAAAGCTGATTTCTCGGTTAACAAAAATGTGCGGAAAGAAACCGATTAATCAGTGAACAGTATAAACAGTAAATAATGCGTAATGTAAAATATTAAGATCGAGAGTTTGTTTCTGGAAGTTCGGATATAAATATCCTACGTCTCCCCTTCTTCCTTTTCAGGAAGGATTCACTAGAATATTTGATGAATACAGTTCTTTTGCACACACCCGATCACCGAGCCTCGCTCAAAGTCAACTCCTAACAACACCACAAACTATCACGCAGACGTAGCTGCTGATTTACAAGTGAGTTTTTCAAACGGCTTTTTAAGGAGCACGTTTGTTACAGACTCAAATGAATATTACAATGAGATACAACACTATTGAGACTGTAAATCTTCTGGTTTCTAAATCGTAGAAACGCGATTCAACAAGTGAACCATAAGATGACTCGAAGGTAAATCTGTGAATGCTTGATTGAAAGTTCTTCGAGTTGTGAGCTTTTTGATAATGATAATTTCAAGGTTCAATGCGCTCGTAAAATTGGCAGAGTAACAGCAAGTAGTAATAGCGAGAGTTCTCTTCAATTCAAGTCTTCTGCTATTTATACCCTTCGCTCAACGGTCATTAATTCTGTAAAGGGAAATAAAATCCGTTTTCAAATTCTGATAATCTTGTAACCGTATACTCTGCTCCACTACAAGGTAAATTGCACACCGTCAGAGCAAAATTGTCGCCTGCCATACTTGTGCAATAACCGTGTAACAACCTCTGTTAATATGTACTATTTACCCAAAAATAGTACCAATCTTGTCTCCTTAATTCCAGGCAATATGTACGATTTGATCGAGACCATTGATTCTCTTCAATTTGAATATGTAGTCCCGTTTGAATCAATTAACGCTTGCGCCTAAAATCTTTTCTGTTGATAGATGTATCTTTGTTGAAGATAAATGAATAGTCCTTCACTGTTCGAATACATATCTGTCACAATTAAATAATATCTGACCACTTGCGATTTCAGAAAGGCTGACGTCATCATATCTGTTAGACAAACACTGAAGCGTTATCTGTTGAATACACTGTAGCGGTAACTGACGGTATCTATGACGTCACGGTCTCTGATAATCCTATTATGCACATGTCTGTTGTGTAACGCCCGGAAATCCTAATTACGTGAATTGAATGCATGACTAGGAGGAAAACCTTATGTTTATATGATTTTCATGTCATGCATGTGTTTATATGATGATTTTATGTGTTACGTGTGCATATTGCTTTACGGTACGGTTTGAGACCGGTAAGCGGGGACGAGTCCGGAGACGACCAAATCGAAAATATTTAAATTTTTATCCCTTAGACATATTTTAAAGCAAAATATTTTTATTTTATGTACAATTTTCAAAAAAATGAGATTTTATGCACGATTACCGAGGGTGACCCGTTTTTCGCCTATACGGGCCATTTTTATGACTTTTACCACACTTTTAAATTTTAGAGGCCTTATATTACGAAAATTAAAGGCTTAGAGGCTGAAATTTAAATGTATTTAAGCCTTTTTAATTAGAGGATGGGCTAGTATAATGATGGGCCCTTATTTCTTTAAATAAAACAAGGTAGAAGGGCTTTTTAGTAAATTTTTTCATACACCCTTCACCTAAACTCGAAAATTACCCTAGCCCCTCCTCTCATCAGACAACTTCATCCTCCATACTCCCCTTGGTGGCCGAAAATTTGCAAGTTTTTCCATTGGAACTCAAGGTGTGGTCTTCTCCATTGTCCTCCGCCCCGGTATCACGTATTTTCGCTTCTCTATCAATCAAGGCATGTTATATTCTTTATTTTCTCACCATATAGATCATATTACACTGTTTTTACAAAGATTCTTCATGAATTTTATGTGAATGTTTCAGACCTTAAGGTTTATGTTCATGATCATGCATGTACTCATATGTGCACCTCACGATTTTGAATTCTTTTTGCATGGCTTCGGTTGATGGGCTGCTTGAGTGGTCTTGGATCGTTGTTAAGTGGTTCATGGTGGTCCTAGGAGTGGCTTTTCGTGGTTCGAAGTGGTGGAATTGTGGTCGAACCAATGGCTTGATGTCGCACACCGTGCAGTGTGTGTTTGTGCGTGTCGCGTGCGTCTCCTTCCCAGCGTTCGTTCTCCTTCGTGCGAGCTCGGTTGGGGCCGTGGTTGGTCTAGTTGGAACCGCCTGTACCAGGGGTGGTTCTGCCGGAAGGGCTCTGGCAGTGATGTCCGGAGCAGAGAGAACGATCGCTGATACCATCAGGTGGTCACAACGGCACAACATGGCTGGTGCGTCCACTTGCAGCGACTGTTTCTCCCTGGTTAGGCCACGGTTTGAGGCAAGTTTTGTCATGTTAGAACTGCCTGGACCTGGGAGTGGACCAGTCGGAAGGGCTCCTACCATGGTGGCCGGAGCAGGGAGGTCGAGCGTGATGACTGGCGGCTGGTCGCTGCCCTGCATGAACTAGTGTGTGTTTTTGGGTTTACGGTTTGTAGGGGGCTGTTTTGGTCCAATTGAACCGGCTGGTTTGATTGGGCTGAACATGTTCTTCGATTCTCGAGTCGAATATTTTAAGTCTGGTCCGATTTATTTTATTTTTGGGCCGGGTAATTTTATTTTTAAAGTCCGGGTCGTTTTTACCGGGTCAAGTCAACTTTTAAGTTAAAATTAGTTGAGGCTTTGGGACTTAGAATTAGTGGGTCAATCGCTTGAGCCAGTCCTTGACCGGGCCGAAGAAAATAATGCATAGGCCCATGAATATACTTTTTAATGTTATATGTATCATGCTATGTATTTAAGTATGTAATTTTTTAAGAAAATTAGCATATATTGATGGGCCAAGATTTTAAAGTTGCATGATTTTTATGAAACGCATGCATCATGAATGTTTAAGTATGTTAAGGCATGAATGAAAATATTTTTGAGAAATTGAAGTGTTGTGGGGCAAAGTAATGATGGGAGTTAGCCGGGTAGCCGGCCCCAGGGATCCCCTATTAATGTATAATGATAATGAGCTTATGGATCCTCGTTTGACATCGGGGTGAAGTGGCAGCATAGAGGTGTGACATATAGGGATCCCGAGGTAAGGTCGGGTGAACCACACCGCCACATACGTTGGTTTATAGATTGATCAATCGATCTTAATGGCTCTCACTTCACGGATACGACTCACATGTTCTTTTAAGTTATGCTATGTTTATGCTATGCCTTAACATATATGTTATGATTATTTATGTACGACTACAACATGATTTAACGTTTTAAGATCTTTTAATGCACGCATGTCATGAAAATTATGTCCATACACTTATGTGCTTGTATGTGGTTTTATTATATGTACCTTGTTATTAGCGGATATAGCATGTTGGGCCTTTAGGCTCACTAGATTTATATGGTGCAGGTGAGCATGATGATGTTGTTGAGATTACTCCGACCGGCGGTGAGTGTTGGGGATGCTCCTCTGCGGCTGTTACCCCGTGACCGCCTAGTTATTTTATGCCTTTGTTTTTAAACATGTTCAGTTTTTCCGCAAACAGTTTTGAATACTCTGATTTTTATGATTAGCTTGTGAGACGTGGATTAAGGAATTTTGCAGTCGTTTTATCGAATGTGGAGACGTTATTTTAAATGCTTGAAGTTTATGTTTCATTATTTATAGCTTTTATTAGATGTTATTCCACGTCGGCTTAAAAAAAAAATTAGTGGTTTAGTATGTTTCACATTTCATATCATAACATATCACATGCATACATAAGGCATGATATAGCATAACATGAAAAACGTATGAGTCGTATCAGTGAATGCGAGCAGGCGTGTGACTGATCAGTCGAAATAACCAACGTACGTGACTGTGACGCCCGAACCCAATTGGGTAAATAAAAATTTTCGAATAAAAGAAGGGCTAAATGTACCTTAGATTTTAAGGGTTAGACGCCTAGTCATGCACTTAGATTTACGTTATAAGGTTTTGGTGTATTAGTATGCCCCCCCAGACGTGCTAGAGATCAGTAGGATGATGATGCACCTCCTCCTCACCTCCGCAGTTGAAGCCTCATGAGAGGGCTAGCGTGAGCATGCTAGCCGAGATCACCAGGATCCTAGAGAGGCAGTCGGAGCATTCTGGGAAGTCGCATGAGAAGGATTTCGCAGAGAGGTGCTGCAAGCAGGGACCCAAGGAGTTTGCGGGGACTACAGACCCGCTAGTTGCTGAGGAGTGGAACCTAAGTAGAACTGTAGGACCTCTAGGGCTTGTCTTGAGAACTTTGACGGATATGACTAGAGAACTTAGAACTGTTTTAGGTATCTAAACTGCTCTTAGGAACTAGTGTGACTGTAAACGCGTGCCTGTGTGCTGTGTTCGTTTCAGGCGAGATTCGCGTGCTTGGTGTTACTACCCTTGCATTATTAGACTCAGGGGCGACCCACTCGTTTATTTCGAGTGCGTTCACGCAGAGGATGGTTATTACGCCGGAGAGCTTCGGTATGGCTCTCGCAGTGACGGTTCCGTCAGGAGAGGAGTTGACGAGGACCAGCGTGGTTCAGGGGTTGACGATGATGTTCCAGGATCATGCAATCCAAGCAGATTTAGTGGTGTTTCCGATGTCAGGATTTGATCTCATCCTAGGCATGGATTGGCTGACAGAGTTCGGAGCAGTGATTGATTTTCAGAGGCGGACAGTTTCTATCCAACCGCCAGGGTAGGAGGCCTTCTTATTTAAGGTATCTAGGAGACCACGGAAGCCTAGATTCATATCCTTCTTACAGGCCAGGAAGCTGGTTTAGCATGGATGTCAGGCATTCTTGGCCAGTGTTACTGCTCCAGTAGATTCAGCAGGACCTTCGTTGTCTGATGTGGAGGTAGTCAGGGATTTCGCAGATGTTTTCCCCGACAACGTCGCAGGAGTTCCACCAGTGAGGGAGGTTGAGTTTTCTATTGAGCTGATGCCGGGTACCGTGCCTATCTCTAAGGCACCGTATCGATTAGCTCCTACCGAGATGAAGGAGTTAAAGGAGCAGATTCAGGAGTTTCTTGATAAGGGGTTCATTCGCCCTAGTTTTTCTCCATGGGGTGCGTCAGTTCTGTTTGTGAAGAAGAAGGATGGTAGCATGAGGCTGTGTATTGACTACCGGGAGTTGAACAGAATTATCGTGAAGAACAGACGATTAGCTCCTACCGAGATGAAGGAGTTAAAGGAGCAGATTCAGGAGTTTCTTGATAAGGGGTTCATTCGCCCTAGTTTTTCTCCATGGGGTGCGTCAGTTCTGTTTGTGAAGAAGAAGGATGGTAGCATGAGGCTGTGTATTGACTACCGGGAGTTGAACAGAATTATCGTGAAGAACAGATATCCACTCCAGAGGATTGAGGATTTATTCGATCAGTTGCAGGGAGCTTTAGTGTTCTCGAAGATTGATCTGAGATCTGGCTATCATCAGCTGAGAGTTAGAGAGGAGGACGTGTCCAAGACTGCTTTTCGGACACGCTACGGCGACTACGAGTTCTTGGTGATGCCGTTTGGTCTGACGAACGCCCCAGCGATTTTCATGGATCTGATGAACAGTGTATTCAGACAGTATCTAGACCAGTTCATCATTGTGTTCATCGACGACATTCTGATCTACTCGAGGAGCTTTGAGGAGCATAGGCAGCACTTGCAGACAGCCTTACAGACTTTGAGGGAGCATAAGTTATACGCCAAGTTCAGCAAGTGCGAGTTTTGGCTAGAGCAGGTGGCTTTCTTAGGGCATATTGTGTCGAGATATGGGATTTTTGTTGACCCATCGAAAGTGGAGGAAGTTCAGAACTGGGGAATTCCGAAGAATGCAGCAGAGATTCGTAGTTTCTTGGGCTTGGCAGGTTACTATCGCAAATTCATTAAGGGCTTCTCTTCTATTTCAGTGCCCTTGACAGCCTTGACCAAGAAGAATGCGAAGTATGTGTGGAGTGCCGACTGTCAGAAGAGCTTTGATCAGCTGAATGAGGCCCTGACCACGAGGAGTTTGTGGTTTATACAGATGCTTCTTTGAGGGGTTTGGGTGCAGTTCTGATGCAGGGAGGAAAGGTTATTGCATATGCGTCGAGACAACTGAAGAGTTATGACAAGGAATATCCGACGCACGATCTAGAGCTTGCAGCAGTAGTGTTCGCACTGAAGATTTGGACACACTATTTGTACGGCGAGAAGTGTCAGATTTTCACCGATCATAAGAGCCTCAAGTACTTCTTCACCCAGAAGGAGCTGAATATGAGGCAGCGCAGATGGCTAGAGTTGGTGAAGGACTATGACTGTGACATTAGCTATCATCCGGGTAAGGCTAATGTGGTAGCAGACGCTTTGAGCCGGAAGACTTCAGTGGTGTCGTGTTTATCAGTTGAGCGACCACTACAGACTGAGATTCA
>KV005654.1:284577-301360 GCA_001598015.1 Dorcoceras hygrometricum
ACTTCTTCACCCAGAAGGAGCTGAATATGAGGCAGCGCAGATGGCTAGAGTTGGTGAAGGACTATGACTGTGACATTAGCTACCATCCGGGTAAGGCTAATGTGGTAGCAGACGCTTTGAGCCGGAAGACTTCAGTGTTGGAATGTTTATCAGTTGAGCGACCACTGCAGACCGAGATTCAGAGATTTCGGTTGGAGTTTTATTCAGGAGGCTGTGCACCTAGCCTCGCAGCACTCATAGTTCAACCGACTCTCCGAGATCGGATTAGGGACGGGTAGGCTGCAGATGAGCAGTTACAGCAGTGGAGACATAGAGATGAGGCTAGAGGACGAGGTTTGTACACAGTTGAGGATGGGATAATCCGTTTCAAGGGTCGCATGTGTTTACCCAATACTGAGCAGTTGAGAGCTGAGATCTTATCAGAGGCCCATGCATCGACGTGAGATCGGATTAGGGACGGGTAGGCTGCAGATGAGCAGTTACAGCAGTGGAGACATAGAGATGAGGCTAGAGGACGAGGTTTGTACACAGTTGAGGATGGGATAATCCGTTTCAAGGGTCGCATGTGTTTACCCAATACTGAGCAGTTGAGAGCTGAGATCTTATCAGAGGCCCATGCATCGACGTATTCCATTCACCCAGGGAGTACGAAGATGTACAGGGATTTGCAGAATATTTACTGGTGGCCAGGGATGAAGAGGGATATCGGACGATTTGTATCAGAGTGTTTGACCTGTCAGCAGGTCAAGACAGAGCACCAGAGAGCAGAAAGATTGCTACAGCCACTCCCTATCCCTGAGTGGAAATGGGAGAACATCACGATGGATTTGTGGTTGGTTTACCCAGGAGTCCCAGAGGCTTTAAGGCGATTTGGGTGATTGTGGATCGACTCACCAAGTACGCACACTTCCTACCGGTGAAGACCACTTTCATATTGACTCAGTATGCAGAGCTATACATTAGAGAGATTGTCAGGCTGCATGGCATACCAGTCTCTATTGTGTCAAGGGATTCCAGGTCTACGTCTGCGTTTTGGAGGAGCTTGCATGCTGCATTGGGGACCAAGCTATCATTCAGTACGGCTTTTCACCCGTAGACACACGGTCAGTCAAAGAGGGTCATCCAGATTCTAGAGGATTTACTGCGAGCCTGCGTGATAGATTTTCAGAGTGCGTGGGATTCTAGGTTGCCCTTGGTAGAATTCACGTACAATAACAGCTTTCAGGCATCGATTGGGATGGATCCTTATGAGGCTTTGTACGGGAGGAGTTGTAGGTCTCCCGTGCATTGGGATGAGGTAGGCGAGAGGATTTTGACTGGACCAGAGATGGTACAGCAGACAGCTAATATTGTGACCAGGATACGAGACCGGATGAGGACAGCTCAGAGTCGCCAAAAGAGTTATGTCGATCATAGGCGATGAGATCTTGAGTTGGCAGTAGGGAACCATGTATTTGTGAGGATATCACCTATGAAGGGCGTGATGCGCTTCGGTCGGAGAGGCAAGCTCAGTCCGAGATTCATTGGACCGTTTGAGATCTTGGAGAGGGTCGGTACGTTGGCGTATAGGGTAGCACTACCATCCAGTCTGTCAGCAGCGCATAACGTGTTCCATATCTCGATGCTACGGAAGTACGTCCCGAACCCATCTCATGTGTTGGATTTTGAGCCGCTCCAGTTGGCACCAGACTTATCTTTTGAGGAGCGACCAATGCAGATCTTAGTGCGAGAGTAGCGCAGACTTAGAGCGCGGAGGATTCCGATGGTCAAGGTCCGGTGGTAGAATCACTCGGCAGATGAGGCTATCTGGGAGACCGAGGCCGATATGCGGACGCGCTATCCAGAGCTTTTTGTTACGTAACTCAATTTCGGGGACAAAATTTCTATAAGGGAGGGAGAGTTGTAACGCCCGGAAATCCTAATTACGTGAATTAAATGCATGACTAGGAGGAAAACCTTATGTTTATATGATTTTCATGTCATACATGTGTTTATATGATGATTTTATGTGTTACGTGTGCATATCGCTTTACGGTACGGTTTGAGACCGGTAAGCGGGGACGAGTCTGGAGACGACCAAATCGAAAATATTTAAATGTTTTAGCCCTTAGACATATTTTAAAGCAAAATATTTTTATTTTATGCACAATTTCCAAAAAAATCAGATTTTATGCACGATTACCGAGGGGGACCCGTTTTTCGCCTGTACGGGCCATTTTTATGACTTTTACCACACTTTTAAATTTTAGAGGCCTTATATTACGAAAATTAAAGGCTTGGAGGCTGAAATTTAAATATTTTTAAGCCTTTTTAATTAGAGGATGGGTTAGTATAATGATGGGCCCTTATTTCTTTAAATATAACAAGGTAGAAGGGCTTTTTAGTACATTTTTTAATACACCCTTCACCTAAACTCGAAAATTACCCTAGCCCCTCTTCTCATCAGCCAACTTCAGCCTCCATCCTCCCCTTGGTGGCCGAAAATTTGCAAGTTTTTCCATTGGAACTCAAGGTGTGGTCTTCTCCATTGTCCTCTGCCCCGGTATCACGTATTTTCGCTTCTATATCAATCAAGGCATGTTATATTCTTTCTTTTCTCACCATATAGATCATATTACACTGTTTTTACAAAGATTCTTCATGAATTTTATGTGAATGTTTCAGACCTTAAGGTTTATGTTCATGATCATGCATGTACTCATATGTGCACCTCACGGTTTTGAATTCTTTTTTCATGGCTTCGGTTGATGGGCTGCTTGAGTGGTCTTGGCTCGTTGTTAAGTGGTTCATGGTGGTCCTAGGAGTGGCTTTTCGTGGTTCCAAGTGGTGGAACTATGGTCGAACCAATGGCTTGATGTCGCACACCGCGCTGTGTGTATTTGTGCGTGTCGCGTGCGTCTCCTTCCCAGCATTCGTTCTCCTTTGTGCAAGCTCGGTTCGGGCCGTGGTTGGTCTCGTTTGAACCGCGTGGACCTGGGGGTGGTTCGTCCATAAGGGCTCCAGCAGTGGTGACCGGAGCAGAGAGAACGATCTCTGATACCATCAGGTGGTCGTGACGGCACAACATGGCTGGTGCGTCCACTTGCAGCGACTGTTTCTCCCTGGTTAGGCCACGGTTTGAAGCAAGGTTGGTCACGTTAGAACCGCCTGGACCTGGGGATGGTCCAGCCGGAAGGGTTCCAGCCATGGTGGCCGGAGCATGGAGTTCGAGTGTGATGACTGGAGGCTGGTCGCTGCTATGCATGAACCAGTGTGTGTTTTTGGGTTTAGGGTTTGTAGTGGGCTGTTTTGGTCCAATTGAACCGGCTGGTTCGGTTGGGCTGAACCGGTTCTTCGAGTCTCGAGTCAAATATTTTAAGTCTGGTCCGATTTATTTTATTGTTGGGTCGGGTAATTTTATTTTTAAAGTCCGGGTCGTTTTTACCGGGTCAAGTCAACTTTTAAGTTAAAATTAGTTTCGGGTCAAAATTATTTTTTGGTCAACAATTTTAAGTCAAAATCTATTTTAAGTTGCTGGAATTTTTAATTAAAATGGATTTTTAGCCAAATTAGTGGATTTTGGGCCGATATTTATTTTAATGAGTTTTAAGCCTGTTTTAACGATGTTGGGCCGAGCCTTCAAATGATTTTAAAAAGGGTTTGTTCTTAGTTGTTGGGCCAAGATGAGTTGGGCTTAGGAATGTTCTAAGTTTGAGTTGAGGCTTTGGGACTTAGAATTAGTGGGCCAGTCGCTTGAACCAGTCCTTGACCGGGCCGAAGAAAATAATGCATAGGCCCATGAATATACTTTTTAATGTTATATGTATCATGCATTGATGGGCCAAGATTTTAAAGTTGCATGATTTTTATGAAACGCATGCATCATGAAAGTTTAAGTATGTTAAGACATGAATGAAAATATTTTTGAGAAATTGAAGTGTTGTGGGGCAAAGTAATGATGGGAGTTAGCCGGGTAGCCGGCCCCGGGGATCCCCTGTTAATGTATAATGATAATGAGCTTATGGATCCTTGTGTGACATCGGGGTGAAGTGGCAGCATAGAGGTGTGACATATAGGGATCCCGAGGTAAGGTCGGGTGAACCACACCGCCACGTACGTTGGTTTATAGATTGATCAATCGACCTTAATGGCTCTCACTTCACGGATACGACTCACATGTTCTTTTAAGTTATGCTTTGTTTATGCTATGCCTTAACATATATGTTATGATGATTTATGTACGACTACATCCTGATTTAACGTTTTAAGATCTTTTAATGCACGCATGTCATGAAAATTATGTCCATACACTTATGTGCTTGTATGTGGTTTTATTATATGTACCTTGTTATTAGCGGATATAGCATGCTGGGCCTTTAGGCTCACTAGGTTTATTGGTGCAGGTGAGCATGATGATGTTGTTGAGATTACTCCGACCGGTGGTGAGGACTTCTGATGCTCCTCTGCGGCTGTTACCCCGTGACCGCCTAGTTATTTTATGCCTTTGTTTTTAAACATGTTCAGTTTTTCCGCAAACAGTTTTTGAATACTCTGATTTTTATGATTAGCTTGTGAGACGTGGATTAAGGAATTTTGCAGTCGTTTTATCGAATGTGGAGACGTTATTTTAAATGCTTGAAGTTTATGTTTCATTATTTATAGCTTTCATTAGATGTTATTCCACGTCGGCTTAAAAAAAACAGTTTTAGAGGTTTAGTATGTTTCAACTTGGTAACAGAGCGGTGGTTCTGGTGGGGTACTAGCCTGCTACGTGGAGCTCGGAAGTCGCACTGCCAGTCTGTGAGTTTTATTTTATGCTTTATGTTTATGTTGCATGCTACATGTTATCTTTACCTTAGATTTTAAGGGTTAGACGCCTATTCATGCACTTAGATTTACGTTATAAGGTTTTGGTGTATTAGTATGCCCCCCAGACGTGCTAGAGATCAGTAGGATGACGATGCACCTCCTCCCACCTCCACAGTTGAAGCCTCATGAGAGGGCTAGCGTGGGCATGCTAGCCGGGATCACCAGGATCCTAGAGAGGCAGTCGGAGCATTCTGGGAAGTCGCATGAGGAGGATTTCGCAGAGAGGTGCTGCAAGCAGGGACCCAAGGAGTTTGCGGGGACTACAGACCCGCTAGTTGCTGAGGAGTGGAACCTAAGTAGAACTGTAGGACCTCTAGGGCTTGTCTTGAGAACTTTGATGGATAGGACTAGAGAACTTAGAACTGTTTTAGGTATCTAAACTGCTCTTAGGAACTAGTGTGACTGTAAACGCGTTCCTGTGTGCTGTGTTCGTTTCAGGAGAGATTCGCGTGCTTGGTGTTACTACCCTTGCATTATTAGACTCAGGGGCGACCCACTCGTTTATTTCGAGTGCGTTCACGCAGAGGATGGGTATTACACCGGAGAGCTTGGTATGGCTCTCGCAGTGACGGTTCCGTCAGGAGAGGAGTTGACGACGACCAGCGTGGTTCAGGGGTTGACGATGATGTTCCAGAATCATGCAGTCCAAGCAGATTTAGTGGTGTTGCCGATGTCAGGATTTGATCTCATCCTAGGCATGGATTGGCTGACAGAGTTCGGAGAAGTGATTGATTTTCAGAGGCGGACAGTTTCTATCCGACCGCCAGGGCAGGAGGCCTTCTTATTTAAGGCAGCTAGGAGACCATGGAAGCCTAGATTCATATCCTTCTTACAGGCCAGGAAGCTGGTTGAGCATGGATGTCAGGCGTTCTTGGCCAGTGTTACTGCTCCAGTAGATTCAGCAGGACCTTCATTGTCTGATGTGGAGGTAGTCAGAGATTTCTCAGATGTTTTCCCCGACGACGTCGCAGGAGTTCCACCAGTGAGGGAGGTGGAGTTTTCTATTGAGCTGATGCTGGGTACCGTGCCTATCTCTAAGGCACCGTATCGATTAGCTCCTATCGAGATGAAGGAGTTAAAGGAGCAGATTCAGGAGTTGCTTGATAAGGGGTTCATTAGCCCTAGTTTTTCTCCATGGGGAACGCCAGTTCTGTTTGTGAAGAAGAAGGATGGTAGCATGAGGTTTTGTATTGACTACCGGGAGTTGAACAGAGTTACAGTGAAGAACAGATATCCACTCCCGAGGATTAAGGATTTATTCGATCAGTTGCAGGGAGCTTCAGTGTTCTCGAAGATTGATCTGAGATCTGGCTATCATCAGCTGAGAGTTAGAGAGGAGGACGTGTCCAAGACTACTTTTCGGACACGCTAAGGCCACTACGAGTTCTTGATGATGCCGTTTGGTCTGACGAACGCCCCAACAATTTTCATGGATCTGATGAACAGGGTATTCAGATAGTATCTAGACCAGTTCATCATTGTGTTCATCGACGACATTCTGATCTACTCGAGAAGCTTTGAGGAGCATAGGCAGCACTTGCAGACTTTGAGGGAGCATAAGTTATACGCCAAGTTCAGCAAGTGCGAGTTTTGGCTAGAGCATGTGGCTTTCTTAGGGCATATTGTGTTGAGAGATGGGATTTCTGTTGACCCATCGAAAGTGGAGGCTGTTCAGAACTGGGGAATTCCGAATAATGCAGCAGAGATTCATAGTTTCTTGGGCTTGGCAGGTTACTATCGCAAATTAATTAAGGGCTTCTCTTCTATTTCAGTGCCCTTGACAGCCTTGACCAAGAAGAATGTGAAGTATGTGTGGAGTGCCGACTGTCAGAGGAGCTTTGATCAGCAGAAGGAGGCCCTTATTTCAGCGCCAGTATTAGCGATTCCAGTGGACCACGAGGAGTTTGTGGTTTATACAGATGCTTCTTTGAGAGGTTTGGGTGCAGTTCTGATGCAGGGAGGAAAGGTTATTGCATATGCGACGAGACAGCTGAAGAGTTATGAGCAGAACTATCCGACGCACGATCTGGAGCTTGCAGCAGTAGTGTTCGAACTGAAGATTTGGAGACACTATTTGTACGGCGAGAAGTGTCAGATTTTCACCGATCATAAGAGCCTCAAGTACTTCTTCACCCAGAAGGAGCTGAACATGAGGCAGCGCAGATGGCTAGAGTTGGTGAAGGACTATGACTGTGACATTAGCTACCATCCGGGTAAGGCTAATGTGGTAGCAGACGCTTTGAGCCGGAAGACTTCAGTGTTGGCATGTTTATCAGTTGAGCGACCACTGTAGACCGAGATTCAGAGATTTCGGTTGGAGTTTTATTCAGGACACTGTGCACCTAGCCTCGCAGCACTCATAGTTCAGCCGACTCTCCGAGATCGGATTAGGGACGGGAAGGCTGCAGATGAGCAGTTACAGCAGTGGAGACAGAGAGATGAGGCTAGAGGATGAGGTTTGTACACAGTTGAGGATGGGATAATCCGTTTCAAGGGTCGCATGTGTTTACCCAATACTGAGCAGTTGAGAGCTGAGATCTTATCAGAGGCCCATGCATCGACGTATTCCATTCACCCAGGGAGTACGAAGATGTACAAGGATTTGCAGACTATTTACTGGTGGCCAGGGATGAAGAGGGATATCGGACGATTTGTATCAGAGTGTTTGACCTGTCAGTAGGTCAAGGCAGAGCACCAGAGACCAGCAGGATTGCTACAGCCACTCCCTATCCCTGAGTGGAAATGGGAGAACATCACGATGGATTTGTGGTTGGTTTATCCAGGAGTCCTAGAGGCTTTACGGTGATTTGGGTGATTGTGGATCGACTCACCAAGTCCGCACACTTCCTACCGGTGAAGACCATTTTCACATTGACTCAGTATGCAGAGCTCTACATTAGAGAGATTGTGAGGCTGCATGGCATACCAGTCTCTATTGTGTCAGATAGGGATTCCAGGTTTACGTCTGCATTTTGGAGGAGCTTGCATGCTGCATTGGGGACCAAGCTATCATTCAGTACGGCTTTTCACCCGCAGACAGACGGTCAGTCAGAGAGGGTCATCCAGATTCTAGAGGATTTACTGTGAGCCTGCGTGATAGATTTTCAGAGTGCGTGGGATTCTAGGTTGCCCTTGGTAGAATTCACGTACAATAACAGCTTTCAGGCATCGATTGGGATGGCTCCTTATGAGGCTTTGTACGGGAGGAGGTTTAGGTCTCCCGTGCATTGGGATGAGGTAGGCGAGAGGATTTTGAATGGACCAGAGATGGTACAACAGACAGCTAATATTGTGACCAGGATACGAGACCGGATGAGGACAGCTCAGAGTCGCCAAAAGAGTTATGTCGATCGTAGGCGACGAGATCTGGAGTTGGCAGTAGGGAACCATGTATTTGTGATGATATCGCCTATGAAGGGCTAGATGCGCTTTGGTCGGAGAGGCAAGCTCAGTCCGAGATTCATTGGACCGTTTGAGATCTTGGAGAGGGTCGGTACGTTGGCGTATAGGGTAGCACTACCACCCAGTCTGTCAGCAGCGCATAACGTGTTCCATATCTCGATGCTACGGAAGTACGTCCCGAACCCATCTCATGTGTTGGATTTTGAGCCGCTCCAGTTGGCACCAGACTTATCTTTTGAGGAGCGACCAATGCAGATCTTAGCGCGAGAGGAGCGCAGACTTAGAGCGCGGAGGATTCCGATGGTCAAGGTCCAGTGGAAGAATCACTCGGCAGATGAGGCTACCTGGGAGACCGAGGCCGATATGCGGACGCGCTATCCATAGCTTTTCGGTATGTAACTCACTTTCGGGGACGAAATTTCTATAAGGGGGGGAGATTTGTAACACCCGGAAATCCTAATTACGTGAATTGAATGCATGACTAGGAGGAAAACCTTATGTTTAAATGATTTGCATGTCATGCATGTGTTTATATGATGATTTTATGTGTTACGTGTGCATATCGCTTTACGGTACGGTTTGAGACCGGTAAGCGGGGACGAGTCCGGAGACGACCAAATAGAAAATATTTAAATGTTTTAGCCCTTAGACATATTTTAAAGCAAAATATTTTTATTTTATGCACAATTTCCAAACAAATGATATTTTATGCACGATTACCGAGCGGGACCCGTTTTTCGCCTATACGGGCCATTTTTATGACTTTTACCACAATTTTAAATTTGAGAGGCCTTATATTACGAAAATTAAAGGCTTGGAGGCTGGAATTTAAATGTTTTTAAGCCTTTTTAATTAGAGGATGGGCTAGTATAATGATGGGCCCTTATTTCTTTAAATAAAACAAGGTAGAAGGGCTTTTTAGTACAGTTTTTCATACACCCTTCACCTAAACTCGAAAATTACCCTAGCCCCTCCTCTCATCAGCCAACTTCAGCCTCCATCCTCCCCTTGGTGGCCGAAAATTTGCAAGTTTTTCCATTGGAACTCAAGGTGTGGTCTTCTCCATTGTCCTCCGTCCCGGTATCACGTATTTTCGCTTCTCTATCAATCAAGACATGTTATATTATTTATTTTCTCACCATATAGATCATATTAAACTGTTTTTATCAAGATTATGCATGAATTTTATGTGAATGTTTCAGATCTTAAGGTTTATGTTCATGATCATGCATGTACTCATATGTGCACCTCATGGTTTTGAATTCTTTTTGCATGTATTCGGTTGATGGGCTACTTGAGTGGTCTTGGCTCGTTGTTAAGTGGTTCATGGTGGTCCTATGAGTGGCTTGTCGTGGTTCGAAGTGGTGGAATTGTGGTCGAACCAATGGCTTGATGTCGCACACCGTGCAGTGTGTGTTTGTGCGTGTCGCGTGCGTCTCCTTCCTAGCGTTCGTTCTCCTTCGTGCGAGCTTGGTTGGGGCCGTGGTTGGTCTAGTTGGAACCGCATGTACCAGGGGGTGGTTCTGCCGGAAGGGCTCCGTCAGTGATGGCCGGAGCAGAGAGAACGATCGCTGATACCATCAGGTGGTCACGACGGCACAACATGGCTGGTGCGTCCACTTGCAGCGACTTTTTCTCCCTGGTTAGGCCACGGTTTGAGGCAAGGTTGGTCACGTTAGAACCGCCTGGACCTGGGGGTGGACCATCCGGAAGGGCTCTGGCCATGGTGGCCGGAGCAGGGAGGTCGAGCGTGATGACTGGCGGCTGGTCGCTGCCCTGCATGAACCAGTGTGTGTTTTTGGGTTTAGGGTTTGTAGTGGGCTGTTTTGGTCCAATTGAACCGGCTGGTTCGGTTGGGCTGAACCGGTTCTTCGAGTCTAGAGTCGAATATTTTAAGTCTGATCCAATTTATTTTATTTTTGGGCCGGGTAATTTTATTTTTAAAGTCCGGGTCGTTTTTACCGGGTCAAGTAAACTTTTAAGTTAAAATTAGTTTCGGGTCAAAATTATTTTTGGGTCAACGATTTTAAGTCAAAATCTATTTTAAGTTGCTGGAATTTTTAATTAAAATGGATTTTTAGCCAAATTAGTGGATTTTGGGCCGATATTTATTTTAATGAGTTTTAAGCCTGTTTTAACGATGTTGGGCCGAATCCTCCAAATGATTTTAAAAAAGGGTTTTTTCTTAGTTGTTGGTCCAAGATGAGTTGGGCTTAGGATTGTTATAAGTTTGAGTTGAGGCTTTGGGACTTAGAATTAGTGGGCCAGTCGCTTGAGCCAGTCCTTGACCGGGCCGAAAAAAATAATGCATAGGCCCATGAATATACTTTTTAATGTTATATGTATCATGCTATGTATTTAAGTATGTAATGTTTTAAGAAAATTAGCATATATTGATGGGCCAAGATTTTAAAGTTGCATGATTTTTATGAAACGCATGCATCATGAAAGTTTAAGTATGTTAAGGCATGAATGAAAATATTTTTGAGAAATTGAAGTGTTGTGGGGCAATGTAATGATGGGAGTTAGCCGGGTAGCCGGCCCCGGGGATCCCCTGTTAATGTATAATGATAATGAGCTTATGGATCCTCGTGTGACATCGGGGTGAAGTGGCAGCATAGAGGTGTGACATATAGGGATCCCGAGGTAAGGTCGGGTGAACCACACCGCCACGTACGTTGGTTTATAGATTGATAAATCGACCTTAATGGCTCTCACTTCACGGATACGACTCACATGTTCTTTTAAGTTATGCTATGTTTATGCTATGCCTTAACATATATGTTATGATCATTTATGTACGACTACAACATGATTTAACGTTTTAAGATCTTTTAATGCACGCATGTCATGAAAATTATGTCCATACACTTATGTGCTTGTATGTGGTTTTATTATATGTACCTTGTTATTAGCGGATATAGCATGCTGGGCCTTTAGGCTCACTAGGTTTATATGGTGCAGGTGAGCATGATGATGTTGTTGAGATTACTCCGACCGGCGGTGAGGACGTCTGATGCTCCTCTGCGGCTGTTACCCCGTGACCGCCTAGTTATTTTATGCCTTTGTTTTTAAACATGTTCAGTTTTTCCGCAAACAGTTTTGAATACTCTGATTTTTATGATTAGCTTGTGAGACGTGGATTAAGGAATTTTGCAGTCGTTTTATCGAATGTGGAGATGTTATTTTAAATGCTTCAAGTTTATGTTTCATTATTTATAGCTTTTATTAGATGTTATTCCACGTCGGCTTAAAAAAAAATAAAATAAAATTTTTAGAGGTTTAGTATGTTTCATGTTGACAGCAACCTCCGCTGTTAATCATATAGTAATGTTCCTGTTGAACTCATTGTTACGATATCTGATGAAGATATAATGTAGCGCTATCTGATGACAGTAACCATAGCTACACTGTTACAATATCTGTCGAATACACTTGATCATACTCTAAGCCTTTCTGTTGACAGTAACTATCAGTTCAATAACGAATTCTGTTGGCAGATACCTCTGATTCACTCACGATGTCTGTTGGCAGCAACCATCACTCTTAATGCACTTTCAACAGTAGATATCTGACCCGATAACCCGTATAACTGATTCGATAACCCGACTGTCTCAGAACCCGAAACTGAACAACTCGATAACATATCTGAAATATAACCTGATCACTGTTGTCAGCAACTCTTATATCCATGAAAAGATAATTCGAATTTCATTGTTAAGTCCAAATCTTTTCTTCTTTTTATTATCACAAAAACTGTAAATTTTATCCTAACAATTTCGTCCTTTTTGGTGATGACAAAACTTAGCAGCCGAGATATATAAATAAGCCAAAATAAATTGCACACGGACTGCTGAAAATCAAACTTGCATTAATAGAGGAATTTGTACATGAGATTTGTACAAAAGATCAACAATAATTCTCTCCTAACTGATCCTCGGAAGATCTACTGAAACTATCTTCTTCTCTTGTAATATCCACTCATATTCCTTCTGCTCCTTTCTCTGGCTCTATAAGCATCCATAAGTCTTTCCACAAAACTAGTTGTACGCACATTATGACCAGTTCCTCTGCCTCCATCACCAGTTCCTCTGCCTCCACTGCTTACACCTTGATCATCAGGAGGTGGTTGGGGGCGGCTGCTACTTCCTTCCCCCTTTTTGTCATTACCACCACGGTTGATATAATCAACAAGTTCGCTCAGTTGGTCGGTAATAATATTGAGGGTATGCTGTGCCTGAGCACGAAAGTCTAATAAATCATTGCGGGTAGCATCCACTTGCCCATCCAAAAGAGTTAATTTTGCATCGATCGCTCGAACCTCCTTCTTGACATCCATTAAATCGGCAATGAAAGTGGCGCCATGAGCCAGGACCCTTCTTGAACTCATTTATATGAACTATCTGGACATCACCTTGCCTCTGATTGTCTTGGCGAACACTCTGTAACGAATGTCCATAGGCTTCGTCTCGGTGTAGCAGGGCTTCTCGAAAACTTCTGTCAAGTGTATTGATCTTAGATATCTCACTGTTAGAATCATCAATACGCTGTATTATGAAAGTCCGGAGGTCATCGAGGGCTTCATTAAACTCAGTAGGACCAACTGGTAATAATATCTGATGATCGGTAGTGGCATCCAAGGGAATATCATCGTTGTCAAAGCGCTTTGGAGAATCAGTGTGAGTAGGAGAATCTGGTCTTTGAATAAACTGTACCTGAGCAACAGGGTCAGAAACTGAAAATGACGGCATTGAAGAAGATTCGACATGTACACGTGGTTGTGCAGACTCTGCCTCGGTGAAAGAATCATGCTGTGGAGAGGCGGTAAACTGTTGACCCATCAGAATAAACTAGATCCACCTCTGCAATATTCTGTACATCTGACCTACTGAAGTAATCAACAAAACTGTCTGTATATACACCTTGCTGAAAGATACTGCGAAAAATTGTGGGAATTTTCTCAAGAATATCAACTGCCGAACTAAACACCACTATATCGCTGCAAAAAATTTCAGTAACCGGGGGCAAACATCCAAACATACTATATCTAACAATCTCTGTAAAGATTCTAGCCCATCCCATGTTTTGTTCAAAGACGGGGCGGCTCCCCAATACTGTACTGGCTCTATGAATAAGCCATGCGGAACAAAAGTTGTGTCAACCACGCTCTCTAGCACTTGCTTCCTATTCACAAATAGAGACAATCTGCAGCTACTATTCCAGTAATCAGTGCCCTGTATGGGCGTCCAAATACCATCAATTAAGATCATTGGCCGTACCCAACAAGTGGACTTGGCCATGGAGTAAAATTGGGCTAAAACAGCGCCACTACCGGCAGTAGAATCAATGGCAGAAAGAGAAGAACTTGGTTGAACCATTTCAATCCCGTGTTCTTGTTGCTGCTCCTGCAGATCTTCAAGAGATTTAGAATGGACAGCAGACAAAAGATCAATAATTTGAGAGGCCATTGCCGTCCATGGTTGTCCTGGTGCAAAGTATCGGCGATGAGAATCCAAAAATTTTCTCAACAGCATCTCTCTATACTTCGCAAGTATATACATTTTTCTCCTAACGGCGGTCTCCAGAGAATCGGTCTCCGCCCAATCCAACATCAATTTTTCTTTCTCTTTCAAATCACGCAAAGCATCAAGGTCAGAGAGAAAAATAATGAAAGAATTCTACCACATCCTTCATAACCTGGTCACGCAGCTGAACCAGAAAATCAACATCCCCGCATATCAACTCCACCGTTTCTCGGGCAGGATTCCCCTTGACAGGCTCATCCTCTTCCAAGGGCTCCTTCCCTTTATCATGCGTGGATATCCCGGGGAGATTGGCATAGTAACAGTCACGTTCCTGTACTTCATTGATTGCGATTGACTCTTCAAGTCTAATCTTTGTGACCTCAGCTGCAGTAACTGACGACGGCATCATATCTTCAAAGATTTGCATTAGCAGGTCATCCAATGACATCTTCTCTTCATTAGAATGCTTGTTGCCGACAGATTTCTCAGTGTTCGTTGCAGCCACCTCTTTCTCACTGCCATCAGCTTCTACAGTAGTCCCTGTCTCATCAACCATCTCCAACGACTGTTCATAAGCAACTCTTTCCTCTGTTCCTGTTCCTCTATCCATCCCACTGGTTGATCCAATTGCTGGCTCATCGTCCCTAGAAGCAAAATCCTTAAAGGACTCATCTAACCATTTTTCAAAATCATCTCCAATCTCTGTCTCATCAATACGTTGATCACCCGGTTCTGTCTCATCTGTTGCTAGCATAGAAGTCTCTTCAAGCACCTGCCCGATAATCACATCCACTTCATCAGTATGTTTCACAGTAGTTTCTTTATCAGTAACCTCAGTAGTGTCCTTAACAGGTTCCTGTTCATCCAAATTCTCATCATCCGAGCCCGTTGACAGAAGCAATCTCCTCTTCCTGGATTTACGTTTGGGCGCAGGAGATTTCGCAGCTGGAGTTGGTTCAAAAATTTGCAGTGGCACAACATCCTGTGCGACGGGTACCACATCCAGACTTGCTTTGGAGGGGGAGGCTTTTCTCTTCACCGTTCGCCTCTTCTTGGGAATAACAGGCTCATTACCCTCAATGGCTGGTCGCTTCTTCGACCCAGCAACTTCAGAAATCACCTCCACTGGTGTCTCATCAGTAGATTCAAGCTTCCTCTTTGATTTGGATTTCCTCTTCACAACAGCCACATTAGCCATTGATGGCTCCTCATACTGGCCACGAGCATCAAAAGTATGGTTCATGGCAATGTAATAATTTACGATCGTAATGGACAAAACCTTCGAGGTTGGAAACGGGACGGCATCTCCCATTGTTATTGCAGGGATGCTTTTCAGCAGAACACATATCTGCGCCGCAAACCCATTTGCCTTCTTTTGAGTCTTGTCCACCATCTCTTTCAAAACACTAAATAGTATCTTGCTCCAGTTAACTTGCAGGCCAAAATGAATATCAGTCATCATCAGAAAACTTTCATTGGTAACTGCATCAAATGAGCCAGCCTTGACAGTGATTGCCTTGGCTAGATTATCGTTCAACAGGCGATATTCATACTTCATAAATTTCTTTTTGCCATGAGTAGAGACCTGTTCATCAGACTTCAAAAAGATGCTCCTCGCATCAAAAACCATATTCTTTGGCACATCAGAAAAATCCACCAAACCCTCTGTCGGTAGCGCAAATACCTCTGCAAACCGTGACTGAGAAACAGAGAAAAACTTGCCTGAGACGGCACCGGTAATATCCCCATTCTGCACTAAAGTTGTATCGAAGAACTGTTCTAATTCCTTCTCATATAATACGGATTCACAACCCAGAAAACCTCGAAATCCACTGGCCTCCAGAGCCCTAAACATATTCAAAATCCCTTCATGGTCTGGAATCACCAATACAGATTCGAAGTGAACTTGATAGGCGTTTGTGATGAAAGCTGATGCCATCGAAATAGATTGAGAGTATGAAGAATGCCTGAAATCAAATTTCTGCAGAATAAAATACAAGAGCACGAGAGCAAGAGAATATATAGAGTAATTTTGCGCAGTAAATGTTAGCGAATATTGGAAATACCGTAAATAAAGACAAAGAATGCGAAAGGTTAAGAGAGAGAGTAAGAATGTTGGTGTGACGATTCGCATCAGGACAACACGTGTCAATCATCCGACGGTGCGTACTATTTTTAGAAAAGATTTTGAAAATATTTTACCCGTACTGGAAAAAGGTTAAAATCGACGCGCCAAAATCTTAAAAATCACACCTAAGAGAATCTGTTTTAATGTTTCGTGGGGATGGAACGGTATCTGTTAACAGATAAGCATCAATTATGTACAATAGATATCTGTTGACAGATTTCTCCTGTTCAATCGACGTCACGCTTAACAACTCAGATTCCTTGTTCCCCCCACGACAGATAAACTTCTATCAGTAATTCTTACGTAGACAACGCTGTTCCCCCTGAACATATGACTAGAGGCTGACGTAAGCATTGTTGTTCCCTGAACAGATAGTCTTCCAACGGTAGCGCTGATGTAAGCAACGCTGTTCCCCCTGAACAGGAGACTCAATGCTGACGTAAGCAAAGCTGTTCAACCTGCAAAAATCGTTAACGCACAGACAATTTTATGGCAATTCTAAGAGACCTAATATGTTCCTAAAGTAGGAAATGTTAGAGTAGATGCCCAACTAGCCAACTTGTGGCGTGTGGGTTTTCATTGACTCTTGTACAAACGATCTTTATATATGATATTCGCATTCTTTTATATGGCATTCTTTACTTTCATTATGGTGTAATGATTTACAATTGTGTTGAGTAAAGACCTAGAATACACTAAAGCGTATGTTAGATGTGATAGTGGGTATGACGGCTATCATGAAACACATCTAATAGTCGCTGTGTATTCTGAACATGTTCCTAGTCGATTGGGCCGTCAAAATGAGGATAAGGCCGCCCGAGTTCGAGACTAGTATCTGCGATGCGAAGTACCATGTTTCATTGGTAGGGAACATTGTGAT
>KV005654.1:315203-330332 GCA_001598015.1 Dorcoceras hygrometricum
TCAGGAGAGATAGGAGAAGACGGACGCTGATCCAAAGAGAGTTGTACACTCGGAGCAACTGACTGAGCAATCTGTACACTACGAAAAGCTGATCTATCCAAAGCAATAGACGAGAGAAACTCTGAAATATCTGCTGTAGACAAACTGCTAAACAAACTGTACTGAATGTGAATTGTGCAAAACTGAGACAAACGAAGAGTAAATACTGTCGGCTGGCGAGAAGCAAAACAAGAATCGGTCTCAACAATCTCTAAAGCTCTACAGAAGTTGATGGAGCCAACTGGTAATAATCTTCGATAAGCACAAAAATCAGTTACCTCCAAGCAAACATCCGCCCATCTCTTCTTCATCAGCCTAAAAAATACACTCATTGAAGGTAGAGTGTCATCAAATTGCCGCTGACGAGGAATTTCAGTAGAAATAACCTTCCGTGGAATTTTAACCCACTTATCAGCACAAAGCTCCACCGTCCACAATCCATCAACCAAAATCATTGTCCTAATCCAGCACGTCGATCGAGTATTTGAGTTGGTTCTGGCAATTACAGCGCCTCGATCGCGTGGGCTCCCTTCAAAAATTTTAGAGCAGCAGGGCTTGTTCCAGATAAGATTATGAGCTCGCGTCTACTTCGCCAATTCCTCCAAGAAAGAAAGATAGAGGTCCTAAAGCAGCTCAATTACTTGAATATCAACAGCCGAAGAGCCTTGGCCAGGAACAAAGTTTGCCCTCCATGCTTCCAAGAACTTCCACACCAAAACTGTTCTATATTTTAGCAGAATATAAAATTTTCACTGAATAGCAACCTGAGGAGACTCGGTTTCTCCCCAGTGCAAAACCTGCTCTTCTTTTCTATACATCTCTTCAAAATTGATTGTAGCCAGTTTCTTCAGGCTGAAAGAATGAAAGAATGTAGAGACCTCATCAATTACCTGCGCCCGCAAACTCACAAGCAATTCGATGTCTGCACAAATCAAAGAATAGTGTTCTTTAGCAGGATTGCCCTTAACAGGGTCTTTCTCCACCAAAATTTGCTTCCCTTTATCTCCAGCAGGGATGCGAGGAATACGATGTAGAAACCAGGCCCACTTAGAAACGCCTGGAATCTTTATTGATTTGCCCATCGTAATCTTGGTAACTTCCATGCAGGAGGAGGGCAGAGGAATATCAACTGGAATTGTCAAAAGAATATCATCCAGCGACATTTGCTCATCAGCACTGAGCGTAACTTCAGCAGAGATCGGGGCCACAAATTCCTCAACCTGCTGATCCCCATCAGCAGGAGCAACATCCACAGTTGCTATGTCTTCCTCAGTGTCACTCGTAGTGACCACCAGACGTTCAGCCTCCCATCGCGCAACAAGATCTTCATATGGAAGATCAAACCAATGCTTTTCTTCAGAGACTGCTGGTTGAGCTGTATCAGCAGGTGCATCAGCTGCTCGAGTTTCATCGAGCACTTGCTGAATTATCAAATCCACAGCATCAGCAGATGAGCATCTAGGCTCCTCAACATCTAAAGGCTCCACTACCTGCTGAATGGGTAGAGCCTCTTCTGCGACTGCTACCAAATCCAGGGAAGAAATAGAAGAAACAGATTTCTTCTTGAAAGACCTCTTCTTTTTGGGCACTGCTGCTCCAACATCGGCAGCAGGTCTCTTCTTCGAGACAGCCCTTTGCTTAACTGCCCCAGTACCTTCTTCAGCACCTTCTCGATTATTAACGGAAACAAAACGATGAACAGTCTTCTTAGAAAGAATCTTGGAGGCTGGAAACTCAGAAGACTCACCCAACTCCAAAGTAGGAAAGGTCGCCAGCAACAGACTGATTTGAATGGCAAACCCTTTGGCTTGCTTGGACCCTGGAGATACCATCTTCAACAAAATACTGAACAAGTACTTAGCCCAGTTCATCTTAATCCTGCAAACAACCGCCGTTATCAACGAAAACTTCTCAACTGTGATGGCGTTGAAGGACCCGGCCTTAACAGAAATGGCTTTAGCCAAAATATCACAAAGAAGACGAAAGGGCATCTTCATTTGGTTCTTCCTTCCTGATAAACTGATAGGCTCACCAGATAAAGAAACTATGCTCCTTGCATCAAAAATAGCATCCTTAGGCATCTCAGAGAGATCTCCCAAACCATCAACCGGAAGCTCAAAAGATTCAACAAACAATGCCTCCGAGATCTCCACTAACTGACCACCCACGGTACTGATAATCACCCCATTGCGAACAGATGCGTTCTCAAAGAAATCAACCAAAGCATCTTCATAAACTACTGCTGGGCATCCCAGAAAACCTCTAAGGCCGGAAGCCATAAGAGCTTCAAACATCGACACCATTTCATGGTCATCCATACTGAGAACCGATTCAAAATCCACATGCTGAGCATTTGAGTAGAAAGAGGAAGCCATTTCGAAGTGTAGATAGTCGAAGAAAATGCCTGTGAAATCTTTGCAGAAGAAAATATGCGCAAGAGAAATACGATTGAAAGCAAATAAGCAAGGTAAGAGAAGATAAACAGTCATGCGGTAAATAAGTAAAGAATGCAAAAAGTTTTTGGAGAGAGAAAATGTTGATGTGACTGTTTGCATGGTAAGACACGTGTCAACCATCCGTTAGCGCGTACAATTTTGAAAAAGATTTGAAAATTTTCAAAAGGTTTGATCGTACGGTGTAAAGCATTTTCCAAAATTTTAATCAAATAAAACACAAAAAATAGATAACTTCGCGCCAAAGGTAAATAGTCACAACTGCTGAAACAGTAAGTGTAAAAACACTACTGCTGATTCGATATTGCGCTGAGGGTGGCAAGTGCTGATAACTTATAAGCACCAGCAGTATAGACGCAACTGCTGAGTATGTCCAGCAGCAACATGTTCTGCTGACATCACGCTTATTAAATCAGCATCTGGTTCCCCCTACGACTAATATACTCCAAACGCATGAAATGCTTATTTCAGCAGGTAGGCTAGTCGTTCCCCCTGAACAACAAACCTGCTGCTGATTTAAGCGATGGCTTATCAACCTGCAAAAGCGTTAGTGCACAAACAATTAAGGCAACTCAAGAAGACCTAAAGAGTTTCTAAAATAAGAAAACTTAGCGTCCGGCAGAGGCTTTGTGAAAATATCAGCTACTTGCTGCTCAGTTGACACATACTCCAGCCGAACGTCCTTCTTTAGCACGTGGTCTCTAATGAAGTGATGCCTTATATCGATATGCTTGGTTCGTGAATGCAGCACAGGATTATGCTCAAGCAGGAAGTTTGTGAGTGTATCATACCAAGCTCTGGGTGCTTGTTTCAACCCATATAGAGCTTTATCCAGTTTGTAAACAAACTCTGGATTTGTATGATCAACGAAGCCAGGAGGTTGTGCAACATACACTTCCTCTGTCAAGATGCCATTAAGAAAAGCACTCTTGACATCCATCTGAAAGACTTTGAAGTCTTTATATGCAGCATATGCAAGAAACATGCGTATGGCTTTTAGTCTAGCTACTGGTGCAAAAGTTTCATCGAAGTCTATTCCTTCCATTTGCCTAAAGCCTTGCGCTACCAGTCTAGCTTTGTTTCTAGTTACTACACCATCTTCATTCAGTTTATTCTAAAGACCCAACGAGTACCTATGACTGAATGATTTTTAGGTCTAGGTACAAGTTGCCATACTTTATTGCGCTTAAACTGATTCAATTCTTCCTGCATAGCTTCTATCCAGCTGGGGTCTGCTAAAGCTTCATCTATTATCTTAGGTTCTATATGTGAGATGAATGCAACATCAAAATGATCATACTGAGATAGCTGGCCTCTAGTGCGAACAGGGGATTCAAAATTACCTATGACTTGCTCAGGTGGATGATTTCTATTCCACCGAAGATCAAGTCCAATGGGATTTGATTGTTGTTGTTCCCCCTGAGTTGTTGGATGGTTTGCAACTACTGGATCAGCAGACGCCAAATGATTTGAATCGCTAGCTTGTGCGTCTGCATCCTGCTGGTAGGAAGTGCTCGTTGCTGATGCATCAGCAGGTAGACTTGATGCGCTAGGCGCTAATTGACCAGCAGGTAGCCTTGATGCTTGTTGAGTATCTCTTGCGACTGATTGATCAGCAGGAGATACTACTTGACAATTTCTCGCGACTGGTTGTTCAGCAGGTGTACTTGATACGATTTGCGAATTGCTTCCTGCTGGTTGGCCAGTCGATGGTTGTGCGTCGTCTGCTGGTATATTGCTTTGATTCTTCGACGCTTCTTCTCCAACAGCTGGTGCACTTGTAATTCGATCCTGCTGATCCAAGTTAGTTAAATCAATAATAACTGGATTACCTGCTGGATCTTGTTGAACGTAGTTGTGCGTTGTGACCACTGCTGGTTGTTCCCCCTCAGCTGATGTTCTTGGTGCCATGTCATCGTCTGAGTCGTCAAGACTTGTTGATTCTAAACGTGAGCATAAATCGTGAAGACTTGCAGCTGAGTTGGACTTGAAACTTGTTTCATCGAAAACCACATGAGCAGTTTCCTCAACATTTAAACTTCTGCTGTTAAACACTCTATAAGCTTTGCTTACTGCTGAATATCCCAAAAAGATACCTGCATCAGATTTTGGTTCAAAAGCTGTTAGATGCTTCTTGCCATTGTTATGAATGAAGCATTTGCATCCAAACACCCTGAAATAAGAAATGTCAGGCTTCTTGCTATTCCAGATCTCATAGGGCGTTTTATCATGCATCCTATTTATCATTGATCTGTTCTGAGTATAGCATGCTGTATTAACTGCTTCTGCCAAAAATTTTTGCGAAATGCCTGAATAAGCAATCATGGATCTAGCAGCTTCTTTTAAAGTACGATTTCTCCTCTCAGCTAGGCCATTTTGCTGAGGAGTTCTAGCTGCTGAAAGCTCATGCTTTATTCCAATGTCATCCAGATAAGAAGAAAATTTTTTAATTTAAAAACTCTGTTGCTCGATCACTTCTTATCCGGTTGACTGTACAAGATTTGTCATTTTGTAAACGTTTTAAAAGCCTAATCAACTGGTCAGCGGTATCCGATTTTGCTTTTAAAAACACCACCCAAGTATATTTGGAAAAATCATCAATGACAACTAGGGTGTAGTTCATTCCCCCTAAGCTGGTTATAGAAACAGGACCAAAAAGATCCATATGCAAAAGCTCTAAGCTTCGGGAAGAACGTTTACCGCCTTTGGTTTTGAAAGTAGATTTGATTTGTTTTACCAGTTGACAAGCAGCACAAATCTTGTCCTTTGAAAAAGATAGTGTGTTGTTGAAAATTAACAAGAAAACCTTTTTCACAAAGTTGACTGATACTAATCAAATTGTAATGCAAGTTATCAACAACAAGTACATCAGCAATTGAAATGTTACCGTGGATAAGCTTACCCTTACCCACAGTGTTACCATATGCGTTATCTCCGAAGACAATTTTTGCTCCTTTGTGTGGAATCACATCTTTCAGCAGCTTCGGATTTCTAGTCATATGTCTTGCGCATCCACTGTCCAGGTACCATATTTTTGATGTGTCTGCTGATTCGTACCTGCTGACCTGCACGCAAGAAACTCACTTTTGGTACCCAATTTTACTTGGGTCCTGATTGGATTACCCCTTTCGGGACCCAGATTTGAACAATCCTTACGGTTTTTCCACTTCTAGGATCCACGAAAGTGTGTGCAAAATTACGTGCTTGTCTTTTGAGTTTTGGTTTCATATAATGATCATATTGATCTCTCCTCTGCTGAAACTTTTTCCAACCCGATTTAACCTTCTTCGAGTTATTCCACGACTGGTTGGGAACAAATGGTTTTTGACTAGCTTTCGCTTTGTCTTTATCCAATCTGTTCTTTAGCCAGTTAGGCTTGAAACTCTCAGGTTTTGAAAAGCCGATACCAGCTTTTCCATTTTCGTTCAGCTTCGGGGAGTTCTGATTATCATACTTCACCGACTCAAGACAGTTATATATCATGTCAGCTTTGACAAAGCTCATTTTATTGAACTTGTCATAGGCTGATCGAGATTGAGTACTTGGCTCTCCTTCACAGAACTCACTATTGTTGAAACCAATACCAGTCTTATCACTGACTTGCTTTTGGCTTTCATATAGCTTTTGGAGAGTAATATTAGCCTTGTTCCAGGAGCTCATTTCTACAGTCGATTTAGCGACTTCAGCCTTGAGCTCGCTGATCTCATTTCTCAACAACTCATTCTCAGCTTGTAGCTTACTCAACTCAGTTTTTAGAATGTCAGCATCCTCTAGTTCATCAGAACTTGATTCAGCTGAACTACTCTTTAAACTCATGTTTTCAGCCTTAGCTTCCTCGAATGAATGAGAAAGCTTCCGGTACTCTTTTACCATGTCATTAAGTGCTATGACAAGGTCATCACGTGTAAATTAAACATTAGAAAAATCAAATACCTCATCTTCATCTGTTTGGTCAGCCATGAAGCAGTGAACCTCCTCTTGTTCACTATCGCTTGAAAATGAGCTGCTGCTGGATGTATCTGAGTCGCTATCAGCCCAGCTTTTGGTGCTTTCTTCAGCCACCAACACTTTGCGATCATGCTTGCGACTGAATCTTTTGTTGTTGTTGGTCTTCATCTTTCTGTCGCTTGATCTTTCTTTGAACTTGTCCTTGGACTTCTAAACATTTCTTTCATTTTCTTCGTCATCACGTCTGTATCGCTCTTCTTTCCTGTAGCGATCATCAGCTCTTCTATCATCTCGCTTGTACCTATCGTCTTTCTTGGGTCTATTGCAATCAGCAGCAAAATGACCTGGACGATCACAATTATAGCATTTCAAATCATAAGAGACTTTATCAGATTTGTTATAATTATTGAAAGAAGTAGAAGGGTTGAAAGATCTTCTCAGGTATTTCCCAAACTTCTTAACGAAGAGGGACATGACGTCATCAGAAAGTTGATCTGCTGATTTTCTCGTGCTGGGAGAGCATGGTTCAGCAGTAGCGGCAGCAAGAGCTTTCGTAGGCTGGGATGTTGAAGGCGCTTCTGATCTGGTTTCGAGCTCAAACTCATAGGCCTTTAGATTTGCAAATAAATCATGGAGCTCCATTTTGTTGAGGTCCTTCGATTCCCTCATAGCCATGGTTTTCACGTCCCACTCTCTGGGCAGGGCTCTCATCACTTTTAGCACCAACTCCCGGTTGCTATACTCTTTGCCCAAGCTGTTCAACTCGATGATGATAGCACTGAAGCGCTCGTCAAATTCAGTCATTGTTTCGCCGTCTTTCATCTTGATTGCTTCATATTTTTGTTGAGCCACTGTCAGCTTGTTCTCTTTCGTTTCATCGCTGCCTTCACATATTTGGACAAGCTTTTCCCATATTTCTTTCGCTGTTGCGCAGGTCTTGATTTTGCTGAACATATTTTTGTCTTTGTCCAGCGTTTTGTATAGAATGTCCCTGGCCACATTGTCCAGATTAGCTTTATTCTTGTCATCATTTGTGTACTCATGTCTGGCTTTTTCAAGGAACTGAGCCTCGCCATTTGACACAGAAAACGCAAGATTTGGCTTCATAATCTTTAAAGGCCCATCAGTTATAACATTCCACATCTCATCATCCATAGCAGCAAGATGCGCCTGCATGCGAATCTTCCAATCATCGTATTCATCTCTGAAGAACAAAGGAATCTTGTGTTGTGAGGTAGACATATTGATATGATGTAAAGCACAAAAACAACTGTTCAATAACTGAGATTTCCCGCTCCGATACCACTTGATGGTCCCGGAAATAGGATCACTAAGCAAATAGGAGTTCAGAAGGGGGGGTGGGGTTGAATGAACTCCTTCGATTTTTCTATTTCAAAATCCTTTTAAAATGTTTGGATCTCAGTTTTATGCAAACTTCTCAGCCAACAAAATATGTGCGGAATGAGGCTGATTGGTTTGTGAACAATGAACAATGCGCAACACAAAATAAATGCGTAAGTAAGAGATTGAGGCGAGAGTTTGTTTCTGGAAATTCGGATATCAATATCCTATGTCTCCCCTTCTTCCTCTTCGGAACGTAGCACTAAAAGACTTTGATGAGAGTAGCCTTTCTACAATCACCCGATCCCGTAACCCGCATCTACGAGAACTCCTAGCGCTTTACAACACCTCACGCAGACTTCGCTGCTGGTTTTTACAATGCTTTGAACGTTTTACGAACTTCTTTGAATAGACAGTTCGTTTACAGACTCTATCAAATATATCAATGAGAACACGTATCTAGAGACTGTAAATATCTTCTGGTTTCAACAAAGAACAACCAGAAGATTGACTCGAATGTTTTTCTAATGAAGATCAAACGATAAGTTCTTCGAGTCTTGATCTTTTTGAAGATATCAACGAAGTGAAAGCTCTGTATATATTTTGGCAGCGTTACAGCAATAGATAATAAGCGAAGTGTTTCTTCTTCAACACCGCTGCTGATATTTATAGGCTTCGACTGCAACGGTCTTATTAATTCTCCAAAGGAAATGAATCCCGTTTGAATTACTGCCAAAATCGTACACCGTAATTCCTGCTCCACTACAAGGTAAACTGCTCATTCACAGAGCCAATTTGTCTTCATTCCATTTATGTACAAGCATGGAGAAACGGCCTCTGTACACTGTACTATTTACCCAAAATAGTATCTAACTTGTCTCCTTCATTCCAGGCAACTGTACGATCGTACAAATCTTTTCCTTATGAGCAAACGATCGTATTTGAATCACTTGAGCTTGCGCCTGAAATTACTTTGGTAATCAGCACTTACATCCATCGTCGTTGTCAAAGAACTTCGACTGGAATAACGCTTGGAAGAATTCACCTGCTGATATGCATACGCGTTTTTCCATCTGCTGATTCCTTTAGCAATAAAACGATGTCGTGTCAACTTATTTAAGCGACACCGTTTTGCTATCTTTGTAAAGCATATGCTGGTTAACAACATGTAGCTAACTGCTGAAATCTCTAAGGAACGCTTCTGCTGAATCAATCAAAACGCTGTCGTTCCAACTTAACAAAACGCTGTCGTTGCAACTTAATCAAACGCTGTCGTTGCAACTTTCAACAAATAGACTTAACCAACTGCTGATCTCTTCAAGAAAGCTTCTGCTGATTACTACATCTGCTGATACAAAACTGTGCACTCCACGACGTCGTTCCAACTTATCAAAACGCTGTCGTTTACACTTCTTAGCAAAAACACGCTGAAGACTCAAATCGGTATCTGCTGATCGAGACAACAACATCTGCTGATTGCTCTTCAAAGAAGTATCTGCTGAATCTCTCGGAAAACAAATCAACCACTGAAAGCATACCAACTTCTGAATTACCACTTGAAAACGTCAACTGCTGAAATCGCTACTGTAGATAAATATACTCCTGCGACAACCGATTGTCCAATAGCAACTTGTCTTATTTTTGTTATCACCAAAACTTATAAAATATTGTCCTAACACCTTAGTCCATGCTCTAACTTGAATCATCACCCAGCTTAGCCTCAACAGTCAACAAAACATCAACCCTTTCCAAAAACTCGAATTCTAGGAAGCCTCATCATGATAAGTAGAGGAAAAATACGACGCATTGAAATCAACTTGTAGCCTCAAAATCATCTAATCCGAAAACATAAACAAAACTCGCACACAATAATATGAATGAAAAGTACATTCAAATGATATTTTGTACTGGCCTTGTATCAAGAAACTTACAACCGGTGTCACGAAGCTGGAAGGGATTAAGAACGCTGGGAACTCCATTGCTTTTCCTTCAGAAAATCTCTAAGTTGAATGCGGGGGGGGGGGGGGCCCATCGTCACCATTCCGGTCTCGTCGAACCTGTACTAAAAAAATTCTGAAAAGATACTCGTCGTAATATAGCTTAAATAATTAATATAGTAAAATCGAAGAGCGTCAAAATAGCTATTATAATAAATAAAAATAATGCTAAGGCATGTGATTATTAGTACGGAAAATTTCTAGGAGTTATAGGGACGGGATGAGGACAGCTCAGAGCAGACAGAAGAGCTACACTGACAATCGTCAACGTGATCTGAGTTTCAAAGTGGGAGATCACATATTTCTCAAGGTAGCACCAATGGAATGAGTGAGGAGGTATGGAAAAGAGGTAAACTGAGCCCAAGATACATCAGTCCATTCAACATCATTGAAAATGTGGGTAATTTAGCCTATCGGGTAGCTCTACCACCACACTTATCCTCTCACAATGTTTTCCACGTGTTTGGGATCTGGAAATACACGTCGAACTCATCACACACGTTGAGCTATGAACAACTGCATGTAGCACCAGACTTATATTATAAAGAAAATCTTGTATGTATTCTTCTCAAAGAAGACATGAGATTAAGAAATCGAAGTACTCCGATTTCTCAAGATCCAGTGGGCAAATCATTTGGAACAGGAGGCAACATGGGAGATTGAAGCAGATATGCATAGTAGATACCCAGATCTGTTTATTAAGTCAAATTTCGAGGATAAAATTTATTTTAGGGGGTAGAGTTATAACGCCCAACTTTCTGTAAAAGCCACATAGATCAGCTGTGTGAATTTTAAAGGATGTTTTAATTATTGTCATTGTTATTTCAATTATTTTAGCAGTTCAGTTCACTTCTATGTTGGTCTGATTTCATATCAGGGGCACGGTTTAGAGGAAGAAGGCCAGAGAAAAAATGCACGAAACACGATCCGAGCTGCTAGGTTAATTTGAATGAAAATCGTAAAATATCAACCATCCTCTAGTAGTAGTATTCAAAACAGTACTTTTAATGTATCACATAAGTGAAGTAGTACTTTTATTGTAGCACATTTAAAGCCCACCATTATAATCGAAGCACGTCTGAAAACTAAAATAGCACTTTTAATGTACCACATTTAAAGCCTAGCTTTTATATTCTTCTTCACCAACGCATATATGTTACTTTCAAAAGCTAATATATAAGGAACTGCTAGAGTATGGGAAGGCAAAGTAAAAAGTATCAGTTTTCAAAGAGCATAGCAGATAGTGCTTGGTGCATTCCTACAGCGAAAATCCTCTCAACCACTGTCTAATCCTTTATCAAGGAAATTAAATTTTCCGTTCTTTGACGCATCTTTGAAAGCGTAATAAGTTCTATGTTCATGTGTGAGTTTAGTTTTTGAAATGACACAATGATTTGATGTTTTTCATGCATTGAAAATTGTCTGTTCTGGTGTAAGGTCGTCGTGCATGCTGTTTTGAATTTCAGGTCAGTTTGATGGTCTGTGTAAACATCTTTCAAACTCTGGGATGTACATAATAAAAATGTTCTGTCCTGATATGATGAGCCATGATAGTCCGATGTGAATAGTTCCATTATGATAAGATGCGCTGGTTAGATATGGACTTAGTCTTGATCTGATAGGCTACACTAGTCGGATTGGGACTTTGTTCTAATTGGATAGGCTAAACTAGTCTAATCTGGACGTTTTATCTCCCAGCGCTTGTTTGTAAAATTAAAGAAAGTTTTAGAAAGCATGTGCGTGTTCTGATCCATAACAGAACAGGAAAGTTTTAAAGGAAACACGTACGAAATCTGGCCCATATCAGAACATAAAGTTTAAAGTTTACATGATTTGCGGCAAAGATAATAGATGGTCAATAGAGGGCATGGGGAGATAGGTAGGTGGGCTTTGGTGCCTCGCCAACAAAGGGCGTGTGAACTTCAGTTGACGAACCATGGTGCCCTCCAATAGTAACAGAATGGGAGTTTTCCCACATTGACCTGGTACCAGATGAGCATGATCAAGCGACCTTGAACTAAGGAGAGATTCCGTGCCGCATTTCATAAAATAAAATGATTGATAAATTGTTTAACAGGTTTTTCCATGAAGTGTTCTCAGCATAGAGGCCGCACTGTGTTATTTTCGTTACTAATACTTGTGCTCGTATTTAAATGTTTGTTATTATCGGATTTACTTTCTGGGCGGCTCACTAGTTTTCCTTGCATATAGTGCATTTTTAGCAATTTTAAAGTCCTTCAAATGGATGTAAAGAGTGCATTCTTGAATAACATTTTCTTTGAGGAAGTGTATGTTGCACAACCTCTTGGCTTCATAGATCATACCAACATATATTGTGTTTATAAGCTGGATAAAGTTCTGTTGGTTCTGAAACTAGCACCAAGATATTGGTATGACACCTTGTTCAAGTTCTTAAATTGATCATGATTTTGTTATTGGAAAAGTATATAAAAATCTGTTCATGTTTGTTAAGATGATCATCTCCTACTTGTTCAAATATATGTGGATGACATCATTTTTGGCTCAACAAATCCTAAGCTGTGTGAAAATTTTCTAACATATAGCATGAGTTTGAGATGAGCATGATGGACAATCTGTCATTTTTCCTAGGATTTCAAGTCAAACAGCTTGAGAATGATATATTCGTAAATCAGGTTAAGTACACCAAAGAGCTTTTAAAGAAGTTCGGGATGGAAAAGTGTTCAGCTTCTGCTACTCTGATGAGGCATCAATCAAACTTGATAAAGATGAAGTTGGAACTACCGTTGAGGTAACATTGTATTGTGGGATGATCATATCGCTGTTGTATTTAACTGCTAATAGACCGGACATTATATTTGCTGTTTGTATATGTGAAAGATTCGAAGTTGATGCGAAACAGTCTCATTTTGTTGTTGTTAATCGTATTTTAAAATATTTAAAAGGATACTCAAAAAGTGGGCCTTTGATATCCCAAAGTTTCAATTTTCTATTTAGTTGGGTATTCTGATGTAGACTAGGTTGTAATATTGATCACCGGAGTACAAGTAGAACTTGTTATTTCTTGGATGATACATTAATATCTTGGTTCAACAAGAAGTAAACATCTATAGATACGTATACAGTTGGGGCAGAGTACTTAGCAGCTGGGAGCTGTTGTGCTCAGATTTTGTGGATCCGGCAACTGCTCAAGGACTATAATGTTGATGCTGCTGAATCACCCATATTCTGCGACAAGAAAAGTGTGATTGCCATCATTCAGAGTCCCGTGCTGCATTTAAAAAGCATACTAATATGAGACATGACTTCATAAAAGACCACATGATGAAAAAGGAGTTTAAGATGGAGCATGTTTCAACAGATCATCAGGTTGCTGATATTTTCAAAAACCACTGATGAACTCTAAGTTTCTCATTTTAGAAATATTTTAAGTCTCTTAGATATGTCGTACTTCTGTACACGCTGTTGTAGGGGGGAACACTCTATTCAGACAAATAAGAACAAAATTATGTTGAATGTGTCCGTGTTGATCTGATTCAGCTTAGACACATATATATTATACTCTTATTACATTGTTTGAATAACATTTCCTTTACTGATATAGTAAAGTTTGAATGGCTACGATTTTATCGTCTCTTAAAATACTTTTAAGATCACATGATTACGGGTTTTTAATTTCAAAAGAATCTTTACCAAATATAGCCACGTGTATCGTGACGTATTTTCATCGTAAATACATATAAATTCCTGTCATCTGTCTTTCTTTTCCTTTACGCCTTTAAAAACACACTTTGATCACTCAGCACTCAAAGTTTTTTTAGCTTTAATCATTAGTGCATCAATTTATTCAACTACGATCAATGGTGTCTTTCACTAACAACACCTTTTAGGTCAAATTTGACTCTGTTCTCTCGATTCCCGATGAGGGTTAATGAAGATGTTCCATTCTCTGGAGTCATCTAGACTTTGAGGATTTTTGGGCATTTCAGGATCTGTGTATTAGGAAGCACTGAATCATTTTTTCTCTAGGGCGTCTATCATCAGTGGGGCAGTGGTTAGTTCAGTTGGAGGACAAGATGTGGTCTTTACTCAACATAAGTTTGCTGAAGTGTTTGAGTTGCCATCGGAGGGCATTACGAGTTTCTCTGGTTTACCTACAAAGGAGGTGGAGGACATAAAGGTTTTACTCTCACTAACTGGTGTTCCATTAAAACCATCACGCAAGAAAAAGGAACTGAAATTGGAGTATCACCTACTCAACAACATTATGGCAAAGTCACTGACTACAAGGCAGGATCCTTTGATGCGGTGACTTCTGAATTTTGACATGATGGTGGAGATCAGCGCCGGGACAAAATAAATTGGGAAAGTTTTTTGTTTGGCATTCTGAGAGTGATGGTGGCAACACTGGCCAAACAATCTCAGGGTTTAGCTATGCAGTTGAACAGATTGTTGGAGAGGATTTTTGGGCTTAGACCTTGGGGAGTCTGTTGCCCTGCACTTGTTAAAAGTGTTGAACACCAAAAGTTGTTCACACTTAAAAGCTCAAGAATGATCCATATGTTTCTGAGTTTGTTGAAAGAAAGACGTATGGGGGTGTATTCAATGTAGAGATTTAATGACTTTTATTGACTTTTTTTAATTGATAGACTTTTGTGGAATTGATAGGAATTTGTAGATTTGTATGGAATCTCATGGAGTTATAAAAAGAATTTAACGGATTTCATTAGACTTTTATAGATATATTTTGTAGACTTCATCAGACTTTTATAGATTTTTGGAGATTTTTATGGATTTGTAGAGAGTTTTTATGGATTTATTTGTTAATATAATTTATGATTTTTATAATGATTTTGTGAGGATTGAGAATTTAGATTTGTGATTAATTGTTTTGATTTAAGATTAATCACGTGATTTTTAGGTTCCTGCTGAATCTTTGAGCGTCGCGTTAAGTTTTGGGAGTTTCCTACTGTAGCGATTTTGGAGCAAAAATGTTAGCAGCAGGTTACTGTAGCTCCTGCTGGTGGAATTTGAAATCAGCAGAGGTGACGTCAGCGTGACGCATGAAGATCTGCTGGTTTTGGTTTGAATTGAAGCTGCTGCTGGTAGACATCGCGCGTAGTGTGAGATTGAGCGGGGAAGTGACGCGTGTTAGTCAACGTTTTGGAATGTTGACTATTGTTTCAGCAGATGGCTATTGGAATCAGCAGGTATGATGACGTAATACTTGCTGCTGGTTGTAAGTTGCGTTGTGTTGGTTGCTGCTGATCAGCAGGCGCGCTTGTGTGAGAGCGTTGAAGCGGCGTCGTTTGATTAAGTGAAAACGCTGCGTTTTGGAGCTTTGTGGTTGGAGATCAGCAGTTAGCAGATGT
>KV005655.1:52547-71320 GCA_001598015.1 Dorcoceras hygrometricum
AAACAACACTTGAATGTTCTTCGAGTCTTGTAAGCTTTTTGAGTGATTTCAACAAAGTGTAAGCTCTAGATGGATTTTGACAGCGTGACCGCAATAGATTAAAATGGCGAAGGATGGTTTCTTCAATCCAGCTTCTTGTATGAACCAGAGAATGGACTCGAAGGATTTATCTATGAAAATCAACACTTGAATGTTCTTCGAGTCTTGTAAGCTTTTTGAGTGATTTCAACAAAGTGTAAGCTCTAGATGGATTTTGACAGCGTGACCGCAATAGATTAAATGGCGAAGGATGGTTTCTTCAATCCAGCTTCTTGTATTTATAGGCTTCGATTGCAACAGTCATAAATTCTTCAAAGGAAAATAAATCCCGTTTGAATTACTGCCAAAATTGTACACCGTAATTCCTGCTCCACTACAAGGTAAATTGCTCATTGACAGAGCCAATTTGTCTTCTTTCCATTTCTGTGCAAACAATGAAAAACGCCTCTGCACATCGTACTATTTACCCAAAATAGTACCTACCTTGTCTCCTTAATTCCAGGCAATTGTACTATCCTGATGATCTTTTCCATTTTGAGTATACGATCGTATTTGAATCAATTTGAACTTGCGCCTGAAATTATTTTGATAACCAGATCCAGTTTTCTTCATTGTGGTTTCAAATGTTGCGACTGGAAAACACTTCCAAGTATGCACCGACTGGTTTTCCAGCGCCTGATTCTTTCTATAATGCAACGACTGGTTTCTAGAGCGAAGTCAAAAACTCTGTCGTATCAAATTTTTCAAGCGACATTGTTTTGTCATCGCTATCCTCAAATACCCTCGACTGGTTAAGAAACTCACTGTAGCTCTCGTCTGGTTATAACGCCACTGTAGCTCTTGACTGGTTATAATACGGTGTTGCTTCAACTTGTTTAAACGCTGTCGTTTTGCACACGCTACCATTTGAATTCTTGCGTCTTATTTATGAAGACACTGTAGCATGCATCTGGATCAACAAACTATTGTTCACTGCGACTGTATTATCAAACTACTGTTCACTGCGACTAGATTATCAAACTACTGTTCACTGCGACTGGATTATCAAACTACTGTAGCTCTCGTCTGGTTGATTTACTCCAATACACTGTCGTTTCTAGTACAAATACTTGCGTCTTGATACACTGTTCCTTGCGTCTGTAAATTAACAACAATCCTGACGATTGATTCCTCCTTTCCTATTGTCAACGTCTGATTATCCAAAATAACTTGTCCTATTTTGTTATCACCAAAACTATAAATTTTATCCTAACATATGCCCTATGTGCTTCAACAGGTTGATATCCAGATTTCTCGGGACCTTAGCTGGTGATAATTGTTGCACAGAAAGTATAAGGTACGGATTTGAGCTTGATGTAGCTGGGAATTGGCGTGAGATTTAATGTTAGATGGATGCTGGTGCTTTGCCGTGGATGTTTCTGTGTGAATATGTGATTGTTGTTGATTTTAGCTGCTATGTTTATGCATACACGCATTTCCCATATTGCATTCATATCTCTGTTGCAGCCATTGCTTTGTATCTCTTTGTATTGCTGTTGTTTCTTACCAGGATGAGAGGGCGAGCGGCAATACCGTACTCTCATCTCCCTGCTGGGTTTTGTTAACCACCATGCGCCGAGTGTTTAACTACCACAGTTCATGGACGAGGCAACGACAGGTTGAGTTGTTTGATGCATCTTGTATTTGGGTGGAGTGTCAAGGCGAGTAGCTCATTACCACACTTTGAACTCATCCTGTGGCGAGTATCCCAGTTGCGTATAGCATACTTATATGTATCAGTACAGTTAGCCAGGGGGATGCCCTGTGCTTCGTTATTGTATATTGTTGTTGGAGTCTGATACATTTTTTTGTTGCTGTTGTTATGCTATACTGTTGGTTGTTTTTATAAACTGGCATATATTTTGAGTATCGCACTATTTTAATCTATAATGTTTTAAATCGTCAGGCCAAAAGCGAAAATTTTACCCACTTTTTAATAGCTTCCGCATGTGTTTGTATGTTTTATCTCTGATATGAGCACGAGGCCTGACAAACATCAGCTGAGAGTTAGAGAACAAGATGTCACGAAAACAACTTTTTGTATTAGGTACGGGCACTTTGAGTTTTTGGTAATGACTTTCGGATTGACCAATGCCCCTGCAGTTTTTATGGATTTGATGAACCGAGATTTCCGAGATTTTATAGATCAGTTTGTGATAGTGTTCATCGACGACATCTTGGTGTATTCGAAGACTACTTTGGAGCACAAGGAGCATTTGAGAGTTGTTCTTCAGACGATGAGAGACCCGCAGCTGTATGCTAAGTTTTCTAAATGCGAGTTCTGGCTGGATCGCGTCGTGTTTTTGGGTCATGTGATTTCAGCGGATGGCATTTACGTGGATCCCACTAAATTAGATGCTGTTTTGAACTGGGAGCGACCTAGGAATGTGTCGTTTTATGGTCATTGTTTTATAGAGTGTTTCTCTAGTATAGATAGGCCGATGACTCAGTTGACTCAGAAAGACAAGCGGTCCGTTTGGATTGAGAAATGCGAGAATGCTTTTCAATTGCTCAAGGGGAAGTTGACTACGGCGCCTGTGTTGGCTTTACCATCTGTATTAGGTGGCTACGTCGTGTGTTTCGATGCTTCGCTCAATGGATTGGGCTGTGTGTTGATGCAGCATGGACGAGTCATTGCGTATGCCTCGCAACAGTTGAAACCGCACGAGACTCATTATCCAGTTCATGATTTGGAGCTAGCAGCTGTGGTCTTTGCGTTAAAGATTTGGCGCCACTATCTGTATGGCGAGCAATTTATGGTGTATTCGGACCACAAGAGTTTGAAGTATTTGTTTTCGCAGCCTGACTTGAATATGAGACAACGTAGGTGGATGGAGCTGCTGAAGGATTTTGATTGCGAGATCAAATACCAGCCTGGGTAAGTTAACGTAGTGGCTGATGCGTTGAGCAGGAAGACTCCGGAAAAGATGCTTGCGTCGCTGTATCTTTCTAAGGACTGTGAGCATCTTAGCACTAATGGTTGGAGGTTTTACCCGGCTGAGGACTATGTGGTGGTTTATTCTTTTCAAGTTGAGTCACAGATCATTTCGAGCATTAGAGCGGCTCAAAGGACAGATCCTTCCATCCACGAGTTGAAGTTGAAGGTCAGGGCTGGTCAACTTGAGGACTATTCTGTTTCGTCCAATGGTTGTTTACGTTTCCGTGGTCAATTGGTTGTGCCCAATCTGATAGATCTTTGGGAGGAGATCCTTAGACAAGCGCATTGCAGTAGACACAGTGTTCATCCTGGTGCACGGAAGATGTACCATGCGTTGAAGCCGCACATCTGGTGGGCTGGTTTGAAGAGTGACGTTGCTGGTTTCGTGGCTCGTTGCTTGAACTGTCAGCAGGTTAAGGCAGAAAGGATGAGACTTGGTGGTCTGTTGCAGAGTTTGGAAGTGCCCCAATGGAATTGGGAGCACATAGCGATGGATTTTGTGACACATTTGCCTTGTTCCAGCAGAGGTTGTGATGCGATTTGGGTTGTAATCGACAGATTGTCGAAGTTTGCACACTTCATTCCCTATGGTATGACGTTCTCTTTGAAGAAAAAGGCGAAACTGTACGTCGATTATGTGGTTAGATTGCACGGTGTGCCTGTTTCGATCATTTCAGACTCAGATCCATGGTTTACTTCCAGGTTTTGGAAGAGTTTGCAAGCAGCTTTGGGTACCAGATTGGCTATGAGTACAACTATCACCCCCCAAAAGATGGTCAATCTGAGAGAACTATCCAAACTTTGGAGGATATGTTAAGAGCTGTTGTAATGGATTTTGGTGGTAGCTGGCAGGACGCGTTGTCTTTGGTTGAATTTTCCTACAATAACAGCTACCAAGTGACGATTGGCATGGAACCGTTTGAGGCTTTGTATGGCAGGAAGTGCAGATCGCCTGTATGTTGGGAAGAAGTGGGGGAGAAGCAGCTGTCTTCCCCAGATTTTGTGCAGCAGATGAAGGATCTTGTGGATCTGATTCGACAGCGGATGAAAGCTGCCCAGGATAGCCAAGCCAGTTATGCAAATAGGTGGCGTAGACCTCTAGAGTTTCAGGTTGGTGATCTCGTTTTCCTTAAAGTTTCTCAGTTTCGCAGTGTTACGCGCTTTGGACACAAGGGAAAGTTAGCCCCTCGTTATGTTGGTCCATATGAACTAGTTGAGAGGATTGGCCCTTTGGCATATCGGCTATTATTGACACCAGATTTGTCCTCATTACACGATGTGTTTCATGTGTCGATGTTGAGGAAGTATGAGCCAGATCCGTCTCATGTGATAAGAACTGACGAGGTTGAGCTAGATCAGACGTTGAGTTACGTTGAGTATCCCTTGCAGATCCTAGATAGAAAAGAGAAACAGTTGAGGAATAAAACCATTCCTTTGGTAATGGTGCAATGGAGCAAACATGGTAGGGAAGAAGCTACCTGGGAGCTGGAAGAGAAGATGCAGCGTGAGTGGCCGCATCTATTTGAGTAGATGTTGTATTGGTTTCTAGTAGTTGGTTAGTTTTTGGTTGTTCTTTTCCCTAGTTGTTGTTTGTTGTTTGCTCAGTTATCTTGAACTCTTGGCTCATTTGAGTTATTCCTGGACTTGTTGATTTCGAGGACGAAATTGTCTTTTAGCGGGGGGACAGATGTGAGACCTGTGTTTTTGCCATCAGGTGTTGATCGGGTTTGGACCAGCTTTTGGTCGATGTGCTTAGCGTATCCATCGAATTTTCCTAAGTGTTAGAATCAGCAGTTGGAACGATATCAGCAGTGGTAGTAGGAATCAGTCGATGAGCGATCACGTCAGCTGTTGGTTTTTCAGTCGTTGCGTTTTGGTTTGAAGTAGCAGCAATGCTGACGTAGATTTCAGTCGTTGGTGTATTAGCGCGTATCCAGCTGTTGCGAGAGACCAGATGTTGCGATGATCAGCATAGAGCGCTAAGAGACTCTGAAGCGATGACGTTTTGTGAACAGGAACCGGCTGTTGGTTTTGTTAGCGTGTTTCTTAGTGGGTATCAAAACTATGTCATTTTGATAAGTTGGAACGACAGCGTTTTGAGTGAAGCACTTTGTACCAGCTGTTGGTTATGATAGACATCAGCTGTTGAGAGATTTGGTGCGTTGTTTTATCCAGCTGCTGGTTTGTTGATCCGCTATTGGTAGCAAGGTGACGTGTCCCTCTGCAACGTCGTTTGGTTTAGTGGGTGCGACGCCCATTTATCTTTATCGTTGTTTGAGAGATTCAACTGTTGGTTAATATAACAGTGATGGGCAAAAGTTGATGCGAGATTTCAGCTGCTGGTTAGGAATATTAGTTGCGACAACTGATTTCGTCGGTGGAATATGTTCCTGTTTCTATCAGCTGTTGAGAAGTGTATTTAATAGGGGACTTGCCTGCTGTTCTCTATTGTTGTTTTCCCATACTTAGAATATTTTCCCCAATTATCGTTCTCTGTCGTGAAACCTAAGAACTGTTCACCGTAGCTTTTCTCCGACGATTCCCGTTATTTCTGGTCGTTGTTTTGCACGTGTGAGGTAGCGTTGTACTCCTCTCGTGAAGGTGCTTCATCCTATACCTTGTTTGGAAGCTGTAGTTGGCTGGAGCTAGATCACGAAGTTGCTATCTTTGGCAGTGTGTTCGTGTGTGCAGGTAGCGCTTCGGTTATTTGATGAGATCTTACCTCGAGCGTTTATTTAAGCTTCCTGTTGAATTAGATATGAAGGATAATTCCTGGTTTGAGTTGTAGCTCCCAGCCGTGAATTGTGTGTAGTTCCTGAGATCTGTGCGTGCGTTGTTTTAGCAGGTTGTTACCAGATGTCACGGGACCCCCATTTGTAGTAATTGTTGCACAGATTATCGAGGTACGGATTTGTGCTTGTTATAGCTTGGAGATGGCGTGGGATAAATTGTGAGGTTGCTGTTTGTGTGAATGGCCGTGTATGCTTGCTGTTGTGAATATGTTTTATGCTAGCTACTGTTATATGCATACATGCATTAATTCACGTTCATTTCATATCCCTGCTGCCTTGTATCTTGTTGTATTGTTGTTGTTCTGTTCTTACCAGGATGCGTTGGTTTGTTTGTCTGTGTTGTTTTCAGGTATCCCAGGTTTCATAGCTTGTCGTGGTTTTAACCCAGCTGGAGGTGCCCCAGGAGGTAGTTAGAGTGTCCCACTTATGTATAGTATTTATATGCACTGTTATCACTGCGGGTGGGATGTCCCGGGTGATGCTTAGATCTATATAGCTGGCAGTCTATTAGTACTTGTATTCGGTTGTGGTTGTTGTCGGGTACTTGATGCATGTGTATGCTGTACTGTTTTATTTTGGCTTGTAGCCTTGTTTGTTGTGCAACTGGGATTATTTTTAGTATTGTCGTATTTTAAATTATGTTATCCTTCTGTCAGGCCAAAAGCAAAAATTTTTTTAACCGCTATTTAGTAGCTTCTGCATGCTTTTGCGTGTTTTGTCTTTGATGTGAGCACGAGGCTTGACAGTTTGCATAGAGCTTTAGGTACTAAGTTGACCTTTAGCACAGCTTTTCACCCCCAGACTGATGGATAATCAGATAGAGTGATCCAGATTCTAGAAGATTTACTTAGAGCATATATCATAGACTTCTCAGAAAGTTGGGATCTGAAGATACCGTTGGTAGAATTCGCATATAACAAATGTTTCCAAGCATCGATACAGATGGCTCCATATGAAGCTCTTTATGGTCGCAGATGTAGAACACCTCTTCATTGGGATGAGGTAGGAGAGCGAGATAGTTTAGGACCAAACTTGGTAGAGCAAACAGTGGAATCTGTTATAAAGATTAAGGAACGAATGAAAGCTGCTCAAAGCAGACAGAAAAGTTTTGCAGATAATAGACGACGGGAGCTGAGTTTTGATATTGGTGATCACGTCTATTTTAAAGTAGCTCCAATGAAAGGAGTGATGCGTTTTGGTAAGAAAGGAAAGCTGAGTCCCATATATATTGTCCCTTATGAGATTCTGGACAAAGTAGGAACGTTGGCTTATCGATTAGCACTGCCTCCACATCTGTCTTCAGTGTATAGTGTATTTCATGTTTCAGCTTTGAGGAAGTACGTTCCCCACCCGTCGCACATATTGAGCGCTGAGCCAATTCACTTAGCACCAGATTTAAGTTATGAAAAAAGGCCCGAGAAAATTCTTCTTAGGGAAATTAGGAAACTAAGGAACCGTAGTATTCCAATGGTTAAAGTGCAATGGTCTAACCAAACCGAACGAGAAGCTACGTGGGAAACAGAAGCTGATATGCATAGTAGTTACCCATATTTGTTCGATAATTAAATTTCGAGGACGAAATTTTTATAAGATGGGTAGAGTTGTAGTGCCCCAAAATCCGTAGGACCACAATTTCTAGTCCTTTTTAATTTAAGGACCCTTTCGAAATCTCGGACTTCAACTTTTTTGTTTATTTGAAAGTTGATTTCTTATTTTCAGAGTTTAGACACGGTGCAGAGGTCTGAACAGATGTCACTCCGAGCATAAATTGAGCTATTTCTGTCAGGCCTCGTGCTCATATCAAATTAAAAACACACAAACACATGCGGAAGCTATTAAAAAGCGGGTAAAATTTTCGCTTTTGTCCTGACGGTTTAAAACATATAATTTAAAATAATGCAATACTCAAAATATATCCCAGATTATAAAATCAAAAAAACAAGACTCCAAACCATAACAAAACAGTATAGCATACAACCACGAAGCACAGGGCAACCCCCTGGCTAACTCAACTGATACATATAAATATGTTATACGCAACTGGGATACGCTAACCACCTCCTGGGGCACCACCAGCTGGATTAAAACCACGACCAGCTGTAAAACCTGGGTTCCCTGGAAACAACACAACAAGGAAAACAACCAAGCCCCAGAGGGACATGGGGTCAAACCCCACCAGTACGGAGAGAAACTATAAAACAGCAGTAAACAACAATAATAAAATGCAGATGCTATGCATGCAACCAGGGACAACAGCCGAAGGCTACAACCAGGGAAGGGATCCAAAGAACTCAATGCACAGCTCAACGAAAATCTGCAACAGAATATGTGGCCACGGTGAGTGTAGGAGATGTGGGTGCTACCCACTCACCCCTACTCGTCCACCCTTACCAGATGCATCAACAACCCAACCTATGAACTGTGGTAGCTAGCCACTCGGCGCATAGGGGAAATGAGAGTGCGGAATCACCGCTCGCCCTCGCATACTGGTAAGATAACAAAGCAACAACAATGAACAAAGGCTACAATAGCTGAATGGAATGCGTGTATGCAATATGCTGGAACAACAAACATATAACCATATGCAACACAACAATTACATACGGTAAGCATATACAGCTCTCACACAGAGCAACAACATCACACGGAAACCCAAACACAGTCATCTCGCAATTTATCGAAGCCAGGTTCTAGGCTGAATTATAAGCTCAAGATCCGTACCTCAATTCTGCTCAACAATTACCACAAAGGGATCCCGAGAAATCTGGTTAAAACCCTGGTAAAAAACGAAGCATAATTCTCAGGGATGCTATCAGAAGCTCACGGCTGGGAGCCACGCTCAACCGGAAACAATTCAACCCATACAACTAAACAGGAAGCTTAAACAAAGGCTAATACTAAGATCTAATCAACAATTCGAAGTTCTACCTCAACGACACAACACACGGCCGAATACAGCAACTTCGCGATCTCGCTCTAGCCAACTACAGCCTCCTAGAAGGGTATCAATCGAAAGAGCTCTTCGAGAGGAGTCCAACGCTACCTCGAACGTCCAAAACGATGGTCGGAAACGATGGGAATTTCCAGAGAAATGCTACGGTGAACAGTATCTAGGGTTCGAAGCGAAGAACACAATCGGGAAAATATCACTAAGTATGAAATCTGGTATCTCAAATCGAAGACCAAGTCTTCCTTAAATACACGCGTAAAATTTGGTTAAAATCATCCACCGACAAAACCAGTCGACGCACGCTAAAAATACAACCAGCAGATGCAAAGAAACCAACTGCTGAATTCTCAAACAACTCTAATCAAAACGGTGTCGCAGCGACTTAACAAAATGACGTCGCACCGCTTACGTCATCAAATCTACCACCAGCTGGTCGCCTAAAACCATTGGCTGGTTTCTTCACGCAATAACTAAACGCAGCGTTTAAACTTAATAAAACGGCGTCGCATAGCCTCAAATCGAAGACCAAGTCTTCCTTAAATACACGCGTAAAATTTGGTTAAAATCATCCACCGACAAAACCAGTCGACGCACGCTAAAAAATACAACCAGCAGATGCAAAGAAACCAACTGCTGAATTCTCAAACAACTCTAATCAAAACGGTGTCGCAGCGACTTAACAAAATGACGTCGCACCGCTTACGTCATCAAATCTACCACCAGCTGGTCGCCTAAAACCATTGGCTGGTTTCTTCACGCAATAACTAAACGCAGCGTTTAAACTTAATAAAACGGCGTCGCATAGCTTACGTCATCAAATCCGGTCGATAACCCTCGCGCAATACCACCCGCAAGCTATAGGAAACCAGACGCAAGCTACAGTAGAGTTGACCATCGTTGACATCTTCTCTCAGCTGGACAACCAGTCAACACACACGCGAACAAATCCTCGCAGCTGGTACCAGTCGAAACATCCAAACGAAGTCGCGCCAACTTATCAAAACGCTGTCGTTTGCCCTCAACAAACAAAATAAAGCAGCAGCTGGATACAAACACGCTACCAGCATTCACTTAACACAACGCATCCAAGTTTCACTAAAACGATGACGTTTAGGAATCTCGCGCGATCAAAACACGCTACGACTGGATTTCACAAAATCGACCAGCTCTCACCATGAAACCAGATCTCACAACCAGATCTCTACTCAAAATACGATAACTTCCAGAATTGCTGAAAATGTGAAATCTGACCCAAAATTACTAACCAAACTTCCAAACAGCGATCTGAACCACCAGAAATCTCTAAAATCCTATTAATCCAACAATTAATCTTAATTAACTTTTCAGGTCTCACATTTCTCCCCCACTAAAAAGGATTTTGTCCTCGAAATCGAACAATAATCTGGAAATACTTGATGGTCCCAAAAATAGGATCAAAACAAGTACAGAAGTTCAGAAGGGGGGTTGAATGAACCCCTTCGATTTTAAACTTTTCAAATTCTTTTCAAAAATGTTTTACACGTACTTCTTATCTCAGTTAAATGCAAATCTCTCGACTAACTAAAAATTGCGGAATGAAGCCGATTAATTTGTGAACTGTAAGCTATAAATAAATAAGTGCGTAAATGTAAAGAGTAGGATCAAGAGTTTGTTTCTGGAAGTTCGGATATTCATATCCTACGTCTCCCCTTCTTCCTTTTTCAGGAAGGATACACAAGAAGATTTGATGTACACAGTCCTTCTGCAGACACCCGATCACACAAGCCTCACTTGTATGAACTCCTAGTATCTCCACAACAATCCACGCAGACGCACCTGCTGGTTTATAACACTTTGTAATATTTTCGAACGGCCTTGAGAGCACGTTTGTTACAGACTCAATCAAATGATTACGACAATGAATACATGTATGTGAGTGCTGTAAAATCCTCTGGTTTCTAAACAAGGAAACACGATTCAACAATGTGAACCAGAGGATGACTCGAAGGTATATCTATGTAAGATTTGAACTGTAAGGTTCTTCGAGTCTTGGAGAGCTTGAAAGATAACTTCAGAATGCAAATGGCTCAGAAATCAATTTGGCAGCGTTTTTGCAATAGCAGGAGCGAAGGATGCTCTTCAAATCAAAACTGCTGGTATTTATAGTCTTCTCTCAACGGTCATTTTCATCTGTTAAGGAAACAAAATCCTTTTTGAAATTCTGATAATTCATAGCCGTATTCTCAGCTCCACTACAAGGTAAATTGCACACTGTCAGAGCTAATTTGTCGATTTCCATATCTGTGCAACAACCTCTATGAATGCGTACTATCTACCCAAAATAGTACCGACGTTGTCTCCTAAATTCCAGGCAATAACGATTCTGTTAATCTTTTCCAATTTGAGTAAACAATCGTATTTGAATTTCTTTATCGCTTGCGCCTGAAATTTCTTCATCCTTGTTTAGAATCTTGCGACTGGAAGACGCTTGAAAACATGCAACGACTTGTTTTCTTTAACGCGGGCGTTAATTCAGCGACTGGATTCACAAAATACTGTAGCTCTCGACTGGTTCCAATACGCTGTCATTTCAACTTATTCAAACGACATCGTTTCAAATATACCCTCGACTGGTCAGATAATACTGTAGCTCTCTTCTGGGTGTACAAACCACTGTAGCTCTCGACTGGTTTTGAAAGCCATCGATTGATTTCAATACGCCGTCGTTCCAACTTATTTAAACGCTGTCGTTTTGCAATCGCTACCATTTTAATTCTTACGTCTGATCATATGCGGCACTGTAGCTTGCGTCTGATTATATGAAGCACTGTAGCTTGCATCTGATTATAACCATAAACTGGTTATACTTCACTGTAACTTGCGACTGATTCGATACCAAAGATTAATTCACTGTAGCCCTCGTCTGATTTACTGTAGCTGGCGACTGGAAAAACCCAACAACTATAATCCAACTATCGAAACCTTGTAAGATCATCGTCTGAGTAAACCTGTTGTCTGGATTCTCAAATAATGTTATCAACTTCTGAAAGATCCTGATTTAACTTGTCATTTTATTATCACCTAAATCATAAATTTTATCCTAACAATTTCCCCCTTTTTGGTGATGACAAAACTTTGCAGTCGAGATAAAAGAATAGGCAAAATAACTTGAACAACGACTGCTAAAAACAAATTTCATTAACTTAACAAAGTACAAACGATTTGTACAAGTTCTATCCTAACTAATATACTCTTATCCTCTTAAACGATCCACTTATACTTAGCCTTCTTTCTCTTCTCTCTCTATCTCTTTCTCTGTCAGCCCTCATCATTCTTTCCTTAAAATCTCGCTGTGCAGCGTCAATGTCTGTTGGTGAAATAATCTCTGTAGTTCTGATAACATTACCACTGCTTTAACCTTGGTTAACAGGAGCAGGTAGAGGGCGGCGACTGCTGCTTCCTTCCCCCCTTTTGGCATCACCGTGACGAATGTAGTCGACGAGATCGCCAATCTGGGTGGATAGGCTGAGAAAATCTGCTGCCATTTTTGCTTGGAATTCTAATTGCTCACTCCTGATAGCAGCAACCTGCCCATCCAATAAAAGAATTTTAGCACCAAGCGCGTTGAACTTGTTCCTGACTGCCAATGAATCCATATCAACAGTGACACTTTGGGCCATAACAGTTTTCTTCAATTCATTGAGACGAAGTATCTGAAGATCATCTTGAGTTTGTCCTTCTTGTCTAGCACTCTGTATTAGATTTCAGAAGTAGTCATTTTTGTGTCTGAGAGTGTTTTGAAGACTTCGTTCAATGGTATGGAGTCTAGATAAAATATCACTATGAGCATCATCCATACGCTGGGAGAGAGAAGTTTTCAGATCATCCAGATGAGGAGAAAGATCGGCAAGAGTAGCTTGAAACGTAGTCTGAACATTCACATTTTCCTCCAAGGGAATATCATCTTCATTAAGGTGCACTGGAGAATCAAAAGAATCGGTTTCTTGAAGAATCGGAGAGGGAGAACGATACACTGTAGAATTCTTAGAAGAAACCAGGTCTACCTCGTCAATACACTGTACATCAACTTCCTGTATCTCTGCTGAATCCAATTGTACAACGGAATCAACAAAACTGTTGAAATTTATACCCTGTCGAATAATACGACGAAAATGAATTGGCAGTGTCTCTAAAACCTCGACAACGAAACCGCGAGCAACAAGATCCCTGCAAAAATTTACTGACCCAACTGGTCGTAGACTGCTAAGCAGAGAAAATTGAACAGCTTTCATACAGATCTCAGCCCAAACAATACTAATAGCCCTTGAAAGAGAAGGCCTGGATTCAATGTCTTGGACTGGTTCAAAAAAAAAACACAGAGTGGGGCAAGATCATCAAGGTAGGGTCGTTGGGGCAGTGCCTCCCAATGTCTGGAGTTTACTGGTCTATTGATGGGTCTCCAGTAATAAACCCCTTCCTAGGATAAGCCACGACCCATCCACCATAATTTTCGCTCGTATCCAACACTTGGAAGTGATAGAGTGATGATTTGGAGGTATGAAGAAACCTCGATCAATGAAAGGGCCCTCGAACAAACTGAAACTGGACGGTCGTGTCCACTCCAGCTGGTGCTAGTGATAGAGTGATGATTTGGAGGTATGAAGAAACCTCGATCAATGAAAGGGCCCTCGAACAAACTAGAACTGGACGGTCGTGTCCACTCCAGCTGGTGCTCTCTCATGTGCCGCAATAGATCTTTCAAGGAAAAGAGGTGAGCAGCACCCAGTAGTTTCAATACTTTCAGATCAATCGCTGAAGTGGGCGTACCTGAGACAAAATTCTTCCGCCTGGCCTCTATAAACTTGCGGAGAAGCAGTTCTCTATATTTAGCAATGATGAGTCTCCGCCGCTGAATGGCAACAAAACTCGAGTCTGTCTCTGCCCACGAGAGAACCTACCCTTCTTTGGCAAAAATATCCTCCGATTGTAGAGTGGCCAATTTGTGCAAACTGAAAAAACTCACAACAATAGACACATCCTCAATCACTTTTTCCCGTAACGCAATCAAGAACTCAATGTCAGCACAAATTAGAGAGAAAATTTCCCTGGCCGGATGCCCCTGAACATCATCTTCAACTAAAATCCCCTTTCCTTTATCGGAAGCATCAATCTTCGGTAGACTAGCCTTGTATGCGTCAACCTCTCGGAACTCAATCCCTTGTCCAAACCTGATTGGAGTGATGGTTGGAGCAAGAGTAGAAGGAAGAGATGCATTGAAGGGTATACGAGCCTGATGCTCCTCAATGGAATAACTCATCATCAGTTGTTCCTTCTGCCACTGTTTCGGAAACATGGGGCTGGTCCCCTGCATCTGGAAATAAATGAAGAGTGGGTTGATCAGCAATAAGCTCCTCATCTGTATCACTTGATGACCCAACGAATCCCTCAGCTTCTCGTCTAGCAAGAAAAACAGGGAGATCAAACCATGGGATGGATTCTTTGGTTGTTGGAGCTGGGTGTTCTCCACCATCTGTTGCATCGACTGTATCCAGTTGATGTAGAATTTGTTCAATAACAGCATCCGGATCCTCAGTCGTACCCTCAACAACTGGTACCACAGCTGGTTGTTCCACAAACGCAGGAAGTTCATCAACTTCAATAGCATCCTCCAAAACCAACTTCCTCTTTCTCTTTTGAGATTTGCATTTGGGCACAGAGAGTTGTTCCACTGGTGCATCAGTAGTAGCATCATCAATTTTAGGAGGCACGGTCTCTTGAGCAATAACCACAGGTTTAACCTTAGTGGTTCTCTTCTTCTTGACGACAGGAGCGTCTTCCACACCAACCGCTTGTCGTTTCTTAGACACCTCTTTCTTTACAGGGGTTCTCTATACCCTTGGAGAGCTGCATATTCGTCCAATCCCACTTTTTCATTAATATGAACGAACAGGTACACTGTTTTTGCATCAAGAATCCTTGATTTGGGAAACCCCTTTGATTCCCCTAACACCAATCCCTGCACATTTTGCAAAAGAACACCAATTTGTATTGCAAAATCCTTCGCCTGCCTAGAGCCAGGTGTTACCATGGCCTTTTAAACACCGAACAAAAGACTGCCCCAATTGACTTTCACGTCGAACGTGATATCCGTCATCAATAAGAATCTATCACGGGTTACCGCATCAAAGGACCCCTCATTGACAAAAAGTGTCTTTGCCAGAATATCATGCAAAAGACGATATTCTATTTTCATCTCCTTCTTAAAACATAATCTTTAGATGCAGAAAATAAGCTCCGAGCATCAAAAATCTTATCCTTTGGAACATCAGACAAATCCGTTAATCCCTCAACTGGCAGTTCAAACGTCTCAGCAAACAATTGTTCCGAAATCTCCACTGTAACCCCGTGCACAGTGCTCACTACCAGTCCATCTCTCACTGTCCCATTGGCAAAGAACTCTAACAGAGCTTCCTCATAGAATACGGTGGGGCAACCCAAAAAGTTCCTTAACCCCATCGGAATCAAAGTTTCAAACGCCTGTGCTAAACCCGCATCGTCCATGTCAAAAACAGAGTCAAAATCTATGTGATGGCTGTTGCTGATGAGGGATGATGCCATTGTCGTTGAAAAGTGAGAAGAATGCCTGAAAAGTATACGCAAGAGAGTACGAGAATACGAGAGTACGAGAAAACAAATTTTCAAGGTAAGAGTGAAGATGAACAGTGTACCGTAATATATATGGAATACGAAAAGTTACAAACTAGGGAACGGTATAGATGTGACTTTTGGAATGTTGACAAAGACACGTGTCAATCATCCAGTAACGCCTACTATTTTTGAAAATGATATAAAAAGATATTTTCCAAATATTTTAATCGTACAGAGTAAAAGATGTTTCAAAATAGTTTAATTGAACAAAATGTTTTCAAAGTATATTTGTAAAATAATTATTTTAATAGTAGACAACGCGCGCCAAAAATATGTAGTCACAACTGCTGCATCTGGTTTTACAACATTGCAACTAGTTTTTAATGTATCGCAAGGTAGACAAGATCTGGTAACAAATAAGTATCGACTGTATATATGCAACATCTGAGTGTCCAGACGCAACATATTCAGACGACGTCACACTTAACAATCCAGATCTTGGTTCCCCTGCGACTGGTACTTACCGTGACTGGTATACATTGCGATTGGTATATTCGCGACTGGTATACATTGTGACTGGGATACTCTACGACTGGTATACTCTTAACACAAAATGCTTCCCTCAGCTAATTGTCTACTGTTCCCCCTGAATACATTCACTTGCAACTGGGTGGAGCGATGGCTAACAACCTGCAAATGTTAGTGTTCAGACAATCAAAGAAATTCAAGGAGACCTAAAACATTTCCAAAACAAGAAAACTTAGCGTCGGGCAGAGGTTTGGTGAAGATTTCAGCAACGTGTTGCTCCGTCGACACATACTCCAACCGGACGTCCTTCTTTAGCACGTGGTCTCTGATGAAATGATGCCTGATGTCGATGTGTTTGGTTCTCGAATGTAGCACAGGGTTCTGGGTAATCTCTATCTCACTTGTGTTGTCACAGAGAATAGGAGCTTCGGAAGCATCAATGCCATAATCCTTCAATTGATGTTGAATCCAGAGGATTTGAGCGCAACAAATGCCAGCAGCAAGATACTCTGCTTCGGCTGTTGACGTGGCAATTGATGTTTGCTTCTTACTGAACCAGGAGATTAGTCGATCCCCTAAGAATTGACATGCTCCACTTGTGCTCCTGCGATCAATCCTGCAACCTGCGTAATCTGCATCACTGTAACCTATTAGTTGAAAGCCTGAGTCTTTGGGATACCAAAGACCCACGTTGGAAGTGCCCTTTAGATATTTTTAGTATTCGCTTTGCAGCAATGTAATGCGATTTCTTTGGCTCTGCTTGGAATCTAGCACACATACAGGCAGCAAACATGATATCCGGTCTACTAGCAGTTAAATATAGCAAAGAGCATATAATACCACGATAAAGAGATACCTCAATGGAAGTTCCAGCTTCATCTTTGTCCAGTTTAATAGTAGAGCTCATGGGCGTCGCTGCTGCTGAACTATTTTCCATTCCAAATTTCTTCAGAAGTTCTTTTGTATATTTTGCCTGGTTGATGAATATACCATTCTCCAACTGGCGAACTTGTAAGCCCAAAAAGAACGTCAGCTCCCCCATCATACTCATCTCGAACTTGTCCTGTATCAACTTAGAGAACCTTTTGCACAGTTTGGGGTTAGATGACCCGAAGATAATGTCATCGACATATATTTGAACTAACAGAATATGGTAATATTTAACAAACTTAAACAATGTCTTATCTACTGTGCCTATAGTGAATTGATGCTCAAGTAGAAATTTAGTGAGTGTATCATACCAAGCTCTAGGTGCTTGCTTCAACCCATATAGAGCTTTATCCAGTTTGTAAACAAAGTTTGGATGTGTATGATCTATGAAGCCAGGAGGTTGTGCAACATACACATCCTCTGTCAAGACGCCATTAAGAAAAGCAATCTTGACATCCATCTGAAAGACTTTGAAGTCTTTATATGCAGCATATGCAAGGAACATGCGTATGGCTTCTAATCTAGCTACTGGTTCAAAGGTCTCATCGAAATCTATTCCTTCCATTTGTCTAAATCCTTGTGCAACCAGCCTAGCCTTATTTCTTGTTACTACGCCATCTTCATTCAGTTTGTTCCTAAAGACCCAACGTGTTCCTTTAGAAAGGCACTCTTGACATCCATCTGAAAGACTTTGAAGTCTTTATATGCAGCATATGCAAGGAACATGCGTATAGCCTCTAATCTTGCTACTGGTGCAAAGGTCTCGTCAAAATCTATTCCTTCCATTTGTCTAAAACCTTGTGCAACTAACCTAGCTTTGTTTCTAGTCACTACGCCATCTTCATTCAGTTTATTCCTAAAGACCCATCGAGTTTCTATAACTGAATGATTCTTAGGTCTAGGTACAAGTTGCCATACTTTATTATGCTTGAACTGATTTAGTTCCTCATGCATTGCATCTATCCATCTTGGGTCTGCTAAGGCCTCGTATATCTGCTTAGGTTCTATATGTGATAGAAATGCAGCATCAAAATGATCATGAGATAGCTGATCTCATGTGCGAACGGGGGATTCGAAATTACCTATGACTTGCTCAAGTGGATGATTTCTATTCCACCGGAGATTAAGTCCAATGGGATTTGATCCTTGTTCCCCCTGAGTTGCTGGATGGTTTGCAACGACTGGATCAGCAGACGTCATTATATGTTGAGCATTGTTAATGTGTACATCTGCTTCCAGCTGGTAAGAAGTGCTTGCGACTGGTTGACCAGTCGTTGGTGAAGACATGCTTGCAGCTGGATGTCCAGACGTTGATCTTGTGATGCTTGCGACTGGTTGCGCTACGTCTGGTTTTTCAATGTTTGTTGGCGCAACGTCTGATTGATTGTCGTCTGGTTGAACACTTGTCGCAACATCTCCAGCAGCTGGGTGACTTGGGGCATTTGGATCCTGCGACTGGTCCACGTTAGTTACATTAATAAGTACTGGATTACCTGGCAGATCCTGTTGAACATTGTTTTGCATAGTGACCACTGCTGGTTGTTCTTCCTCAGCTGAATATCTTTGTGGCATGTCGTCGTCGTCTGATTCCTCAAGACTTGTTGACTCCAGACGTTAACACAATTCATGTAAACTTGCAGCTGAATTGGACTTGAAGCTGTTTCAGCAAATACCACGTGAGCAGATTCTTCAACTGTTGTGCGTAGTGACCACTGCTTGTTGTTCTTCCTCAGCTGAATATCTTTGTGGCATGTCGTCGTCGTCTGATTCCTCAAGACTTGTTGACTCCAGACGTTAACACAATTCATGTAAACTTGCAGCTGAATTGGACTTGAAGCTGTTTCAGCAAATACCACCATGAGCAGTTTCCTCAACATTTAAACTTCTGCTGTTGAACACTCGATAAGCTTTGCTTACTGCTGAATATCCT
>KV005655.1:73042-84062 GCA_001598015.1 Dorcoceras hygrometricum
CTGGTTGTTCATCCTCAACTGAATATCTTTGTGGCACGTCGTCGTCGTCTGTTTCCTCAAGACTTGTTGACTCCAGACGTGAACACAAGTCATGTAAACTTGCAGCTGAATTGGACTTGAAGCTAGTTTCATCAAATACCACGTGAGCAGATTCTAGTATCTTTGTGGCACGTCGTCGTCGTCTGATTCCTCAAGACTTGTTGACTCCAGACGTGAACACAAGTCATGTAAACTTGCAGCTGAATTGGACTTGAAGCTAGTTTCATCAAATACCACATGAGCAGATTCTTCAACTGTTAAGCTCCGGGTGTTGGACACTCTATATGCTTTGCTCACTGATGAATATCCTAAGAATACACCTGCATCAGATTTATATTCAAAGGCTGTTATATGCTTCTTGCCATTATTGTGAATGAAACACTTGCATCCGAACACCCTGAAATACAAAATATCAGGCTTTTTGCCATTCCAGATCTCATATGGGGTTTTATCATGCATCCAATTAATCATCGATCTGTTCTGAGTGTAACACGTTGTGTTAACTGCTTCTGCCCAAACTTTTTGAGAAATACCGGAATATGCAATCATAGATCTAGCAACTTATTTTAAAGTGGGGTTTCTCCTCTCAGCTAACCCGTTTTGCTGAGGAGTTCTAGCTGCTGAAAGCTCATGATTTATTCCCAAATCCTCCAAATAAGAAGTTAATTTAAAATTTAGAAATTCAGTACTGCGATCACTTCTTATCTGGTTGACTGAACAAGATTTGTCATTTTGTAAAAGTTTTAAAAGTCTTATCAGCTGGTCGGCGGTTTCAGATTTTGCTTTTAAAAACAGCACCCATGTATATTTTGAAAAATCATCAACAACAGCAAGGGTGTAAGACGTTCCCCCTAAGCTCGTGACTTAAATGGGACCAAAGAGATCCATATGCAAGATCTCAAGGCACCGGGTAGAACGTTTTCCGCCTTTATTTTTGAAAGTTGATTTTATTTGTTTTCCCAACTGACAGGCTACACAAATCTTATCCTTAGAAAAGCTGATTTTTTACAGACCAGAGACCATATCGTGTTGACTCAGCTTAGCAAGTGTTTTGAATGCAAGGTGATTCATTCTTTGATGCCACAAATAGCCCTTGGAAGAGCCAGCTGCAAGGCACAACTGTTCAGGTTCCAGCTGATCTGAACAGTCGATGATGTAGTTATTCCCCGAACGTTTACCTACCAACACAGTCAGACAACTTGGACTCTGAACCGTGCATGTGTGTCGTTGAAACTGGAATGTGTAACCTTTGTCACACAGCTAACGAATGCTAATAAAATTGTATTTAAGATTAACAACAACTAGGACATCAGAAATAGAGATGTTACCATGGATAAGCTTACCCTTACCCACAGTGTTACCGTATGCATTGTCACCAAACACAATTTTAGCTCCTTTGTGTGGTGTGACGTCTGTTAGCAGCTTTTTATTTCCTGTCATATGTCTTGCACAGCCGCTATCCAGGTACCACATTGTTGTTTCAGCTGCTGCTTTGTACCTGTTATCCTGAAATCAAACAAGCAGCTTTTGGTACCCAATTTTACTTGGGTCCAGATTGGATTACCCCTTTCGGGACCCAGACTTGAATTACTTTCACAGTTTTCACAGTACTCGAGTCCACGAAAGTCTGTGCAAAATTGTGCGATCTATGGAGTTTTGATTTGACATTTTGACCAACATGATCTCTTATCGGCTGAGTCTTTTCCAACCAGATTTTGCCTTCCTAAAGTTACGCCGTGGCTGGTGTTTAACATGAGACTTGGAACCAGCTTTCGCTTTATCCTTGTCCAACCTGTTCTTTAGCCAGCTGGGCTTTGAACTCTCAGGCCTTTGATAGCCGATGCCATCTTTTCCTTCATGACTTGACTGAGAAGAGCTCTGGTCATCATATTGCATTGACTCACAGCTGTCATATGTCATGCTGGCTTTGACAAAGCCCATTTTATTGAACTTGTCATAGGCCGGCTGTGACTGAGTACTTGTCTCTCCTTCACTGCATTCACTATTGTTGAATCCAAACCAGACTTATCATTGGCTAGTTTTTTACTCTCGTTCAGTTTTTGAAGAGATCGAGAAGACCGATTCCAGGCGCTCACTACTTGCTTCAATATTTCGATTTCAGCTTTGAGCTCACTGGTCTCATTTTTCAACACATCATTCTCAGCTGTTAGCTTACTTAGCTCAATTTTCAAACTGTCAGTGTCACCAAGTTGAACAGCACTTGATTCGACTGAGCTATTTTTCAAATCAACATTTTCAGCTTTCACTTCCTCGAACGAGTGAGAAAGCTTCCTATACTCATTGACCATGTCATTTAGTGCTGTGACAAGGTCTTCTCGTGTAAATTCAACATTGGAAAAATCGAATACCTCGTCATCAGCCATCTGGTCAGCCATGAGACAATGAACTTCCTCCTGTTCACTATCGCTGGATGATGAGCTGCTGGATGAAGATCCTGAATCACTATCTGACCAGCTCTTGGTACTTTCCTCAGCCATCAAAACTTTACGGTCATGCTTGCGGCTGGGTTTCTTGTCACTTCTCATCCTCATCCGCCTATCCTTGGATCGCAACTTGGATCTTTCGACATTTCGATCATCATTCTTGTCATCACGGTTGTACCGATCCTCCTTCTTGTATCTATCCTCCTTCTTCTCATCTCTTCTGTATCTGTCATCTTTCTTGGGCCTGTTGCACTCAGCTGCAAAATGCCCTGGTCATTCACAATTGAAACATATCACGTCAGATACAGATTTATCAGATTCATTAAAACTGTTGTAAGGAGAGGAAGGGTGAAGGATCTTCTCATGAATTTCCCAAACTTCTTGACGAAGAGGGACATGACGTCGTCACTAAGTTGGTCAGCCGTCTTGCTGGTGCTAGGAGAGAACTGTTCTATTGTTGTAGTTGCCAATGCTTTTGTCGGCTGGGAGGTTGAGGGGACTTCAGATCTTCTCTCCAGTTCATATTCGTATGCCTTTAGATTTGCAAACAGATCATGAAGCTCCATCTTGTTCAGGTCCTTCGACTCCCTCATCTCCATGGTCTTCACGTCCCACTCCTTGGGTAATGCTCTCGTGACTTTCAATGCTAGCTCTTTGTTGCTGTATTCTTTGCCAAGGCTGTTCAACTCGATCACTATTGCACTGAATCGCTCATCGAACTCTGTCATGGTTTCTCCATCCTTCATCTTGATGGATTCGTACTTTTTCTGAGCGACTGTTAGTTTGTTCTCCTTCGTCTCATTGCTTCCCTCACATTTCTGGACCAACTTTTCCCATATTTCTTATGTTGTGGCGCAGGTTTTGATTTTGCTGAACATGTTTGTTGTCTTTGTCCAGCGTCTTGTATAGGATGTCCCTGGCCACATTGTCCAAGTTAGCTTTCTTCTTGTCATCATTTGTATATTCATATTTGGCTTTCTCAAGAAACTGAGGCTCTCCATTTGTTACAGCAACCGCCAGATTGGGTTTCATTATCTTCAATGGCCCTTCAGTAATAACAGTCCACACCTCATCATCCATAGCAGCCAGATGCGCCTGCATGCGAATCTTCCAATCATCGTAGTCCTCTATGGAGAACAAAGGAATCTTGTTTTGAGAAGAAGACATATTTATAAAATAACGCACAGACAAATACTTTTCAATAACTGAGAAGCGCCTGCTCTGATACCAATTGATGGTCCCAAAAATAGGATCAAAACAAGTACAGGAGTCCAGAAGGGGGGGTTGAATGAATCCTTTTGATTTTAAACTTTTCAAATTCTTTTCAAAAACGTTTTACACGCGCTTCTTATCTCAGTTAAATGCAAATCTCTCGACTAACTGAAAAGTGCGGAATGAAGCCGATTAATTTGTGAACAGTAAGCTATAAATAAATAAGTGCGTAAATGTAAAGAGTAGGATCAAGAGTTTGTTTCTGGAAGTTTGGATATTAATATCCTACGTCACACCTTCTTCCTTTTTCAGGAAGGATACACTAGAAGATTTGATGTACACAGTCCTTCTGCAGACACCCGATCACACAAGCCTCACTTGTATGAAATCCTAGTATCTCCACAACAATCCACGCAGACGCAGCTGCTGGTTTACAACACTTTGTAATATTTTCAAACGGCCTTGAGAGCATGTTTTTTACAGACTCAATCAAATGATTACGACAATGAATACACGTATGTGACTGCTGTAAAATCCTCTGGTTTCTAAACAAGGAAACACGATTCAACAATGTGAACCAGAGGATGACTCGAAGGTATATCTATGTAAGATTTGAACTGTAAGGTTCTTCGAGTCTTGGAGAGCTTGAAAGATAACTTCAGAATGCAAATGGCTCAGAAATCAATTTGGCAGCGTTTTTGCAATAGCAGGAGCGAAGGATGCTCTTCAAAGCAAAACTGCTGGTATTTATAGTCTTCGCTCAACGGTCATTTTCATCTGTTAAGGAAACAAAATCCTTTTTGAAATTCTGATAATTCATAACCGTATTCTCTGCTCCACTACAAGGTAAATTGCACACTGTAAGAGCTAATTTGTCGATTTCCATATCTGTGCAACAACCTCTGTGAATGCGTACTATTTACCCAAAATAGTATCGACGTTGTCTCCTAAATTCCAGGCAATTTGTACGATTCTGTTAATCTTTTCAAATTTGAGTAAACAATCGTATTTGAATTTCTTTATCTCTTGCGCCTGAAATTTCTTCATCCTTGTTTAGAATCTTGCGACTAGAAGACGCTTGAAAACATGCAACGACTGGTTTTCTTTAACGCGGGCGTTATTCCAGCGACTGGATTCACAAAATACTGTAGCTCTCGACTGGTTCCAATACGCTGTCGTTTCAACTTATTCAAACGACATCGTTTCCAATATACCCTCGACTGGTCAGATAATACTGTAGCTCTCGTCTGGGTGTACAAACCACTGTAGCTCTCGACTGGTTTTGAAAGCCATCGACTGATTTCAATACGCCGTCGTTCCAACTTATTTAAACACTGTCGTTTTGCAATCACTACCATTTGAATTCTTGCGTCTGATCATATGATGCACTGTAGCTTGCGTCTGATTATATGAAGTACTGTAGCTTGCGTCTGATTATAACCATCAACTGGTTATACTTCACTGTAACATGCGACTGATCCGATACCAAAGATTAATTCACTGTAGCCCTCGTCTGATTTACTGTAGCTGGCGACTGGAAAAACCCAACAACTATAATCCAACTATCAAAACCTTGTAAGATCATCGTCTGAGTAAACCTGTCGTCTGGATTCTCAAATAATGTTATCAACGTCTGAAAGATCCTGATTTAACTTGTCATTTTGTTATCACCAAAACCATAAATTTTATCCTAAAAATACTACACAGCAGCAAGATAACAAAACAGAAATCTGCCTAACACAAGGCCAAGAGTTCAAGATAACTGAGCAAACAATTAATAATAACTACGGAAGAATTACAATCAAAAGCTACAAACTACTGGAATTCTATCTCAAAAGCTACTCAAACAGATGCGGCCACTCACGCTGCATCTTTTCTTCCAGCTCCCAAGTAGCTTCTTCCCTGCGATGTTTGCTCCATTGCACCATCACCAACGGAATGGTCTTATTCCTCAACTGTTTCTCTTTTCTGCCTTGGATCTGCAAGGGATATTCTTGATAGCTCAACGACTGATCTAGCTCCACCTCGTCATTTCTAAGCACATGAGACGGATCTGTCTCATACTTCCTCAACATGGAAACATGAAAGACGTCATGGAGAGAAGACAACTTTGGCGGCAACAACAGCCGATACGCTAAAGGGCCAATCCTCTCAACAATCTCATACGGTCCGACGTAACGAGGGGATAACTTTCCCTTGCGTCCAAAGCGCATTACACTGTGAAACGGAGAAACCTTGAGAAATACACGATCACCAACCTGAAACTCAAGAGGTCGATGCCTCTTATTTGCATAACTGGCTTGGCGATCCTGGGCATCTTTCATCCGCTGTCGAATAAGATCCACATGCTCTCTCATTTGCTGCACAAAAGTCCAGGGGGCAGATAGCTGCTCCCAACACATAGCTCGCAACATATCCTCCAACCTCTGGATAGTGCGCTCAGATTGGCCATCTGTCTGGGGGTGATACGCGGTGCTCATAGCCAATCTGGTACCCAAATATGTTTGCAAACTCTTCCAAAACCTGGAAGTAAACCTCGGATCTCGGTCAGAAACAATCGAAACGGGCACACCATGCAGTCTAACAACAAAATCAACGTACAGATTCGCCATCTTCTTCAACGAGAAGGTCATCCCATAGGGAATAAAATGTGCAGACTTCGACAGTCGGTCTGTAACCACCCAAATAGCATCGCATCCTCTGCTGGAATGAGGCAGATGCATAACGAAATCCATCGCTATGTGCTCCCAATTCCATTGGGGCACTTCCAAACTCTGCAACAAACCACCAGGTCTCATCCTTTCGGCCGTAACCATATTACAATTCAAACAACGAGCAACAAAACCAGTAACGTCGCTCTTCAGGCCAGACCACCAAAAGTGCGGCTTCAAAGCATGGTACATCTTCCGTGCACCAGGATGAACACTATGTCTGCTACAGTGCTCTTACCGAAGGATCTCCTCCTTCAAATCAATCAAATTGGGCACAACCAACCTGCCCCGGAAATGCAAACAACCATCGGAAGAGACAGAATAGTCCTCAAGTCTGCCAGCCCTGACCTTTAACTTCAACTCGTTGATAGACGGATCAGTCCTCTGAGCTGCTCGAATAGTCGAGACAATCTGTGGCTCAACTTGGAACGATGAAACCACGACGCAATCCTCAGCCAGGTAGAATCTCCAACCCATAGTGTTAAGATGCTCTTGATCCTTAAAAATGTACAACGACGCAAGCATCTCACTAGCCTTCCTGCTCAATGCATCGGCCACTATGTTCGAGTTCCCAGGCTGGTACTTGATCTCACAATCAAATTCTTTTAGCAGCTCCATCCACCAACGTTGTCTCATGTTCAAGTCAGGCTGTGAAAACAATTACTGCAAACTTTTGTGGTCGGATTACACCACAAACTGCTCGCCATACAGGTAGTGACGCCAGATCTTCAACGCAAAGACCACGGCTGCTAACTCCAAATCATGGACTGGATAACGAGTCTCGTGCGGTTTCAACTGCAGCGAGGCATACGCAATGACTCGACAATTCTGCATCAAAACACAACCCAATCCATTAAGCGGAGCAAACAACGAATCCACCTGTTCCGGACGGCAGAGCCAACACAGGCGCAGTAGTCAATTTTTCCTTAAGCAGTTGAAAGGCATTCTCGCACTGCTCAGACCACACAAACCACTTGTCCTTCTGAGTCAATTGAGTCATCGGCTTTGCTATACTAGAGAATCCCTTAATAAAGCGACGATGCCAGCCAGACCCAAGAAACTGCGAATCTCGGAAACATTCCTGGGACACTCCCAGTTCAGAACGGCATCAACCTTACTGTGATCCACCAAAATCCCCTCGGCTGAAATCACATTGTCCCAAGAATACGACGCGATCCAACCAGAACTCACACTTGGAAAACTTTTCATATAACTGCTGCTCTCTCAGCGTCTGAAGGACAATACGCAAATGCTCCTTGTGCTCCAAAGGAGTCTTCGAATAGACTAAGATGTCGTCGATGAACACGATCACAAACTGATCAATAAACTCGTGGAAAACTCGGTTCATCAAATCCATAAAGACTGCAGGGGCATTAGTCAATCCAAACGGCATCACCAGAAACTCGAAATGCCCGTACCTGGTACGAAAAGCAGTCTTCGCGACATCTTGTTCTCTCACTCTCAGCTGATGGTACCCTGAACGAAGATCAATCTTAGAATACACCGCATAACCTTGCAACTGATCAAACAGATCATCGATTCTCGGCAACGGGTACTTGTTCTTGACAGTCGCTTTGTTCAATTGGCGAAAATCAATGCACATCCGCATTGAGCCATCCTTCTTCTTCACAAATAAAATGGGCGCTCCCCACGGTGACATACTAGGTCGGATAAAACCTGTCTCCAGTAAATCATCTAACTGCACCTTGAGTTCTCTCAACTCCGCAGGCGCCAGACGATAAGGAGCACGTGAAATCGGAGCTGTGCCAGGCACCAGCTCTATGCTGAAGTCAATCTCCCGCCTCACACCGCATAACCTTGCAACTGATCAAACAGATCATCGATTCTCGACAACGGGTACTGTTCTTGACAGTCGCTTGTTCAATTGGCGAAAATCAATGCACATCCGCATTGAGCCATCCTTCTTCTTCACAAATAAAATGGGCGCTCCCCACGGTGACATACTAGGTCGGATAAAACCTGTCTCCAGTAAATCATCTAACTGCACCTTGAGTTCTCTCAACTCCGCAGGCGCCAGACGATAAGGAGCACGTGAAATCGGAGCTGTGCCAGGCACCAGCTCTATGCTGAAGTCAATCTCCCGCCTCGGAGGGAAACCAGGAATCTCCTCCGGGAACACATCCGGGAAATGTCGCACCACGGGAACGTCACTAAGCTGAACGCGGGAAGAAGAAGACGCATCCAAAGCGTAGATCATAAAGCCAGCATTCCTCAAAGACAACAAGCTGAACATCTCCATCGCTGAGACTAAGGGAATCTTCGATCTAGAATCCTGGCCATAGAAGTCTCAATTCTCTCCAGACAAAGGCCTAAAAGGAACAATTCCATGAAAGCAATCCACAGAGGCCCTATAGTTAGACAGCACATCCATCCCAACTATGCAATCGAAATACCACAGCATCAATCGGATCAAGTTTGCTAACAAGGCATGCTCACCAAACCGCAACACACCATCCAACAAAACCTCCTGGGAGAACAGGCTCACACCACCAGGGGTAAAAACAGAAACGGCATCGCGCAAAGAAATGGTACACAGACCATGCTCAACAACAAACGAATAAGAAATAAAAGAATGCGATGCACCGGTGTCAAACAACACACACGCAGGAAAATCAAAAACAAGACAAGTACCTGCGATCACCCTGCTCGACGTCTCCTCGGCCTGCTCCCTAGTGATGGCGTTAACCTGAGCATGCTGGGGTCCAGAGAAGAAAGGCTGAGATGACTGTCCGAACCGCGATGGACCAGGCTGCTGAAACGGACTAAACTGAGTCTCACCTAATCGGGGCTGCTGAAACTGAGGGGAACGACCCCTAGACTGACCTCCTAGACCCTGAGGCTGGGCCACGGTCTGCTTGATCCAGCTGACGGACACACTCTAGCAAAATGCCCGTACTGACCACAAAGGTTGCAAGAACCATGAACATCAACACACTGCGTGGACCGATGCTTTCCACCGCAAAAACCACAAAACTCATCCCGAGAACCACTGCTACTCGAGCTACCCGAACCAGAAGAGCCAGAACCCGACTTCTTCTTGAACTGCTGACCGCGGGGTCGAAACCTCGATGGCCAGACTGCTGAACCACCTGCTGCTGCTGCTGGGGCTGATTGGCTTACTGGAAGGACTGGGAAGACTGCGCTCCATGAATAGCAGGACGACTAACCTGCGCCGCCTGCTGCCTGCGAGCACGACGACTCTGCAAACCCTCATCGATATCAATAGCAGTGTCAACTGCTTCAGCATAGCTCTTGGGTTTGCTAGTCAACACCATCTGATACAACTCTTCATTCAAGCCCTAAAGAAATCTAGTCCGCTTGCCCTCTCCCGGCCAGAAACATGGGGAACGTACGCCAACAGAGAAGAAAACTTCCTAGCATACTCCCGAACAGTCATGGAACCCTGCTCCAGATGGTCGAACTCCGGCTCCCGAGCGTTCACATAAGACTCGGGCACATACTCCTGTCGGAAGGTCTCGCAGAAACTATCCCAAGAGATCCCAACACCGGTTTCTAACAAGGTACTCGAAGCTCCTCGCCACCAGCGCTCTGCAGCCTTCCTAAGCAAAAGAGTCGCTAAACTCAGTCGAAGATCATCATCATACTGCACCCGATCGAAAAGACCAATAATGTTACGGAGCCACGAGTCCGCATCCTCACTGGACTCATCACCATTAAAGACTGGAGGGTTCATTCTCTGAAACCGTGCTATAACAACATCCATCCGCTCCACCGGTGGAGGCAAGTCACCAACTTCCTCCTCCTCCTCATGCCTACTACGAGAACGACTAGGAGCGCTACGTCGATCCTCATTCTGTCCTGCCGATTCCTCAAACTGCCCCCTACCTCTACCACGACGTCTAGGCGGCATCTACGAAAACACTCAACAGGAACAAGCAAAAAGAACAGATACATCATAGATAGCACATAACACAAAAATATGCAGCACATAATCACATAGCCAAGCACATGCAACACACAACACTGTGCCTAGACTCAAGTGTGATCAAAGAAATCGAGCTTATCCCAGCTTAAGCTCTTATACCAAAAATGTCAGGCCTCGTGCTCATATCAAATTAAAAACACACAAACACATGCGGAAGCAATTAAAAAGAGGGTAAAATTTTCGCTTTTGGCCTGACGGTTTAAAACGTATAATTTAAAATAATGCAATACTCAAAATATATCCCAGATTATAAAATCAACAAAACAAAAAATGACTACAAGACATAACAAAACAGTATAGCATACAACCATGAAGCACAGGGCAACCCCCTGGCTAACTCAATCGATACATATAAATATGCTATACGCAACTGGGATACGCTAACCACCTCCTGGGGCACCACCAGCTGGATTAAAACCACGACCAACTGTAAAACCTGGGTTCCCTGAAAACAACACAACAAGGAAAACAACCAAGCCCCAGAGGGACATGGGGTCAAACCCCAGTACGGAGAGGAACTATAAAACAGCAGTAAACAGCAAGAATAAAATGCAGATACTATGCATGCAACCAGGGACAACAGCCGAAGGCTACAACCAAGGAAGGGAGACCAAAGAACTCAATGCACAGCTCAACGGAATCTGCAA
>KV005655.1:95590-116872 GCA_001598015.1 Dorcoceras hygrometricum
GCCTGAAATTACTTTGGAAATCAGCACTTACATTCACCTTCGTTGTCAAAAGATTCGACTGGAAAAACGCTTGGAAGAATTCATCTGCTGATATGCATACGCGTTTTTCCATCTGCTGATTGCTTTAGCAATAAAACGATGTCGTGTCAACTTAAGCATCTTTTCCTTATAAGCAAACGATCGTATTTGAAATACTTTGAGCTTGCGCCTGAAATTACTTTGGAAATCAGCACTTACATTCACCTTCGTTGTCAAAAGATTCGACTGGAAAAACGCTTGGAAGAATTCATCTGCTGATATGCATACGCGTTTTTCCATCTGCTGATTGCTTTAGCAATAAAACGATGTCGTGTCAACTTAATCAAGTGACGCCGTTTTGCTATCTTCGAAATACATCTGCTGAATAACAACAAGTAGAGCATCTACTGGATTGACAAAGAAACGCTTCTGCTGAATCAAACAAAACGCTGTCGTATTGCAATCTTCAACAAAGAGACTTAACCAACTGCTGAACTTCTTCAACAAAGAGTCTGCTGAAATCTTCATCTGCTGAAATGAAACAGTGCCCTCTACGACGTCGTTCCAACTTATCAAAACGCTGTCGTTTACACTTCTTAGCAAAAACACGCTGAAGACTCAAAACGATATCTGCTGATCGCGACAACAACATCTGCTGATTGCTCTTGATGAATCTATCTGCTGAACTACTCAATCTGTCCAACTGCTGATCTCATACCATCTGCTGAAAACTTACGAAGGCTCCAACTGCTGACTTACCACTTGAAAACCCCAACTGCAGAAATCCTACTGTAGAAAGAAATACTCCTGCGACAACCGATTGTCCAAATAGCATCTTAACTTATTTTTGTTATCACCAAAACTTATAAATATTGTTCCAACAAAGCTCAAGATCCGTACATCAATTCTACTCAACAATTACCACAAAGGGATCCCGAGAAATCTTGTTAGAAACCTGCTAAACAACGAAGCATAATTCTCAGGGATGCTATCAGAAGCTCAAGACTGGGAGCCACGCTCAACCAGCAATAATTCAACCCATACAACTAAACAGGAAGCTTAAACAAAGGCTAATACTAAGATCTCATCAACAATTCGAAGTTCTACCTCAACGACACAACACACGGCCAAAGACAGCAACTTCGTGATCTCTCTCTAGCCAACTACAGCCTCCCAGAAGGGTATCAATCGAAAGAGCTCTTCGAGAGGAGTCCAACTCTACCTAGAACGTCCAAAATGGTTGTCGGAAATGATGGGAATTGCCGGAAAATGCTACGGTGAACAGTATTTAGGTTTCGAAGCAAAGAACTCAATCGGGGAAAATATCGCTAAGTATGAAATCTGGTATCTCAAATCGAAGACCAAGTCTTCCTTAAATACACGCGTAAAATCTGGTTAAAAATCATCCACCGACAAAACCAGTCGACGCACGCTAAAAATACAACCAGCAGATGCAAAGAAACCAACTGCTGAATTCTCAAACAACGCTAATCAAAACGGTGTCGCAACGACTTAACAAAATGACGTCGCACCGCTTACGTCATCAAATCTGCCACCAGCTGGTCGCCTAAAACCATCGGCTAGTTTCTTCACGCAATAACTAAACTCAGCGTTTCAACTTAATAAAACGGCGTCGCATAGCTTAAGTCATCAAATCCGGTCGATAACCCTCGCGCAATACCAGCCGCAAGCTACAGGAAACCAGACGCAAGCTACAGTAGAGTTGACCATCGTTGACATCTGCTCTCAGCTGGACAACCAGTCGACACACATGTGAACAAATCCTCGCAGCTGGTACCAGTCGCAACATCCAAACGACGTCGCGCCAACTTATCGAAACGTTGTCGTTTGCCCTCAACAAACAAAATAAAGCAATAGCTGGATACAAACACGCTACCAGCTTTCACTTAACACAACGCATCCAGGTTTCACTAAAACGACGGTGTTTAGGAATCTCGCTCTATCAAAACACGCTACGACTGGATTTCACCAAATCGACCAGCTCTCACCATGAAACCAGATCTCACAACCAGATCTCTACTCAAAATACGATAATTTCCAGAATTGCTGAAAATGTGAAATCTGACCCAAAACTACTAACCAAACTTCCAAACAGCGATCTGAACCACCAGAAATCTCTAAAATACGATTAATCCAACAATTAATCTTAATTAACTTTTAAGGTCTCACAATTTCAGATTTCACAAATAAAACAATTTCGGGATGGGAAATGGTTCATTTTGTTTTTGAGTAACGCTTTCACAAATTAAAATAGTAACAGGGGAGTTTTAATAAAATCTTGAGAATTAAGCATGGTACACCATGACTACTCAAGTGTTTTCCCCTGACACCCACCAACTCCCATTCCTATTTTCCTTATGAACTATAAGTTCCATTATTTTGCAAGAAACTTTCATTTTCATCTAAAACATGTGGAGCTCGTCGTTGTGCTTGAGGAGACTTGCTGTGGTGACCTGTTGTGCTCTGTGTTTCCCAGTGATAAGGCAAGTAAATCTGATTCTTGCTATGCCATGAAAGTATATATTGATCCCTTTCAGTTATTGTTCATGCCTCTGTTGGTTTTGAAAAGTGTGTATGTTCTTTTGGGTTCACAGTTAGTTTCCGTCGGAAACTCAAAATGTGTTTTACGCAAAAGGATGTTGATTACATTGCTGAGCATGACAGATTCCATTTCAATGTATAGTCACAAAGTTCTTCTTCTGGTGAATGGCAGTGTTTGAACTTGACTACAAGTAAACGGTGATGCTGGTCGAATCGGGATGTTGTTCTGGTTTGATAAGCAGAACTGGTATCTCTGGTTTTTGTTCGTAATACTGCTGCACTAGTTCCATAGCCAGATTTTTGTTTCATATATTAGCAACTAGATTTCACAGTAACACATGTTTTTATACCATTATCCAGTTTTGCTTCATATCCAAGTTTGTTCAGATTTCATGTTATCGACCATTTTACCTTTGTGTTGACCCACCCCATTCGTTGAAATCTGAATTGACCAATCCAGTTATATTGACATCTGAACGACCTTGTGTACAGTGTTGTCGTCGTTGACATCTGAGTTGACCAACCCAATTCGTTGACATCTGAGTTGACCAACCCAATTCGTTGACATCTGAGTTGACCGATGCCAAAATCTGTTGTTACTTCTATACACTAATATTTCATAGACAGATATCTGTTTATAAACGCTATCCTCTGGAGACATATGGATCCCTCGCTAGCGACAACATTTACACTCTAACATGTGAACCTCCTGTTAGCGATAGTGTCCAAGAGTCACAGCTGTCTCTAACATCTGAATTGTATCTTGTACCCAGACACTGTTTCATTCAGACATCTATTCTCCCTAGTCCTAACTGACCGTTCAGTGAAAATGCTATTTTGTGAGAAAATGAGTTTTAAAATGAAGTGAACCCCGATGTTGAATCTGATTTCATCCAGATGTTGTTTAAAAGAAGAAAATGTTCAGATTTTAAGATTTATGGCAAATATAACAGACTGTTCACGTAGTAAGGGTGAGAAGAAGTCGAGCATGACAGTTGCCCCTTCATACAGGGCGAATTTTGGCATATAGTAACCGAATTCAGAAGTAACTTGATCAAGTGCAACGGGACCTAAGGAGAGCTTCTGAGCCATAAGTCTAAAGAAAATAATTTTGAGATCTGAGTTCTCCCAGAGCGATGTTTATGATTGAATTATGTTTAAATGACTTCCTTTAAACTATGATATCTTATGTATTGTGCCTGCCTGCATATTGTGCTCTTGTTATTCTCAGGTTTGCTTGCTGAGCCCCTAGGCTCACTAGCTTTCTTGGTGCAGGTGAGTCAGATCTGGGGCAGGCGGGAGGCGGGAGCTGATCCAGTTGTGGTGTGTGGGTGTTTATCGAAGCCCAGTGGTTCTGAAATGATGTTATTGTTGTTTTTTATCTTTTGCCAAACCTGTATTAAGATCTATTACAGCAATAGTGAATTTAGATAGAGTTCCAGAAGTTGTAATTTCACAATTGCATTTTGTATCTCAAGTCTGTTTGTTTAAATCTGTTATTACTATTTGGCGCCAATCGTTGGTAGTTCGAATTTTCTTTTGTAAGGAAATACGGCTTAAATATTTTATTTCAGCCCTTCCATTTCTCTTTTATTTCTTTTTATACAAATCCATGGGCTCCCATGTGCGTGGGCGTCACACTTAACATACAATTCAGCATACTTATTCAATTCATATGTTGTCTTAACGGGTAGAAAGTGTGCTGACTTGGTTAGTCTATCAATGATAACCCATATAGCATTAAATCCATGGACTGTCCTTGGTAATCCTATGACAAAATCCATTGTGTGTTATCCCATTTCCATACTGGTATAAGGAGAGGCTTTAACATTCCAGCTGGTCTCTGGTGTGCTGCTTTAACTTGCTGGCATGTTAAACACTCAGAAACGAAATTACTGACATCTCGCTTCATCCCTGGCCACCAAAACAGGTGATGCAAATCTTTATACATCTTTGTTCCTCCTGGGTGAATTGAGTACGGTGAGTTATGGGCTTCATTCATAATCTCTCTGCGCAATTCATCTGTGCGCGGAACCCACAACCTATTCTGGTATTTCACAATTCCCCCTTCTATTGTATAAAGATTTCCTCCTCTATCTTCATCTTGCTTCTTCCATTTCTGTAATTGCTCATCCCTTGCTTGACCCTCTCGAATCCGATCTTTTAAAGTAGACTGGATCGTAAGAAATGATAGCTTAGCAGCATTCTCTCTCGTAACTATTCCCAATTCAAATCAATTAATCTCTATTGTTAATGGAATCTGAACTGAGATCTGAGCTAAACCCACATTTCTTCTACTTAACGCATCTGCTACTACGTTAGCTTTACCTGGGTGATAGGTGATCACACAATCATAATCTTTAACCAGTTCGAGCCATCTCCTTTGTCTCATATTGAGCTCATTCTGTTAAAGAAATACTTAAGGCTCTTGTGATCAGTAAAGATTTCGCATTTTTCTCCATAAAGATAATGTCTCCAAATCTTTAATGCGAAAACCACTGCTGCTAATTCTAAGTCATGCGTAGGATAATTATTCTCATGAATTTTCAGCTGTCTGGAAGCATAAGCAATTACTTTCTTATTTTGCATCAAAACAGCTCCTAGTCCTGTCTTCGACGCATCTGTATAAATCACAAAATTTCCTTTCCCCGATGGTAACGTCAAAACAGGGGCTTCTATTAATGCCAACTTTCATTTCTCAAAACTGGACTGGCATTCTTGAGTCCAATCATACTTAACATTCTTCTTAGTCAATGATGTTAAAGGGCGGCTATCTTAGAAAAACCATCTATAAACATTCTGTAATAACCTGCAAGCCCTAAGAAACTACGAACCTCTGATACGCTCTTAGGTACAGGCCATTCTCGAACAGCTTCTACCTTAGAATGATCTACTTCTATCCCAAACTCCGAAATAATATGACCATGAAATACAACCTTTTCAATCCAAAATTCACACTTACTAAACTTAGCAAACAATTTCTTAGGTCTCAGAATCTGTAAAATTTCTCTAAGATGGTTTGCATGCTCGAATATGCTCTTAGAGTAAATGAGAATGTTATCTATGAACACAATAACGAATCTGTCTAGAAAATATTGAAATACTCTATTCATCAGAACCATAAACACTGATGGCGCATTAGTTAATCCAAAGGGCATAACTATAAACTCATAATGGCCATATCTAGTTCTGAAAGCTGTTTTATACACCTCTGCTTCTTTAACTCGTAGCTGATGGTATCCATATCTTAGGTCGATCTTCGAAAATATGGAAGCTCCTCGTAATTGGTCGAATATGTCATCTATTCTATGAAGAGGGTAATTATTCCTAACTGTTAACTTATTAAGTTCTCTATAATCTATACACAGACGCATACTTCCATCTTTCTTCTTTACGAACAACATTGGAGCTCCCCACGGCGAAGTACTGGGTCTGATGAAACCTTTATCCAATAAATCTTGGATCTGTTCTTTTAACTCTTTCATTTCCTTAGGGGCAAGTCTGTATGGAGGCTTGGAAACTGGAACAACTTCTGGTACTAAATCGATATAAAATTCTAACTCACGATCTGGGGGTAAACCTGAGATCTTCTGGAAAGACATCTGGAAAATCGTTTACTACTTCTACGTTTTCCAGAGTAATTTCCTTATCTTGCTCTATGATACAGCACTTACTAAAAATCCTTGACATCCATTTCTTAAACACCTCTGAGCCTTCAAAGCTATTATTATCTTAAGGGTGCGGTCAAATCTGTCAGCTTTGAACAAGAATGAAATTCCACTGGGTATTTTAATCTTAACCATTCTCTGCTTAAAATCTATTACGGTTCCATACTTAGTTAACCAATCTATTCCCAAGATTAAATCAAACTCAAGCATTGGCAATATTATCAAATCTGCATAGACAATATTCCCATGTAACTTAAGTTCTATATTACGAATGATGTGATTGGTCACGATAATTTCTCCCGATGGAATCTGAACGCAATTTCCTACTTCAACTACTTCTGGTTCAACTGGTAAATTCTTAGCAAATCTTTCTGATACAATGGGATGAGTTGCACCAGAATCTAAAAATGCTAAGGTAAACATACTAGCTACAACGATCTTACCAGTCACCACCGTAGTATCTATTGGAGCTTGATTTGTTGTCATAACGTATGCCCTGCTGGTGATGAGTTGTTGCTTCTGTAGACAATACTTGGATATGTGGCCTGGCTTGCCACAAGTAGAACATAAGTTCTGCCCATAACGACACTGGCCCGCATGATTCTTCTTGCAGGTAGGACATGATGGCCTATTTCCTACTTTAGGAACATCAGTGATGGGTTGAGCAACTATTGGACCTTTCCCTTGAGACCCTTGTGGGTTATTGTTGGGTTTCTTGAATTGTCTACGGTCTTTTGGCTGGAAGGCTTGTCTTTTAAGCTGTCGCTCATCCTCAATTGTCTTCAAATCTTGTTCTTCCCGTAGAGCTTTGTTCACAGCTTCTCTATAATCTTTGGGTTTTTCCAGTATAACATCATGCTTAATCATAGGCTTCAACCCGTTAATAAAATGTCGAAGCTTGACATCTGCATTTGTTCCAATCAAAGGAAAAAAATAGCATCCCCTCTCAAACTTGCGGAATAATCCCGCATTGGCATACCTTCTTGCTTAAGAGTTAGGAACTCATTTTGCAGCTCCTCCCTCACATCCACAGTAAAGTACTGCTCGAAAAATACTCTCTTAAATTCCTCCCATGTGAGTATTTCCAAGTATACTGTTAACTTGGCTTCTTCCCACCATATCATAGCATCTCCTCTCAGCATGTAGATCGCACACCGAGGCCTTTCTAGTTTTGTCAAATGTAGATACTCAAATATCACTTCCATGGATTTGATCCAGCTTTCAGCTATAAGGGGATCAGTAGAACCAGTAAATTCCTGAGGTCTCTGTATTCCGAACCTTTCATGTGGATCTTCTGTACTAATCATTCTCCCTGATGATTGACCATTCCCTTGATTGGTTTGGTCAACCAAACGTTCTAAAAGTTGGGCCATACTATTTAAAACAGGTTTCATTCCTTCTGATTCACTATCTCCTTCTGTATTTCCTCTTCTTCCTCTACCTCGTCCTGCCATATCTGTAGGGGTAGCCCAAATCCACCACAATTCTATTATGAGAGATTACTTTATTCTAGAACATGAAATAAAACTTACAAATATAGAAGCGTTTGGCGAGAGCTGTTTAGACTGGAAGTGTGTTTATCTCAAGGACCATGCTCTGATACCAACTGTAGCGACCCGATTTTTCTTAAAATAAATTTAGGAACTTTAGGGTTCAAATTGAAAAGCGCAAAAACTTCAATCTTGTTTAGAATAACGATTTGCTAATAATTTCTGGACTAAAATGCATTTAAACGCAAACTATAAACATTATATGGAAGAAAAATCTAAACAAATAAAAGGTGTGGAAACTAAAACAGATCTGGTCTTTGAAGTATAACCAAAACTGATTGATTCATTAAGTAACGAATCTGGTACATATTTCGACAAAATAAAGAAACTTGAAATCTGTCATAAATACAAAACTATGACCAAAGTTTTGTACATCAAAATCTGAAACTGAATAAGAACAACAACGGAAAGGCATGTCCATGATAAACACATCTTTTCTGATTAGCTCATCACCATCCAGCTCCTACTGCTCATTACCTGCACTCAACGAAAACTAGTGAGCCTAGGGGCTCAGCAAGTAAAATCTGGATTATTGAAACATATAACACACACAACGATATCTATTACTTTTATGAAATCTGAAATAGCTTACGAATAAATAAGCTAAATAGCATGAACTATGAAATCTGTATGGAATGAAAGCAATAACATATACGTTCTGAAAATATTTTCTTTACTTCTAATTAAAGAAGCATCTTTAAACTTTTCTACAGAGCTGTGATTAAAATCACACTTGCGCTCTCCTTTATTTTGTGAAATTATGACAGAGACACTTGAACATTTTGTCCATTTGTTTGATCAAACTAACATCTGATATCAGGGGGCTGGGATAAATACCATCTATGTGAAGGGGTATACAGTTCCGTCAATCCGTAATCCTTACCCTTCCTGGTTGAAGGGGCACACTGGTTCGCCAACCATGCACTCACCCTTCCTCTGGGGACCTTCTGTTGCCTTAGTCATAACTTAAAACTTTTCTATAAACATTTCTTTCTGCTCTTTCTTTCGTAAATCTGTTTTTATTTTTTTTTCTAGTACAATTTACTGGTTTTCGTTGTCTAATGATGTTCTGGGACTTTATGAGAATTCTCTGTAAAACTTGCGAAGATGAAAACTAAATAAATTCACTCGAAACTATTCAGAATTAATCTTTCGAATTGAAGCGGAAATGAATAAGGAATTCAAATCTGTACTTCTTGTACCAATCGAAGAAGAATCGAAGGCTAAAAAGACGCAATCTGAATACATAAGTATCTCAACGAAGAAGAATGAAATCATATTTTGCCTATTGTTCAACTCAGATGTCAACGGAATTGAATCGGGTTATTCAGATGTCAATGGTCAACCGTAGTCAACTCAGATGTCAACGGAACACAATATTGTTAAACAATTCAGACTTGAAACAGAACTCGCATCTGAACTTCGAATAACATAGAAACAGAACTCTAACTTAGAATCTATCCAATATAGAAATATCAGCTTTTGGTTCAAGAACCAGATTTCATACTTAGTCGTAAGAACAAACAGAATCAACAATAGAAACCTTAGTCTGAAGAAATCAAAAGATCTCAAGAAATTTCTGGAAATGATCGAATAAGCTAATTATAAGCAACTTCGAAGAAAATCTTTAGAAAACTCAAGAACTAACTGGAAAAACATCGTCAAACACATTCTAAAATCTTTTTCTGAATCAAAATACTTTAAACACGTACTTCTTCATAAAAACAGAACATGAACTTTTCTTTTCTTTGAAGAACAGCCGTGGCTATCTTCAAATCTTTAAAACACATAAAAACATGCATACATAACTGAATATATTTTCTTTCATGAGTGTAGCAAGAACAAAGTTTACTTGCCTGAATTCTGCAACACAATCACAGTAGAAATCTGGCAATCACGTACGCACCGCTTGTCTCCTTCAAAAACTTTGAAAGGTTTTGGCTCGGTTTCTTCACAAAGAGCACCGCTTGCTTTTTGGAAAGTGTTTTGATTTGTAAATAATGATTCATGATGTGTCTAACATCCTATATATATATGAATTAACATGTCTAAGAAAGAAACACGTTTAATCAATATGCCAAAGATCTTTTTAAAAAGTGCTACTCCATTTTAAGATGAAATCCAATGCTTCGAACCGAGCTATTTTATTTGAAAAGAATGATTCAATTGGCTTGTAGAATCGACCAAATAGCTTCTTCAATTGCATTCTAAAATCTGGGAATCAATTCACTAAGGCAGGAACTGATTAACGCATAAAGCTCATATTTGAACTCAAAACGTAAAAATGAAAGCTGAATTCACTAATCACAAGTCTGAAAATAAAATAAATTAAAAGCTGAATAAATTAGAATTTCCATTTAATCTCTCAAATCTTATACCTTTCTAATTGTGGCCATAAAATGTCAAGCGTTACAGATTTGATATGCTTACCCAGCTGACATGCAGAGCAGATCTTGCCCTTTGAAAATTTAATTTGGGCAGTCCATCAACTAGGTCAAGCTTACTCAGTTGGCAATAGTTTTGAAGTTCAAGTGATTCATCCGATGTGCCATAACAAACTTTTAGAGGAATAAGCTAATAGACAAGTTTGTTCTTTATACGGTTGATCTGACCAATCAACTTAGTATGTGTTACCAGATCGGTAACCAACTAATGCAGTCAGACCTTCCGGATTAAGAAATGTGCAAGTTTGCTTCTGAAATTTGACAGAATAATTACTATCACACAACTGACTGATACTAATCAAGTTGTAGCACAGATTTTTAACAAGAAGAACATTTTTTTATAGAAAATTTACCATGGGTAAGCTTACCCTTACCCACAGTGTTACCATTTCAATTATCACCAAAAGTAATTTTAGGTCCATTGCAGAATTTTATATTTGAGAGCAGCTTAGCAACTCCAGTCATGTGGCTTGCACATCCACTATCCAGATACCAAGTTGATTACTCCAGTCGGTTTCCTGTTGTTCCTGCAGTTACACATCAAGAATATTTGGTACCCTTTGATTCAATTGGGTCCAGGTTTGATTAGACCTTTCGGGACCCACACTTGGATAATCTTAATACATTTTCCAGTGCGTGCATCAAAGCATTTGTACGGTCCGTGTGTGTTCTTTGTTCTATTTTGAACCTGAAATGCAGCATATGTACCATTTGATCTGGGTTTTCGATATTGTGGCTTGAACTGCCTGTCCTTCATAGAATATTTGAAGAAGTGGATAGTCTTATCATTGAATTTGGGTTTCCCCCGTATTATTTCAACTCTTTTGTTAAACCTGCTTTCCCGAGGCTTCTCAGGAATAGTATATCCCAGCCTACAAAATCTTCCTTTCGGATCAAGGGCTTAACTGCCTTCATAGTTTCACCAGACTGTGTCTCAAAACTGTTCCTAGCTAGATTTTACAAAGTTCATTGTTTTAAACTTTGTCCTTCCTAGCCCTAGATTACTACTGGTTTTTTGCGATACTGCCTTCATTGCTATTGTAGCCCATTCCGATTTTGTCACCATATGGCTTTGTATCTCCTTGCAGTTTCTGTAGTGTAGCAGAAGACTTGGTCCAGGAGATTATTATATCAGCTAGCCGCTGATTCTCGTATAGTATCTCCTCTGACCTGCTTCTTAATTCAGTATTCTCAATTTCAAGCTTACTTAGAACAACTTGCATATTGCTTGAGCTGGTCTGCTCAGTGTTTATTGTCAGGCCCCATGCTAAACACGCAAAGATAATAGCACAATTAAGCACATAATCACGGAAGCGTAAAATCGGGCTTAAAAATTTTCGAAATACAATTGGGCCTGAACTTAAAACATCATTCAAAATATTCATAATCAAAATAAGAGTTAACTCAAACTCCAACAAACAAGGTAACAACAATATTCAATTCAAAATACAGATCCGAATACAATAAAACATAGGGCATCCCTCGGTTCAATACATATCATAAATAGACTGGGACTCAAGAAAACGGGGATCGACCAGCTGAACCTCCACTCTATCCAGCTTGGTTACCTGAAGATTGGTAACACAGACCCAAACAACACAAAGCAGGAAAACAAATACGAGTTCAAGCCTCAGTACGAAGAGCTATCAAAAACAGCTAATCATGCAACATGTCATAATCGATGCTATGAAATGCATGAGGGCTATCAAAGATCGGATATCTAGACCAGTGTATCAACTGGAAATTAGCTCAGTCAACCTCTATACCCGCACGGTGTATCAACCGGGGAAATCATCGGTCTGTGATCTTCGGAGCCCGTCAGCTCAGCTCGATGGTAGACACTCAAATCCGGTATTTACCACTCTGATGATAGCGTTGGACTTTTCAAGCACAACTCATCAGTCGGCCAGTCACAACGTGGCTTTCAATCGGGTCATAAATCAATCTGTCAATTAGGCTCAAGATGTATGCATGTATGACAATCAATATTCAATTCAAAATGCATACTATTCAATTCAAATGCATACAAATCACAGTACATGAAACAAGACATATAATCAATCAATTCATCATGCTTGCCTCACGTAAACACATAACAACAATTCATAACCCGAATTATAGCCATGCTCAAAGTTGTTACGAACTGCTCAATTCGTACCTTCAATCAACTGAATTCTACCTCAACAGAATTTTCAAAGCCACGGCAATGCCAACAGAGCAAACCAGCTTTCACCTGATACTCTCAAATCTGTTAAAGAAACTCAACAATCAACTCATGTCTAGTTCGAATCAGAACTTCTCAGTAGCAATTCCTACGGTCAAGAACCTAATCTCCTGTTCTACTTCTAAACAAAGTACTAGCATCTAATACTAAGCTTATAACAGTAGGAATTTCTTATCCAACAGCTGGAACTAGCGGAATACTATCGGGTCCACTGTACAAAGAAATCAGCAGATTCACGATCTTCTCCAAGGTCGTTCTACAGCTTCAAATGGGTAACAATCGAAAGAGCAAGTCACAGGGATTCCAGCGCCACCAAAATCGCTCAAATCATCGGCGGAGAACGGCGGCAATCGGCGGAAATTAAGTCACGGTGAAAAGTAGCTAACGAGGGTTGAAGATAGAGAAAAGAAATATCGGGGTCAGAATAATTCTAAGTGTCGATCAACACTTATCTATATATCTCTCAATCCAATAGTTGTTGTTCTCAATTATCCAGACGTTGCTACAGTAGGTACCTTACGACTGGTATTCACGTCTTCTACAACAAAACCAGCAGCAACAACCAGTCGCAACATAATACCAAAGAAATACCAAAACGACATCGTAGCAACTAATCAAAACGACGTCACATCGCTCCACCAGCTGATGCCAAACTTCCTACGAAATAACCAGCAGCTGGTTACGCTAAGCAATCCAGACGCAAGCGTAGCTAAACAAAACGACGTCGCATGGCCTACGTCATCCTATCTGTCAACAGATACCTCGCGACTGGTACCAGACGCAAACACAGTGTTTCCACTTAATCAAACGACGTCTCTTCTCATAAGCGACTGGTTCTTCAACCCAACAGCTGGTCATTCAGCTGGCACAATTCTCACAACGCAACAGCTGATAGCGCTACAACTGCATAGAGGAACGACGATGCGTCACTCATTCGCTACAGTACCATTGAATCGTGTTGACGTCTGATTCCTTGCATAGCGCTACAGCTGGTTTTCACGAAACGACGGCGTTTTACTCCCACACCATCAACTGCTAACCAGCTTTCACCAGCTAGCGCTATAGCTAAATTCTAACGTCTGAATTATATCGGAATCAGATTTCTCTCGAAAAACCCTCAAAATCCACGCGACTAATCCCAAATCAATTCGATTAATCACTAATCTAAAATCTGATTCCTCACATTTATTGCACAGCTTTCTTTTTCAGGTTTAACTTCCTCGAATGACTGAGACAGTTTTTTGTATTCGAATACCATTTCATTTAATGCATTGACAAGATCTTCCCGTGTGAATTCAAGATTTGAAAAGTCAAATACCTCCTCAGTGTCATGGCCATGAGACACTGTACTTCATCTTCGCTTTCGCTTGATGAGGATGTTCTAGAGCTTGATTCTTCTGAATCTGAATCAGCCCAAGAACTTTTGTTCTCTTAAGCCACCTTGGATTTCATTGTTTTCCCTTTTCGATAGGCCTTTTTCTCCCTCTTTTCTTTTTGGCACTACGATTTGGTCGTTTCTTGTCATCTCTTCATGGCTTCCTGCAATCAATCATGAAATTACCGGGCCTGCCACAGTTATAACATTTGTCATCAGAGGTAGTATTGAAATTTTTCTTGGGAGAATTAAAAGAGAAGGGTTGAGTATTCTGCTTTCGCATTAATTTTCCGAATTTTCTTATGAACAAGGCCATTCCATCCTTGCTCATGTATTCTGCTGATCTGCTACTGGTGGAACATGGACTTTGTTCTGGCGCTGTAGCAGTGAGAGCTCTAGTTGGTTGAGATGTAGAGGGCTCGGCTTCAGCTCTCGTTTCTAGTTCCAACTCGTATGCCTTCAAGTTTGCAAACAAGTCATGCAGCTCCATCTTATTTAAATCTTTCGACTCTCGCATGGCCATAGTCATCACATCCCACTCTTTGGTAAGTGCTCGCATCACCTTTAAGGCTAGCTCTTTGTTGTTGTACGTCTTATTTAATCTGGCCAGCTCAATCACCAAAGAACTGAATCGTTCATCGAACTCTGCCATGAACTCCTCAGGCTTCATCTTCATAAGTTCAAATTTTTTTAGGGCCACGGTCAGCTTTTTTTCTCTTGTTTCCTCATTGCCTTCACAAATCTGGATTAGCTTTTCCCAGATTTCTTTTGCAGTAGTGCATGTTTGGATTTTGCTAAACATGTTATAGTCTAGCGTCTTGTATAATATGTCCTTGGCGACATTATCCATATTTTCTTTCTTCCTGTCTTCTGAACTCCACTTCTGTCTAGGTTTCTCAATCCATTGAGGTGCATCATCAGCTATAGCAATAGCATTGTTTACATTAAGTATTTGCATTGGTCCGTTGGTGATTACGAACCACATGTCGTCATCTTGTGCTGATAGGTGCCCCTGCATTAGGATCTTCCAGACATCGTATTTCTCTTTAGAAAACATAGGAATTTTATTATGAGAAATCGACATGATTGAATATATGAATAAATTTGTCAGGCACTGAAAAAATCGCTTTGATACCACTTGTTAGGATCGAAAAGTGAACTTGGGAGTTCAAAGGGGGGGGGGTGAATGAACTCCCTTTGGTAATTTTTGTTTTGAAACCGTTTAAAAGATTTTACAGCTTAAGGCCAACTTCCAGCCGAGTTACCAGCTGGGAAGATTCTGAGTAACTACTGTTGTCTCGTGTAATAAAATGATTTTATGCGGAATGAACAAGATTCAAGCAGTTGAACAATTTAATCAAAATGCGTGAATGTAAAAGTAGTAGAGATGAGAGATTTGTTTATGAAAGTTCGGAGCAATTTCTCCTACGTCTCCCCTTCTTCTTCAATGGGAATGTTTACACTAGAAGGCTTTGATTTATACAACCGTTTGTACAAACACACTCTCGTGACGTGCAGCCAAGAGAACTCCTAGGAACCAACGACCCACAGATCCGTGATCTGGTTCGTATTACAACAATTCCAGTACTCAGCTGGTTGTGTTATTCTAGCACTTAGACACACTCTGTCTATAACTTTCAAGTCAAATTCAAATCTACATAATGTATGAAGTCGAGTTAGTGACACAAAAGAGATAAACAATTTGTGCGTGTGTCACTTGAGTAAGCTGATTCAATGTGAGCTCCGCATTTTCTTTTGAGAGATGGTTTTTCAATGAGAGTGATTGTTGATTGATGAGTGCAGGATATTCGTCGTATGTGATCTCTCTTTCTCAGCTTCTCCTCCTCTATATACACTCTTTGGATGCAACGGTAATAAATGTTAGCAGTAGACACGTTGTATGCATCCAAATTGAAATTCCTGCGACGCCTTAAATGCTTCTACGATGAGGTACAACTTGATTAAATGTGTTGCCCTTTTTGGCAATTCTGCGCCATCTTCAGTCTGTGCCATATTCCTGCGTATTTGGTTTTAGCTTGAAGTAGTTATAACGACTAAAAATCATAGCAGAGATGTCAACTTGATTAGTTTCAGACTGTACGTAGCTTCAAACATTCCAAGTTTTTAGTTTTCTCCGTCGTTCTTTGCTCAGATGTTTTTCCTTTGTCCTGTACCAGGCTGGTTTTCCCTTTCTGATTTTTCTGAATAGTGAGCTGGTACCTGTATCGTCTTATCATCCAGCTGGTTCAACATCCTGAGCTGGTTTCAGCGGTTTCCATCATCCAGCTGGTCTATAATGTGTTATCAAACTTTAAGGTTCCGGGCTGGTTTGGCTTTATCCAGAACACGCTGAGCTGGTCTTTCCTTGACCAGCTTGGCTTCGCTCCGATCTGATCTCTTCATTCAATGTGGTAAGTATTGTCCAGATCTTGTCACTTTGGTTTGAATAATTTCTTTTACGAATATTATATCTCATCTATTTTTCATCACCGAAACTTCTAAAATTTATCCAAACACACATTTAACAAATACATATATCAAATATACATATTAAATAAGGGATGATCGATAATCGAGAGTTATGGGATCCGTGGTCACCAATCACGGATCTAGGTCCAATTGTAGGTGATATCAATATGCAAATGAACCTATTACACAAGCTTCCATTTTTACATGTCTTCAATTTTCAATATCTTTGATCATCATCTCCACCGTCTTGAAATTCGATCTCTCTTTAAGTTTTATATGTACAATTAAATATCCATAAAAAATAAGAATACATTTTAAAGGGTGGGACAGACATAAATCAGGCCCACTTTATGAATCTCCAATAAATATTGCAACCAATACATGTAAAACCTAGCTTAAACATAACGCATTGGCCATTGTCTCGATCATCCCATAATATAACTTTTTATACAATTAATCAAATTAATTGACATAAATAAACTAATAAATTAATAAATAAAATCAAATGTGATTAATATCCAACTAAATCACATTTTAAATATAAAATAATATTTTATGAATAAAATCTTATCTTGTCATCTTAATTTCATCAAAATAATAATTTTTAACAACAATTAATTAAGCATCGTGCGCGGTGTGCACGAAGGCCATGAAACGGGCAAGCAGCATGCTGCACGATGGGAACGCAGCCCACGCATGGCGCCTGTGCGGTGAGCGCAGTGTGTATGCACCGCGGAGGCGGTGATTTTTTTATTTTTATGTCGAAAAGCCGAGGTTTTTTTATGCAAATCAATAAAAATTCAAGTTGACGAATCCTGACCCTGTATCTGATACCACTATTCGCGTACAACGGATCCGTATCGCACCCTCGATAGGAAGTGGAAGATTTTTAAATTTTTTTGGTCCGTGATCGGTGACGCTCATAGGTACTAAACTAAATATTGAACATACATAGGATATTTAAGAAGTTACCTTTGGAGACTAGGCTCCCGGTTCTAACCAGTCCTCGGAGGAGATGGCCCTTCAATGGTTGAATCTCGAACAGCTCCTAATTCTATCCATGACTGGAATTCCAACCTTTGCTGGTTTTTTCTAGAAAACTAGAAAAGGTTTCATGGATAGAATATCCTTCTCGATATGACTGCAACATGTGTGACAGCGGCAGCGACTTCATCGGCAAGAGATGACTACGGCGATGGTGCAAGGAAGGCTGCGGCCAAGAGGAGAAGAGAAGGGAAGAGAAAGTTAGGAAAGCTTTGGTTGTATAACTTGGTGCACTTTTCATCCCATCCCTAGCCTCTTATTTATAGGTTCTTCATGGGCTCAAACTAGGATGATGGGCCCGGGGTAAGATGTAGCCCGATCCAATCAACTTGAATCAATCTTTGTGATTTCATCATAATCTCGATCGATGATCATATTGGGTCGATGTGCATAGTTTCAAAAACTGTATATTATGTCGTGAAAACAAAATATAGGGCCACTGAATCTAAAATTATAAGTTCCACTCCAATAGCTAAATTGGAAGTCATACTCCCACAGCCAATTTTGGAAGTCATGCTCCCCAAATGTATTCAGCACCTTGAGTTCATTATGTGAGACCCGACAGATTTGTGGATTAATTAAGCTAATTAATTGGGTTTAGTATAGACCAAATTTGGCGTGAACAGATCTGGGATGGACCAGCTTTGAGCTGGTATGCTTGGTAAGCGTATTGGGTTTCTCTGTACATGTGTGTTTAGAACAGCTCTGGACAGTTGTAGAGTTCGGCATAGTAGCAGTCAGATTTTGGGAGTTGAAAAGTGCTGGTTGGTGACTTCGGCTTTGAAGCTGGTTGAATGTCGTGCGTGGGTAGCGAAGCGTCGTCGTTTGGGAGGAACCAGATTTGAGGTTGTAAGTTGTTAGCGCTGTGTGAAGTGTTCTATTTCCAGGGTTGGCGTAGACCGGTTTCGGGTTTTTAGACCAGAAGGCAGTGCGATGTCGTTTTGGGTATTAGTGAACGCTGGTCAGTACGGTCAGATCTGTTCATTCAGATCTGAGTTGCGATGCGATGCCGTTTAGAGATAGCAGATTTGGTGTTAGCGGGATGGCGTGTCCAGTGTAATAGTGGACTTTTGTGCGACGTAGTTTTGAAGGAAGTTCCAATCTGCTTTGGCGTAGAGTCCAGATCTGGAGTAGTACTCAGATCTGAGCTGGTGTCATCTGTGGACCTCGATTTGTCGGTGGTTACAATTCACCAGATTTGAGTAGATTTGAGTTATTAATAGAGGACTTTGACCATTCAAACGCGATATCTTCCCCAACACTTAAAAATATTTCCCGTAACCTTACTCTGTCGCAATACCCTAGCTACTATTCGCCGAACCTTATCTTCTCCGATTTCCGGCGGTAGACGACTCCGATTGAAGCAAGAGTGGTAGTGCTGGATTCCTCTTGCTAAGGAGCATCGTTTTGTACCGTTTTTGGAGGTTGTGATTAGCTTGAAGAAGATCGCAAAGGAAGCTACCTTGTGTAGTCTGTGATGTTTTCGATAGATTTGCTTTGCCGTTCATGTAGTGCTTTCAGGTAAGAGCTAGATCCTCCTTTATGCTTCGTTTAGAGCTGTCTGTTGTGCTAGAAGGGTAGGATAGAGCTGGTGAAGCTCATAGCTTCCAGTTCGTAGTTCTGTGCTACTGTCCCTGAGTTTTGTTGTTGTTGTTTGTCCAAGCAGGTGGCAGTTTGAGTTGCTCGGGACTTTGTTGTGGTAATTATAGCTGAGAACTGAAGGTACGTATTTGAGCTTGTATTAAAGCTTTGAGATAGGCATGGATATATGTGTATGTCTATTGTTGAATAGTGTATGCTATTGTGTTGATTGTTGCAAGCTGTTGCATTTTCATACACGCATTCCACTTTTGAGCTCATATCTTGTTAGTCGTTCTTTGATATGCTAATCTATGAGTATCAGGATGCTTGTATTGAGGACGAGTGGCAATACCATGCTCCTCATCTCCCTGCTGCGTTATTGTTAGCCGCTATGAGCCGAGTGGATAGCTACCACATCTCATGAGTTGGGCAACAGCAGGTTGAGTGATCTGTTATGCATCTGGTACCGTGTGTTGGGGCGAGTGGATAGCTACCATGCTCTTACACACATCGTGGCCACTATCTTCCATTCAATTTTATCAGTTTTTGAGTTGTTCTTGAGTTCATTTGGCTCCCTGCTTCGGTTGTAGCCTGCGGCTGTGGTTTTCTACTGTTCTCATGCATAGCACGTGCATTTATATCTGTTGCTATCTATGTGAGACCTGGATTTGTTAATTGAGATTAATCGTTGGAATTAATCGATTAAGAGATTTTGTGGTTTAGATCTCTGTTTTGAGGTTTGAGTTGCATTTTCGGGTTCCATTTCGTGTGTTGAACAATTCCGGAGATTTTGTATTTTCGCATGTTTTGTGTTGAGCGCTAAACGTCGTCGTTTGAGGTTTTGCGAATGGTGTACCAGCTGCGAGGAGTTGTGCGTCTGGATGACCAGTCGAGGAACCAGTCGTTGGTTATTAGCGTGTTTTTGGTATCGTGTGAGATATGACAGCGTTTTGAGGAACGTCACTGTAGCTTGCGACTGGTTGTGTTTCGTATATTGCGACTAGTTGTGCACTGTAGCTTGTGACTGGTTGTGTTTCGTATATTGCGACTGGTTGTGCACTGTAGCTGCGACTGGTATTTTGCGAGGAGTTGTTGCGTTTGGATGATCAGTCGAGAGCAATGGTCAACGCGGGTCAACGTCATTGTAGCCTTGCGACTGGTATTTGGCGAGATGTTGCGACTGGATAATGACGTCAGTGGAGCGACGTCGTTTGAGTAAGTTGCAATGCTGCGTTTTGAGATTGCGACTGGATGACCAGCAGAGGATATCGTTCGGCGTTGTTTTGGTCCTGCGACTGGATGACCAGCAGTTGGTATATAGGATTGTGTATTCTATGCGACGTCGTTTGGATTAGTTGGAGCGACGCCGTTTTGAGAACAAGCCGTTAGTTTATTTTAGCGATTGTTGGAGAAATCAGCCGTTGGTTCTTGCGTCTACTGGTTAGTTGGTACCTGCTGGTTTGGGAGATTTATGGTGTCGACTGGTTTTGTCGGTGGACAATTATTTGAATTGGTTCCAGTCGTTGCTAGTGCTATTTATAGGAAGACTTGGTCTTCAAATTCGATACCAGATTCTATACTTTGAATATTTTCCAGCCTTTCGTTTTCTGTTTTCTCAAACCCTCGTTACTGTTCACCATGAGCTATTCCGGTGAATTCCCGGCGTTTCCGGTGGTTTTTTTGCTCATGTGAGGTAGCGTTGGACTCCTCTCGAGAAGCTCTATCATCCTACACCATTTTTGGAAGCTGTCGTGGACTGGAACGAAAGCACGAAGTTGCTGTTCTCGTGCGTGAGTTTTGTTGTGCAGGTGGAACCAGATCTCTTGGGAATCCTTGTGGTAATTGTTGCTCAGTTTAAGGTACGGATCTTAAGCTTGTAATTCAGCGTAGAACGTGGATTGGATGAATTGCGAGATGTCTGTGTTGGATTGCCGTGCTTGTTGTGGTCCTGGTTGAGGACTGTGTATGCTATTTGTGTATTTGCTGCGTATCATATTTTTATATGCCAGTATTCCAGCATGTTGCATACACGCATGTTATTCCATTCCAGCTTTGGTAGTCTTTGTACCTTGTTGTATTGTTGTTGTTTCTTACCAGGATGTGAGGGCGAGCGGCAATACCGCACTCTCATCTCCCTGCTGGGATCGTAGCCACCATGCGCCGAGTGGTTAACTACCACAGTTCATGGGCGAGGCAACAGCAGGTTGAGTTGTTGATGCATCTGGTAAGTGGGTGTTGTGTCATGGCGAGTGGCTCACTACCCCAATGTGAACACACACCCGTGGCCACTGTATGTTGATGATTCTTGGAGCTATGTTTGAGTTCCTTAGCTCCCTCGAGGGTCGAG
>KV005655.1:121443-133180 GCA_001598015.1 Dorcoceras hygrometricum
TTTGTGAAGAAGAAGGATGGCTCAATGCGGATGTGCATTGATTTTCGTCAGTTGAATAAATCCACTGTGAAGAATAAGTACCCGTTGCCGAGAATCGATGATCTGTTTGATCAGTTGCAAGGTTCTGCGGTGTATTCTAAGATTGATCTTCGTTCCGGGTACCATCAGCTCAGAGTGAGGGAACAAAATGTCGCGAAGACTGCGTTTCGTACGAGGTACGGACATTTTGAGTTTCTGGTGATGCCGTTTGGGTTGACCAACGCGCCTGCAGTCTTCATGGATCTGATGAACCGAGTCTTCCGAGAGTTCATAGATCAGTTTGTGATTGTTTTTATAGACGACATCTTGATTTACTCGAAGACTCCGAGGGAGCACAAGGAGCACTTGGAGATGGTTCTTCTGAGGTTGAGAGAGCAGCAGTTGTATGCGAAGTTTTCCAAGTGCGAGTTCTGGTTGGAACGCGTTGTATTTCTGGGCCATGTCATTTCAGCAGATGGCATTTCTGTGGATCCCAGTAATGGCTATTATCGTCGTTTCATTGAGGGGTTTTCTTCTATAGCAAAGCCGATGACCCAATTGACCCAGAAGGATAAACGGTTTGTTTGGACTGAGCAGTGTGAGAATGCTTTTCAACTGCTTAAGGAAAAGTTAACTACTGCGCCTGTGTTGGCTTTGTCGTCCGGTTCAGGTGGTTTTGTTGTTTGTTCTCATGCTTCGCTAAATGGATTGGGTTGTGTGTTGATGCAGAATGGTAGAGTCATTGCGTATGCCTCACGGCAGTTGAAACCGCACGAGACTCGTTACCCAGTTTATGATTTGGAGTTAGCAGTGGTGGTCTTTGCATTAAAGATCTGGGGTCACTACCTGTATGGCGAGCAGTTTGTGGTGTACTCCGACCACAAGAGTTTGTAGTATCTGTTTTCGCAGCCTGACTTGAACATGAGACTTCGTCGGTGGATGGAGCTGCTTAAAGATTTTGACTGTGAGATTAAATATCAGCCTGGGAAGTCGAACGTAGTGGCTGATGCTTTGAGTAGGAAGGCTAGTGAGATGCTTGCGTCGTTGTACATCTCTAAGGATCAAGAGCATCTCAACACTACGGGTTGGAGATTCTATCCAGCTGAGAATTGTGTGATGGTTTCATCTTTTCAAGTGGAACCGCAGATTGTTTCTAGCATTCGAGCAGCTCAGAGGACCGATCCGTCAATCCACGAGTTGAAGTTGAAAGTCAGGGCTGGCGAGCTTGAGGACTATTCTGTCTCGTCCGATGTTTGTTTGCGTTTCCGGGGCAGGTTGGTTGTGCCCAATTTGATTGATTTGAAGGAGGAGATCCTTCGAGAAGCGCACTGTAGCAGACATAGTGTTCATCCTGGTGCACGGAAGATGTACCATGCTTTGAAGCCGCACTTTTGGTGGGCTGGCCTGAAGAGAGATGTTGCTGGTTTTGTCGCTCGTTGTTTGAACTGCCAGTTGGTTAAGGCCGAGAGGATGAGACCTGGTGGTCTGTTGCAGATTTTAGAGGTGGCCCAATGTCCATATGGGATGACCTTCTCGTTGAAGAAGATGGCGAAGCTGTACGTTGATTTTGTTGTTAGATTGCACGGTGTGCCTGTCTCAATCGTGTCTGACCGAGATCCGAGGTTTACTTCCAGGTTTTGGAAGAGTTTGCAGACAGCTTTGGGCACTAGATTGGCTATGAGTACCGCGTATCATCCCCAGACAGATGGCCAATCTGAGCGAACTATCCAGACGTTAGAGGATATGCTGCGTGCCGTTGTGTTGGATTTCGGAGGTAGTTGGCAAGACGCGTTGTCTTTGGTTGAGTTTTCGTATAATAACAGCTACCAAGTGACGATTGGCATGGCGCCTTTCGAGGCTTTGTATGGCCGCAAGTGCAGATCGCCAGTGTGTTGGGAAGAAGTGGGGGAGAAGCAGCTATCTGCCCCTGACTTTGTGCAGCAGATGAAAGATCACGTGGATCTTATTAGACAGCGGATGAAAGCTTCCCAGGATCTCCAAGCCAGTTATGCGAATAAGATGCGTCGACCTCTTGAGTTTCAGGTTGGTGATCGTGTATTTCTCAAGGTTTCTCCGTTTCGTAGTGTGATGCGCTTTGGACGCAAGGGAAAGTTAGCCCCTCGTTACGTTGGTCCGTATGAGATTGTCGAGAGGATTGGCACTTTGGCGTATCGTCTGTTGTTGTCGTCCGAGTTATCTTCTCTGCATGACGTCTTTCACGTTTCATTGTTGAGGAAGTACGAGCCAGATCCGTCTCATGTGCTTGGAACTGACGAGGTAGAACTAGATCAGTCGTTGAGCTATCAGGAATACCCTTTGTAGATCCTTGGCAGAAAATAGAAACAGTTGAGGAATAAGACCATTCCGTTGGTGATGGTGCAGTGGAGCAAACATGGTAGCGAAGAAGCTACTTGGGAGCTGGAAGAAAAGATGCAGCGCGAGTGGCCGCATCTGTTTGAGTAGCTGTTGGGCTATATTTTCCAGTAGCTTGTAGTTTTGCTGTTTTCTTCCTTAGTTGTTGTGATGTGTTTGCTCAGTTATCTTGAACTCTTGGCCTAGTGTTGGGCGAGTTCTGGTGTTAGTTTTAGTTTCTATTTTAGCCTCTGCTGTTGTTTGTTGATTCAGAATTGTTGTTGTGATTTCGAGGACGAAATCCTTTTTAGTGGGGGAGAAATGTGAGACCTGGATTTGTTAATTGAGATTAATCGTTGGAATTAATCGATTAAGAGATTTTGTGGTTTAGATCTCTGTTTTGAGGTTTGAGTTGCATTTTCGGGTTCCATTTCGTGTGTTGAACAATTCTGGAGATTTTGTATTTTCGCATGTTTTGTGTTGAGCGCTAAACGTCGTTGTTTGAGGTATTGCGACTGGTACCAGCTGCGAGGAGTTGTGCGTCTGGATGACCAGTCGAGGAACCAGTCGTTGGTTATTAGCGTGTTTTTAGTATCGGGTGAGATACGACAGCGTTTTGAGGAATGTCACTGTAGCTTGCGTCTGGTTGTGTTTCGTATATTGCGACTGGTTGTGCACTGTAGCTTGCGACTGGTTGTGTTTCGTATATTGAAACTGGTTGTGCACTGTAGCTGCGACTGGTATTTTGCGAGGAGTTGTTGCGTCTGGATGATCAGTCGAGAGCAATGGTCAACGCGGGTCAACGTCATTGTAGCCTTGCGACTGGTATTTGGCGAGATGTTGCGACTGGATAATGACGTCAGTGGAGCGACGTCGTTTGAGTAAGTTGCAACGCTGCGTTTTGAGATTGCGACTGGATGACCAGCAGAGGATATCGTTGGGCGTTGTTTTGGTCCTGCGACTGGATGACCAGCAGTTGGTATATAGGATTGTGTATTCTATGCGACGTCGTTTGGATTAGTTGGAGCGACGCCGTTTTGAGAACCAGCCGTTAGTTTATTTTAGCGATTGTTGGAGAAATCAGCCGTTGGTTCTTGCGTCTGCTGGTTAGTTGGTACCTGCTGGTTTGGGAGATTTATGGTGTCGACTGGTTTTTTCGGTGGACAATTATTTTTGAATTGGTTCCAGTCGTTGCTAGTGCTATTTATAGGAAGGCTTGGTCTTCAAATTCGATACCAGATTCTATACTTAGAATATTTTCCAGCCTTTCGTTCTCTGTTTTTTCAAACCCTCGTTACTGTTCACCGTGAGCTATTCCGGTGAATTCCCGGCGTTTCCGGTGGTTGTTTTGCTCGTGTGAGGTAGCGTTGGACTCCTCTCTTGAAGCTCTATCATCCTACACCGTTTTTGGAAGCTGTCGTGGACTGGAGCAAAAGCACGAAGTTGCTGTTCTCATGCGTGAGTTTTGTTGTACAGGTGGAACCAGATCTCTTGGGAATCCTTGTGGTAATTGTTGCTCAATTTAAGGTACGGATCTTGAGCTTGTAATTCAGCGTAGAACGTGGCTTGGATGAATTGCGAGATGGCTGTGTTGGATTGCCGTGCTTGTTGTGGTCCTGGTTGAGGACTGTGTATGCTATTTGTGTATTTGCTGCTTATCATATTTTTATATGCCAGTATTCCAGCATGTTGCATACACGCATGTTATTCCATTCCAGCTTTGGTAGTTTTTGTACCTTGTTGCATTGTTGTTGTTGTTTCTTACCAGGATGTGAGGGCGAGCGGCAATACCGCACTCTCATCTCCCTGCTGGGATTGTAGCCACCATGCGCCGAGTGGTTAACTACCACAGTTCATGGGCGAGGCAACAGCAGGTTGAGTTGTTTGATGCATCTGGTAAGTGGGTGTAGTTTCATGGCGAGTGGCTCACTACCACACTGTGAACACACCCCGTGGCCACTGTATGTTGTTGGTAATTCTTGGAGCTATGTTTGAGTTCCTTAGCTCCCTTGTGGGTCGAGCTTTCCGTTGTTCTTCGGCGTCTCATGCATAGCATCTACATTTTATTCCTTGCTGTTTATTGCTGTTGTATAGTTGCTCTCCGTACTGGGGTTTGACCCCATGTCCCTCCGGGGTTTGGTTTGTTTCTTTGTTGCGTTGTTTTTAGGAAACCCAGGTTCTACAACTGGTCATGGTTTTAACCCAGCTGGTGGTGGCCCAGGAGGTGGCTAGTGTGTCCCAGTTGCGTATAGCATACTTATATATGTATCCGTTAGCCAGGGGGATGCCCTGCGCTTTGTTGTTGTAACCGTAGGGGAGTTTGATACATGTTTGAATTATGTATGCTTATTGTTGGTTGTTTTATGAATTGGGAAACTTATTTTAAGTATTGTTGTATTTTAAATTATATGTTTAAAACTGTCGGGCCTAAAAGCGAAAATTTTATCCACTTTTTTATAGCTTCCGCATGTGTTTATCTGTTGTGAGCACGAGGCCTGACAATCTACATGCTGTTTATGTTGCTCTCCGTACTGGGGTTTGACCCCATGTCCCTCTGGGCTGGTTTGTTTTTCCTGTTATTGTGTTGTTCAGGTTACCATGGTTTCTCGAGTATGGTCGTGCAGATGATTCAGATTTTATCCACTTTTTTATAGCTTCCGCATGTGTTTATCTGTTGTGAGCACGAGGCCTGACAATCTACATGCTGTTTATGTTGCTCTCCGTACTGGGGTTTGACCCCATGTCCCTCTGGGCTGGTTGTTTTTCCTGTTATTGTGTTGTTCAGGTTACCATGGTTTCTCAGATGGTCGTGCAGATGATTCAGCTGGTGGTGCCCCAAGAGGTGGATAGAGTGTACCAATTATATATATTATATGATTAAGCAATAGAGTTGTTGCGGGGGATTGTCCCGTAAGGACGTGATGTTCTACTCCTGGTTTAATAGTTTTGTTGATTGAGAGATCTCGATGTTTGTATTGCTTGTGGGTTGGTTTTCTGTTATTGTAAAACCAATATTTTGGAATATCAATGTTTTTTAAATTATGTTTTCTAAGTCAGACCAAGCGAAAAATTTTCAGCCTCTTTTAAATGCTTCTGCAGTTGGTTAATGCGTTGTTAACTCTGTGTTGTGCACCGAGCCTGACATTTTTGGTATCAAAGATCAAACTGGGATAAGCTAGAATTCGTTTGATCACACTTGAGTCTAGGCACTTTGTTGCTGGTTGCATGTGTTTGACTATGTGATATATTTGTGTGTGATCTCACTGTATTAGTGCTTGCCTAGATGCCTCCTAGACGTAGGGGTATAGTTACCAGGCAGATTCTGGCAGAATCTGAGGGTCAGAATGAGGAGATTCAGCGTATTATTCCTGGTCGTAGGCGTGCTAGACAGGTGGAAGACGAGGTTGATGTGCAGGCAGCCCGTGTGGATGAGATGGAACTAATCATGGCGAGGTTTCAGCGTATGAATCCTCAGACGTTTGATGGATACGAGAGTAGTTCCGATGCGGAGTCCTGGCTACAGCATATTACTGGACTGTTTGATCGAGTGCACTATGATGATGAGCGCAGAGTGAGTTTGGCGACGTTCCAGCTGCTGAAAAATGCAGAGCGGTGGTGAGAGGTGCTTCCCGAACTCTTTAGGAGACTGGTGCAGAGATTACTTGGGATAGTTTCTGTACGACGTTCTGTCAGGAGTATGTTCCGGAGTCTTATGTGAATGCTCGGGAGCGTGAGTTTGACAACTTGGTTCAGGGAACAATGTCGGTGGGAGAGTATGCTCGAAGGGTTTCTTCTCTTCTTGCCTACGTTCCCCATATGTCTGGCGGGGAGATGGCAAAGAGGAACCGTTTCTTGGAAGGGCTTAACAAGGATCTGTATTCCTTGGTGTTGGCGAGTTCACCTACCAGTTATGTGGACGCAGTGGACAAGGCAATGGACATCGAGGAAGGGTTGAGAAACCGTAGGTCTCGGGTTCAACCTCAAGCGGCACAAGGTTCACGTCCCAATGCTCCAGGGAAGCAACCTCCCTAGTTTCCCCAGTCATCTCAGCAGCAGCCCCAGCAGTCAGCGCAACAGTCTGGGCGCCACAGGTTTAGGCCTCGTGGCCATCAGCTCAAGAAGAAGCAGGTTTCTAGTTCTTCTGGCTCCGGTAGTTCTAGCAGCAGCAGTAGCCCAGGGCCATATTTCGTGGTCAGTGTGGAGGCAAATACCCCTAGACGCAGTGTACAGGGGTTCAGGGTGCTTGCAATAATTGTGGGCAATATGGACATTTTGCAAGAGTGTGTCCATTGGTTGGATCTCAGCACACTGCAGCCCCGCCTCAGGGTCGTTCTGGTGGGTCATCTAGAGGTCGTTCTTTTCCTATTCCACAGCCGAGGGCAGGGGAAGCTCAGTATAGGCCATTCCAGCAGCCTGGTCCTTCGCGTTTCGAACAGTCTTCCTAGCCCCAGTTCTCAGGACCTCAGCATGCCCAGGTTAATGCCATGACGAGGGAGCAAGCAGAAGGCACGACAGGATGAGTGATTGAAGGTACTTGTACTGTTTTTTATTTTCCTGCACGTATATTGCTTGATACTGGAGCATCACATTCGTTTATAGCTATTCATTTGTGGTTGAGCATGGTTTCCATACCACTTCTTTATGTGATGTTATTTCTGTTGCGACTGCTGCCGGCGCGAGCCTATTCTCCCAAGAGAATTTGTTGAATGGAATTCTTAGATTTGGTGAGAATGTGTTGGTAGCGAACCTGATTCGATTAGTGATGTAGGATTTCTATTGCATTATAGGAATGATTGTTGTCTGGTTTTAGGGCCACCGTGGACTGTTTCCATGGCATTGTGCGTTCCAGTTTGGCGAGAAGTGGAACTTCTATGTCATCGATTCCCAATTGATGATTCCCTTGATCTCTGCGATTGAGATGTTCAGCCTTATGTCATTGGAGAATCTGGATTCATGATCTATGCTTGGGACGCATCCTTTTTGTCATGTGTGGAGCTTGGTGACATCCCTGTTTCTCGTGATTTCCCTGACGTGTTTCTCGAGGAGATTCCTGGCTTTCCTCCGAGAAGGGAGATCAACTTCAGCATTGAGTTGGTACCTGGTACAGTTCCGATTTCACAAACTCTTTATTGTTTAGAACCAACCGAGTTGAGGGAGTTGCAGGTACAGATTAGCGACTTATTGGTGAAAAGTTTTATTCGATCGAGCATGTCACCGTAGCTCATATCTTGTTTGTAAAGAAGAAGGATGGTTCAATGAGGATGTGTATTGATTTTCGGCAACTGAATAAGGCTACAGTGAAGAATAAGTACCCTTTATCGAGGAGATGATTTGTTTGATCAGCTTCAGGGTTCAGCGGTGTATTCCAAGATCGATCTGCATTCGGGGTACCATCAGTTGCACATTCGAGAGGAGGTTGTTGCGAAAACTATGTTTCGAACGAGGTATGGGCATTATGAGTTCTTGGTTATGCCTTTTGGTTTCGCTAATTCCCTTGCAGTTTTCATGGATTTGATGAACCGAGTCTTTCGAGAGTTCATCGATCAGTTTGTGATTGTGTTCATCGATGACATCTTGGTGTACACAAAGACTCCGATACAGCATAAAGAGCATTTGAGGTTGGTTCTCCAAACCCTACGAGAATCGCAGCTGTATGGTAAGTTCTCTAAGTGCGGGTTTTGGTTGGATATAGTAGTGTTTCTGGGTCATGTCATTTTGGCTGATGGACTGTCTGTTGATCCCAGTAAGGTAGAGGCCGTATTGAACTGGGAACGTCCCAAGAATGTGTCAGAGATTTTTGGGATTGGCTAGCTATTACCGACGCTTTATCGAGGGATTCTCTAGTATAGCTAAGCCTATGACGTAGTTGACCCAGAAAGGCAAGAGATTTGTTTGGACAGAAGAATGTGAGAACAGTTTTCGATTGCTCAAAAGAGAAGCTAACCATAGAGCCAGTGTTAGCTTTGTCGTCTGGTTAAGGAGGTTTTTTGGTTTGTTCAGATGCTTCGCTCAATGGATTGGGTTGTGTTTTGATGCAGATGGTCGATTCATTGCGTATGACTCTCATCAGTTGAAACCGCATGAGACTCGATACCCAATTCATGATTTGGAGTTAGCAGCATTGGTCTTTGCCTTGAAGATTTGGTGCCACTATCTGTATGGCGAGCAGTTTGTGGTGTATACAGACCCCAAGAGTCTTCAGTATTTGTTTTCTCAGCCAGATTTGAATATGAGACAGCGTAGATGGATGGAGATACTTAAGGATTTTGAATGCGAGATTCAATATCAACCTGGGAAAGTGAATGTAGTTGTTGATGCTTTGAGCAGGAAAGCTCAAGTGTGTATGCTTGCTTCGTTGCAGATTTCGAAAGTTCATGAGCATCTGAGCACTACTGCTTGACGTTTTTACCCAGGTGAGGATTATGTTGTGGTTTCTTCTTTTCAAGTGGAGCCACAGATTGTTACGAATATTAGAACAACTCAGAGAACTGATCCTTATATCCATGAGCTGAAGTTGGAGACTCGAGCTGGATAATTGGAAGACTAATATGTCACGTCTGATGGTTGTTTGAGATTTCGTGGCAGGTTGGTAGTACCAAATCTGATTGATTTTAAGGAGGAGATCTTGAGTGAAGCACACTGTAGTAGACATAGTGTCCATCCTGGTGCAAGGAAGATGTACCTTGTCTTGAATCCACACTATTGGTGGGTAGGTTAGAAGAGCGATGTTGCTGATTTTGTTGCGTGTTGTCTGAACTGTCAGCAAGTGAAGGCAGAAATTATGAGACCTGGTGGTCTATTGCAGAGTTTGGAAGTTCCCCAATGGAATTGGGAGCATTTTGTTAGAGTAGATGCCCAACTAGCCAACTTGTGGCGTGTGGGTTTTATAGACTCTTGTACAAACAATCTTTATATATGATATTCGCATTTACTTAAATGGCGTTCTTTACTTTCATTATGTGTGTAATGATTTACAATTGCGTTGAGTAAAGACCTAGAATGCACTAAAGCGTATGTTAGATGTGATAGTGGGTATGACGGCTATCATGAAACACATCTAATAGTCGCTGTGTATTCTAAACATGTTCCTAGTCGATTGGGCCGTCAAAATGAGGATAAGGCCGCCCGAGTTCGAGACTAGTATCTGCGATGCGAAGTACCATGTTTCATTGGTAGGGAACATTGTGATGTTCTGAGCATGCAGATAGATAGTGACCTGGTGATCTATCGAACTACCCTCGTTCGGACTTTCCAAGTGGTTACCATTTGTCGAGTGGATAAGTCCGAGGTCTTGGTTGTACTGATAAGTCCTCACGGCTCGAAACGTCATTGAGACTCTACATGATAGGCGTCTCACTTTGACCCGTTTGCCGACTCACTTGGGGTCATAAGGCGTCGGGATTGGGTGAGACCCCGATGCATGTAGGAGTCGATGCATCGTTGTCGAGGATTCACCGCTCGCAGACATGCGTGGATATCCTATTCTATCTGAGGGGATAATAGTGTATAAATCTCTGACCAGAGTACTACAAGTGTTTTAGGTAAATGTGTTTACCTAGTTACACTCGCGATGTCACTATTCGATCTCCAAGATGTATGGGGTACTCAGCTCAATGTGTTGAGCACGAGAAGAGGATTTTGGGAAGTGCGACTTCCTAAAAGTCAACAGGGGTCAAACCTGGGTTTCCCGCTGTTGAGGGGCAAAACGGTCATTTTGCAAGTTAGGGTTGGATGATCTGAAAAATTGTTTTTCACATCATGACATTCAGTTTTGGAAACTGAGTAGATCGGTCCAATCTGATCGGCGATAGGAGTTACGATGAAGTCGCAGCAATGAATATCGTCATTTGGACCCGGGCCCGATGGGCCGGTCCAAGTCCATTGTTAGTCTATTTAATTAGACTTGAGAGACTTCATAATTAATTAACTCTCACAACTACATCATAACCCTAACCCTAAGTGTGCTAGTCGCCCTCCCCTCCTCTCAACTCACGCCGCCGCCGCCGTTGCCCACCCGCCGCCGCCGCCGCCGATCTTCGCCGGAAATTTGTTTCCGGCCGATTCGACGAGGAGAATCCGTTCATGCAGAATTCGTCAATGCTTCTAGTGCAGCCTGACGAAGGAGTCTCGGTTCTGGTCGTGGACCGGATTGGAGATTATCTACCGCAATCTACCGAGAAGAGCCGGGTTCTTGTAATTCCGGTTGGAGCCAGGCACAAGTGCCAGCAAGGTATTCGTTTTGAACGCCCTATGTATGACGATTATTGAATTGTTGTTTTTTCGTATTGATCGTCTCCCGGCCTCTATTCTTTTGTTCTTCCGCTGCCTCGCCGGGGGGCGGATCCGGATCCCCAACAGTGGTATCAGAGCCAGTGTTTTTCGGATCTGATCAAACGAATTGCCATATTGTATCTAATCTCTTGTTTTTCAGAATCGAAAAATCGAAATTTTGATACGGTCGCCGGGCCGCCGCCGTGCGCGGCGGCGCCTCCCTCTCGCAATCATGAATGCGCACGACGTGCGCGCTGGCCGTGCAACGATGGCCTTGTCCAGCGCGATCGTTGCGCCATTGTTGGGCGACGCATGGCGCCGCGTCACGAGAGGAGGTCGGCCGCTGGCTGTCGATGTGCGCACTTGTTGCGCGACCTGCCGGGGGTGGAAGCTGGCCGTGCTGGTCGACGCCTATCGATCACTCGTTGCGCAGCGACGCGCGCGCTGACCGTGCGAGAGGCGGCGCATAGCCGCGCGTTGGCCGCGCGATTGCGCCGCACGATTGCGCTACGCTGGCCGGCCGGATTCAGCCCCTCATGCGCTGCTGGTCAACGAACGATTGCGCATGTGAGCACCGATGTGCGCGCCGCGTGCGCCCTTGCGGTGCACGTGATTTTCGTTGGTGGCGGCGCCGCCGGCCGGCCGCCGCTCCCGCGAGGCTCCGGCGATGTCGTGACGGCTGATCTGAATTCTTCTAGGGTTTGGTTCGAGCCTGTCCCGGGCAGCCGGTGAAGTTCTCGGGCCGGTACGCGATGTCGGGCCCGGTTTTGATCGATTTTGAAATTTTAAGTTTTTGGGCCTAAAATTCTTTTAAATCCAATATTGATACAATTAAAATTAGTAAAATATGATTTTAATTATGAAATATGATTTTGTAATAAAATATGATTTTGTTGATTAAAATTTGTTTTATCGGCAAAATACGATTTTATTATAAAATACGATTTCGTAATTAGAATATGATTTTACGATAAATAATTAGATTATTTAAATTATGCATGTTAATTAGATTAATTGCATGATTGGGGTGATCGAGAGCCGTGCCCAATGTGTTAGGTGTATGCAATAGGTTTTATATGATTTCGGTTTATTAATA
>KV005655.1:152728-177272 GCA_001598015.1 Dorcoceras hygrometricum
AGCGCAGAGTGCACCTATTATGTGCGTTAGGGTTGGGATGTTAGGCCCATGAGTCAGGGGAGTTGCGTGTCTAACTGCTGGTGCTGTCTCAATTCCCTTAGAGATCAGTCCTACCCTTTCCCTTACCATCGGCCCTATCCCCAGCAGAGATAGTATTTACATGAGTCAGGTGAGGTGCGTGTCTAACTGCTGGTGCTGTCTCAATTCCCTTAGACGATCAGTCCACCCTTTCCCTTACCATCGGCCCTATCCCCAGCAGAGATAGTATTTACCCGTTAAGATCTGGCATCACATTTTTACAGCCCACATGGCCAACCATATCAAGCGGTGTAACGTCAGCAGCTTGACGTACGAGAACTTCCCAGGAGGTCACCCATCCGAGTACTGTTCTCACCCTTGCACTCTTAACTCAACACCTTCTCGTGGTCGTGGTAGACGTGAAGAGGATGAATTTGACAACTTAGCAACCCGTGTGGAAAGCATGGAGATTGTGATGGCTAGGTTCCAACGGATGAGTCCCCAGATCTTTAACGGTGACGAGTCTAGCAACGATGCGGATTCGTGGTTATAGCACATCACTGGTTTGTTTGATCGTGTTCAGTATGATGATGTGCTTCGGTTGAGTTTGGAGACCTTCTAGCTGAGGAAGAGCGCGGAGCGTTGATGGCGTGGCGCTTCAAGGACGCTAGAGGAGACAGGTGTGGAGATTACTTGGGATATATTTTGCGTTGCCTTTCGGTAGAAGTACGTTCCGAAGTCGTACGTGAATGCTTGTGAGCGAGAGTTCGATCATTTGGAGCAAGGTACGATGTCGGTGCGTGAGTATGCCCGTAGGTTTTCTTCTCTGTTGGCGTATGTCCCGCATGTATCTGGTCAGGAGAGGGCCAAGAGGACCAAGTTTATTGAGGTTTTGAATGAAGAGTTGTATACTTTGGTTTTGTCGAGTAAACCAAAGAGCTATGCAGAAGCTGTGGATACCGTTGTTGATATCGAGGAAGGTCTGCGGAACCGGAGGTCGCGTGCTAGACCTCTGGGTGCTCAGGGTGGTCGTCCCGCTGTTCAGGGAGCGCATTCTTCCGAGTCTTCGCAGTCAGCTCATCAACCCCCGCAACAGCAACAGCAGCAGTTGGCTCAACAGCCTGACCGTCAGAGGTTCCGCCCTCGTGGCCATCAGTTTAAGAAGAAGTCTGGCTCTGGTTTTTCTGGTTCTGGCAGCTCTAGTAGCAGTGGTGCTAAGGCAGAGTTTTGTGACTTCTGTGGAGGCAAGCATTCGTTGACTCAGTGCGTTGGTGTGCAGGGATCTTGTAATATCTGTGGTCAGTATGGGCATTTCACGAGGGTGTGTCCGTCGTCCGGATTGCAGCAAGCCGTAGCCCCACCTCAGGGTCGAGTAGGATCGTCTAGGGGTCGTTTCCCTCAGTTCTCGCAGCCTAGGGTTGGAGAGACGTAGTTTAGGCCGTTTCAGTTTTATGGTCCGTCGCGTTTCGGAAATCGTCTCAGCAGCATTTCTCTGGACCCCAACATGCTCAAGTGAATGCCATTACGAGGGAGCAAGAGGAGGGTGCGCCGAGCGGAGTGATTGCAGGTAACTTTTCTGTCTTTGATTTTCCTGCACGAGTGTTGTTTGACACTGGCGCATCGCATTAGTTTATTGCTGATTATTTTGTGATCGAGCATGGTCTGCATACCTTTTATTTGTGCGATGTGGTGTCTGTTTCTACTCTTGCCGGTGCTAGCCTGTTTTACCAAGAAGTTTTGTTAGATGGCGTTCTGAGGTTTGGCGAGCATATGTTAGTGGTGAATTTTTTTCGTTTGATGTTGTGGTATTTTGACTGCATAGTGGGAATGGACGTGTTGTCCAGTTATAGGGCCTCCATGGATTGTTTCCAAGGGATCTTGCGTTTTAGGCCTCAGTCCGGTGAGAAATGGAATTTCTACGGTGCGGATTCTCAGTCGAAAATTCTGCTAGTCTCAGCGATGGAGATGTTCAGCTTGTTGTCGGCGAAGAACGCTGGTTTTATGATCTAAGATTTGGATGCATCTTCTTCTTCGCATGTGCAGCTCAGCGACGTTCCAGTGGTGCGTCATTTTCCTGATGTGTTTTCAAAGGAGATTCATGGTTTTCCTCGAGGAGGGAGATTGACTTTAGCATTTAGTTGGTGCCTGGAACAAATCCGATTTCACGTGCACCATATCGATTAGCGCCTGCTAAATTGAGAGAGCTCAAGGTGCAACTGGATGACTTGCTGGAGAAAGGTTTTATCAAACCTAGCATGTCACCGTGGGGAGCGCCTATTTTTTTTGTCAAGAAGAAGGATGGCACAATGAGAATGTACATTGACTTCCGTCAGTTGAACAAAGTTACCGTGAAGAATAAGTACCCGTTGCCGAGGATCGACGACTTGTTTTACCAGTTGCAAGGTTCTGCTGTATATTCGAAGATCGATTTACGTTTAGGGTACCATCAGTTGAGAGTTAGAGATCAAGATGTCGCGAAAACTGCTTTTCGTACTAGGTACGGGCATTTTGAGTTTCTGGTAATGCCTTTCGGGTTGACTAATGCTCCTACAGTCTTCATGGATTTGATGAATCGGGTTTTCTACGAGTTTATAGATCAGTTTGTGATTGTGTTCATCGATGATATCTTGGTGTACTCGAAGACTCCTTTGGAGCATAAGGAGCATTTGAGAGTTGTTCTTCAGACGTTGAGAGACTCCCGGCTGTATGCCAAGTTTTCTAAGTACGAGTTTTGGCTGGATTGCGTTGTGTTTTGGGTCATGTGATTTCAGCGGATGGCATTTCTGTGGATCCCAGTAAAGTAGATGTTTTTTTAACTGGGAGCGACCTAGGAATGTATCTGAGGTTCGTAGTTTCTTGGTTCTGACTGGCTATTACTGTTGTTTTATAGAGCATTTCTCTAGTATAGCTAGGCCGATGACTCAGTTGACTCAGAACGACAAGCGGTTCGTTTGGACTGAGCAATGCGAGAATGCTTTTCAATTTCTCAAGGAGAAGTTGACTACTGCACCTGTGTTGGCTTTGCCGTCTGGTTCAGGTGGCTTTGTTGTGTGTTCTGATGCTTCGCTCAATGGATTGGGCTGTGTGTTGATGCAGCATGGACAAGTCATTGCGTATGCCTCTCGGTAGTTGAAACCGCACGAGACTCGGTATCCAGTTCATGATTTGGAGCTAGCAGCTGTGGTCTTTGCGTTGAAGATTTGGCGCCACTGTCTGTATGGCGAGCAGTTTGTGGTGTATTCGGACCACAAGAGTTTGCAGTATTTGTTTTTGCAGCTTGACTTGAATATGAGATAGCGTAGGTGGATGGAGCTGTTGAAGGATTTTGATAGTGAGATCAAGTACCAGCCTGGGAAAGTTAATGTAGTGGCTGATGCGTTGAGCAGAAAGGCTCAAGGAGATATGCTTGCATAATTGTATCTTTCTAAAGATCACAAGCATCTTAGCACTACTGGTTTGAGGTTTTACCCGACTGCGGATTATGTGGTGGTTTATTCTTTACAAGTTGAGCCACAGATCATTTCGAGCATTAGAGCGGCTCAAAGGACAGATCCTTCCATCCATGAGTTGAAGTTGAAGGTCAGGGCTGGTCAACTTGAAGACTATTCTGTTTCGTCTGATGGTTGTTTGCGTTTTTCTGGTGGGCTGGTTTGAAGAGCGACGTTGCTGGTTTTGTTGCTCGTTGCTTAAATTTTCAGCAGGTTAAGGCTGAAAGGATGAGACCTGGTGGTCTGTTGCAGAGTTTGGAAGTGCCCCAATGGAATTGGGAGCACATAGCGATGGATTTTGTGACGCATTTACCTCGTTCCAGCAGAGGTTGAGATGCGATTTGGGTTGTTATTGACAGATTGTCGAAGTCTGCGCACTTCATTCCCTATGGTATGACGTTTTCATTGAAGAAAATGGCAAAACTGTACGTGGATTTTGTGGTTAGATTGCACGGTGTGCCTGTTTCAATAGTTTCAAACCGAGATCCGAGGTTTACTTCCAATTTTTGGAAGAGTTTGCAAGCAGCTTTGGGTACCAGATTGGCTATGAGTACAGCGTATCACCCCCAAACAGATGGCCAATCTGAGCGAACTATCCAGACGTTTGAGGATATGTTAAGAGCTGGTGTGATGGATTTTGGTGGTAGCTGGCAAGACGCGTTGTCTTTAGTTGAGTTTTCTTACAATAACATCTACCAAGTGACGATTGGTATGGCGCCGTTCGAGGCTTTATATGGCAGAAAGTGCAGATCGCCAGTATGTTGGGCAGAAGTGGGGGAGAAGGGAGAAGCAGCTGTATTCCCCAGTGTTTTTGCAGCAGATGAAGGATCATGTGGATCTGATTCGACAGCGGATGAAAGCTGCCCAGGATCGTCAAGACAGTTATGCAAATAGGAGGCGTCGACCTCTAGAGTTTCAAGTTGGTGATCTTGTTTTCCTTAAAGTTTCTCCATTTCGCAGTGCCATGTGCTTTGGACACAAGGGAAAGTTATCCCCTCGTTATGTTTGTCCGTATGAAATTGTTGAGAGGATTGGCCCTTTGGCGTATCGGCTGTTGTTGCCACCAGATTTATCTTCTCTACATGATGTCTTCCATGTTTCCATGTTGAGGAAGTACGAGCCAGATCCGTCTCATGTGATGAAAACTGACGAGGTTGAGCTAGATCAGACGTTGAGTTATGTTGAGTATCCCTTGCGAATGTTGGATCGTAAAGAGAAGCAGCTGAGGAATAAAACCATTCCGTTGGTGATGGTGCAATGGAGCAAATATGGTAGGGAAGAAGCTACCTGGGAGATGGAAGAAAAGATGCAACGTGAGTGGCCGCATCTGTTTGCGTGACTGTTCCATCAGATTTCAGTAATTGTTTGCTCAGTTATCTTGAACTCTTGGTTGTGAGTTCAGTTGTTGCCCGAGTTTGATTTCGAGGACGAAATCGTGTTTTAGTGGGGGAGAGATGTGAGACCTGTGTTTTCACAATTAGCTATTGGTCGGTTTTGGACCAGCCGTTAGTCGATGTGTTTGGCGTAGACATCGAATTTGCCTAAGTGTTGGAATCAGCAGTTGGAAAGATATCAGACGTTGCGTGGGAGACATTTGTTGTAGATGATCGTTCCGGCAGTAGCAGTAGGAATTAATTGGAGCAGTAGTGCTTCGTTAAGATTTCAGCGGTTGATATTTCAGTCGTTGCGTTTTGATAAGCAGCAGCAATGCTGACGTGGATTTCAGTCGTTGGTGTATTAGCGCGTATCCAGCTGTTGCGAGTGATCAGCTGTTGGTATGTTAGTTTCGATGATCAGCAGAGAGCGCTAAGGGACTGAAGCGACGACGTTTTGTGAGCAGGAACCAGTTGTTGGTTTTGTTAGCGTGTTTCGTAGCGGGTAGCAAAACTACGTCGTTTGGATCAGTTAACACGACATCGTTTTGAGTGAAGTTCTTTGTACCAGCTGTTTGTTATGATATACATCAGCTGTTGGGAGATCTCATGCTTTGTGAGTGCTGGTTTGTGAATCAGATGTTGGTAGTAAGGTGACGTGTTCCTCTGCGACGTCGTTTGGTTAAGTTGGTGCGACGCCGTTGAGCTTTAGCGTTGTTTGAAAGATGCAACTGCTGGTTGTTATATTAACGATAGGCAAAAGCTGATGCGAGATCTCAGCTGCTTGGTTGGGAATATTAGTTGTGACAACTGATTTTGTCGGTGGATCTGTTCCTGTTTCTATCTGTTGATTGAGTAGTGTATTTAAGAGTAAAACTTGGTCTTCGATTGTTTAACACTTTGGAAGAGCTGGAAGAGGATCGCAGGATCGCTAAGACACCTCCCTTGTGTATTTTTCTAGCGTAAGCGTTCCCTGCCGTGCCAGTAGTTTCTTTGGGGTAAGTAAAGATGATACTTTTAAGCTTTGTTAGAGCTTTCCGTTGAGTTAGGAAGGTAGATAAGCGCTGGTGGAGTTGTAGCTCCCAGCTGCTGTTATTTTACGTTTCGGATTTTGAGCAGTGGCTTGTGTTGATATAGCAGGTGACAGATCTGTGTTGCTCGATTTCGTTGTAGCAGCTGTGTGTGGTAATTATAGCTCAGAAGCGGGTGAGGTACGGATGTTGAGCTTGTATTACGGCTGGAATTGGCATGGATATTATGTTTGATTGCTGTGTGTGCATTGCTTGTAGTTTTATATGCTGTTTAGCTGTTGCATTGCATACGCATGATCATTTCCATTTCAGCTGTTGTAGCCGTGCTTTGTTGTTGCTCTGTTTTCTTATCAGGATGTGAGGGCGAGTGGCAATACCGTACTCTCATCTCCCTGCTGGTCTGTTAGCCCTCATGCGCCGAGTGGTTAACTACCACAGTTCATGGGTTGGGCAACAACAGGTTGAGTTGTTGATGCATCTGGTATTAAGGTGTGGTGTAAAGATGAGCGGATAATTCCCGTGTGCTTGAACACACACCAGTGGCCACTAACCTTTCTTCGCAGAATCTGTTGTCAGCTGTTGAATTCCTTGGCTTCCTTTCTTGGTTGTAGCCTTCGGCTGTTGCATTATCCCTCATGCATAGCATTAGCATTATATCTTTTGCTATTCATTGCTGTTTTATATTTGCTCTCCGTACTGGGGTTTAACCCCTAGGTCCCTCTGGGGCTGTTGTGTTTGTTTGCCTGTCTGTTGTTCAGGTTTTCCAGGTTTCGCAGCTGGTCGAGGTTATGATCCAGTTGGTGGTGCCCCAGGAGGTGGTTAGAGTGTCCCAATTATATATAGTATTTGTATACACTGGTATCACTTCGTGCGATTCTTAGTCTTTTATAGTTGGTAGACCATCTGTACTGGTGTTGTATTTAGCCGTTGGGCATTTGTTGTACTTGAATATTTGTGTTGTTGTAGATTTATAAATTGGGATTATTTTGAGTATTGTGTATTTTAAATTATGTTATCTTTCAGTCAGGCCAAAAGAAAAATTTTAACCACTTTTTAGTTGCTTCCGCTTGTGGTTGCGTGGTTTACTCTGATTTGAGCACGAGGCCTGACACAGCGTCTTATAAAGAATGTCCTTCGCCACATTATCCAAGTTCGCCTTTTTCTTGTCTTTTGGTGTATACTCCATTCTTGTTTTCCCAATCCACTGTGGAGCACCAGCTGTAATTGCCATCGCCGTATTAGCCTTCATTATCTTAATGTGTCCATCTGTAATGACGTATCACATGTCATCATCTTGCACGGCTAGATGGGCTTGCGTCCTGATCTTCCAGTCGTCATACTCCTCCTTAGAAAACATAGAAATTTTTTTGTGAGAAGTAGACATATTGAATATATAAGCACAAAGATCAGACAGTTCAATAACTAAGAGTGCAGGCTTTGATACCAATTGATAGGATCAATGGAATCGAAAAAGTGTTTAAAATAAGCTTAGGAGTTCAGAAGGGGGGTTGAATGAACTCCTTCGTATTTTTATTTTCGAAACCTTAAAACTGTTTTTACAAGCCTCGCTTAACTCAGATCTGAGTGACTAGATCTGAGGCTCTCAGTCCAAATCTGTTTTCTCGGTTAACAAATATTGTGCGGAAAGAAACCGATTAAACAGTGAACAATTAATAAAAATACGATACAAGATAAAAGATAGAGTCAAGGATTTCTAGAAGTTCGGATCTGAAGATCCTACGTCTCCCCTTCTTCCTTTTCAGGAAGGTTTCACTAGAAGGTTTGATGAATACAGCTTCTGTAGACACCCGATCACTTGAGCCTCGCCCACAGTGAACTCCTAGAAACTCCAAACTACGTAGATATAACTGCTGTTTACAATCAAATAATTCTTCGAATTGCTTCACACGGAAAGTTTGTTACAGACTACAATCTGATTTTACAATGGACATGAAACAAATGAGTTCCGTAAATCTTCTGGTTCTTTGAACAACAAGAACAATTTACTAAGGTAAACCAGAAGATATCTCGAAGGTTTTTCTTATAAGAACGTCAAAGATTGTTCATCGAGATTTTGAATGCTGGGACTCAAAGTAATTTTACAAAAGATAGAGTTTGAAATTTTGCGGAGAACTTTAATCGTTGAGAGAATCACCATCGTAACCAGAAGGCTTCTCGTTTAAATATCTTGAGCTATATATACTTCTCAATCCTCAACGGTCATAAATGAGCCAGTAGACACAAACCTTGTTCGCATATATTCATCGTATCAATGCAATAAATGCTCCATTAATGCTATACAAAGGTATGTCTAAAGTTGTCTGAACTTATTTGACTTTAATACCCAAAATAGGTAAACATCGAATAGACCAACTCTGCGTCCTGCAAAGTATTCTCCAAATAGCTCTGAACTGAGTCTCTTTCATACACTTTGTCTAACAGGCTTTATGCGATGTAATCTCGATAGTTGATTCCTCTAAAAATTTATAACTGTTAAAATCTGAAGCTCAAATCTGTTTAGGCACTGAGACCTGAAATCTGAAATCTACTCTTCTTCTCCCTTTTTATCTCATCTAAACAAATATATCACTTTCAAGTCTGAAGCTCTGTCTACTCCTCTGCCAGATCTGAAATTTCTCTTCTTTAAGAAATATCCCCCTTTTTGTTTTCATTAAAAAAGAGATATAGTCAAATCTGAATTCCCGAAATAACTAAATCTGATACGCTGTATTCTCTCTTATAAACTATAATCAGATCTGAAAAACTCTGTCCCCCGAAACTGAAATAACTGACATGGTTACTCAAATAAAATCTGTGAACTGAAACTTATATATAACCTGATCTGAATGCTCTCGTCTGACTTGATTCCCCTTTATATACAATGTTCCCAATCTCTCTAAACTGAGACGAAGCCTCCATACAAAACTGATACCTTCGGATCTTATCTGTTCTCATCTGATTTGCTCGGATCTACAATACTTAACCCAACAATTGAAAATAACCCGAATACCCAAATCTGATAAGATTTGATCTGATATACTGAAATCTACAACCCAAATAACTGAGATCTTGAAAACCTCTGTTAAATACGCTTCGATCTTCTCTGATCTGATAAAGCATCCAGATCTGAACTTCTTACTCCCTCCGAAAGCTCAATTACTTAAGTTCCAGATCTTAGTCTTAAGTTCAGTTCTTAGTCTAGTTTATGTTATAACCAAACTTATAAATTTTATCTTACCAGTTTCCTATGTCAGGCCAAAACGATAAATTTTTAGCCAATTTTAAATGCTTCCGTAGGTAGTTATTGCGTGGTTAACTCTGTGTTGTGCATCGGGCCTGACACCATATCTGCATGGAATTGGAAAACCCGTAATTTTGTGACCCTCAACGGTTCAGGGACACAGCTAGTCGTGGGCTCACAACTCCTTGTGACTTTGAGAACACATTCTTGGACTTACCCATCGGACCATGGTAAAGAGTCTACCAACATCGCCCCATGATTCTCTAGGTATCACTAATAGTGCCTGCAAGAACCAGTCGGTTATGGTTAGCGTACAGTATGGTCCTTTCATCTCAAATATCCCGACCGAATCAACGACCATTGGCAAATCAAAAGTTGCTAGAGATTCGATAGACATGCATACATCTTGGAGATCAAATAGTGACATCACATGTGCTAATAGGTAAAAACATTTCAACAAAAGAACATCTTGTAGTTTGGCCAAAGATTTGCCACACTATTATCTCCTCAAATAGCTTAGGATATCCATGCACCAAGGCGAGCGGTGAATCCTCGACAACAAAGAATCGACTCCTAGCGTCTTGACCTCACACCTCGCCACTTGATGACCCTAATGGAGTCGATAAAGGAGTCAAAGTGAGGTGACTAGCATGTAGAGTCTCAATGATGTTTCGAGTAATAAGGACTACTCTGTACAACCATGACCTTGGACCTAAACTTTAACGCCCAAAAATCCATAAATCCCAAAGTTATTTAAATTGTTTTGAATGGTTAAATTGCAATTTTGCGTATATCATTTTAGATTTCTCCTGAGCTGATTTCTTCAATTTTTTTAAGCTTTTTTGGCGGTGCGCAAGTATTTCCGGAAGAATAACCCAAGCACGGTTCCATTTTGTAAATTATTTTTTTAAAAGAAAAGGAGAGAGGAAAGAAAAATTTTCAAAGAAATGATTTTAGTTGACAGGTGCCACATACCGATGCAGTACTTTAAAACCTGCTACACACCATATTTCATTTTTATGTAATCATTTAAGGCAGTAAATTGTTCTCCCAAAATAAAAAAATCAACCGAAGTTCTTTTCCTTTAGTTCTCTAAAGTTTTCGACCATGATTGATTTAGATTCATGCCCGAGCTATTCGTTTCAACTATTGTTTCTGCTTTGAGGTAAGTAGATTCTATTCCTATCAGTATCTGTGAAATCATATTATGTTCGGTTTCTTGCGTTCAGTTTCTGAGTTTTGTCAAAGGTTTAACGCATTCAATGTGATTTTATGATTTTTGAGCTTCTAGCAGGTTCAGAAAAAATTAAGTTCTTTTATATTTGACAGAAAAGCTTCTGTTACAGTTTGAGCTGTCGACTCTTTCAAATAATGGTTGTACGCATTTATATATAAATATGTTTGAGTGATCCATTCCTCTAATCGTTTCCATCAGTTTTGTTGTATTTTTTGGCTACTGATACTATCCCAAACTGATAAGAGACGCTAAGCTCATTTGAACTTCGCTTTGATTTGATAAGCTGAGCTGGTCTCTTTGGATTCAGCCACGAGCTGATAGAAGTAAAATACGGTTATTCTAATCTAATTTGTTTCTTCTAAGCTGGTTGACTCTTTCTAAATTGAGTTGGCTGTTATTAAGCTCGTAATATATTTCTAACTCTGTGATCTATTTTCACCTCTTCTGAATTGTTCCAAGTGCGTGATCCATTTTCCCCTCTGAGCTGCTTTAAGCTCGCAATCTGATTGGATTGCCCTAAGCTTATTTGACTTTGTTTGAACTTCTTAATTTATCCTGATTGTTCTAAGTTATATTGTGTGACACCCGAACCCATGGGAATAACAAATGTGGGTAAATAAAAATTTTCGAATAAAAGAAGAGCTGAAAGACAATTTGTTATAAGCTGTATTCTTTATAACTTAAAAAGTAATTGAAACACGAACACAAAAGCTGACAAACACGTATACACTTGCGCGCCGACTACTGACAAACATTTTTGCGGAAAACAGATTCTATTATATATTGCAATTGCGAGTTACAACATCTGAAATTCTGTTTGAATATACAACTGTTGTAATGATCTAATACAGATGCCTAACATACAATACAACACCAGCTATGATACGAAAGACGCTAGCCATTGTTAAACACAACACCCAACAGCTGCTATCAGTTTTCACCTCCTGTTCGCTCCTCAACTGTCATACCTGCAACATTTTAAAAGCTAATGAGCCTAGGGGCTCCGCAAGTAAAATTTGAGTAATAACAATTTAATTTAACGCAGGCAGACATCTGAACATACATAACTTGAGTTAAAGGAATCATCAGTACATAAACGTTTCATAAACATTTCTTTCTTTCATAAAATTGGAGACATGGGATAATATCCCAGATCTCATCATCAATATCATTTTCTTTAGATTTATGTCTTAGAAGCTCTCCTTAGGTCCGTGTTGCACTTTGATCAAAATGACTTCCGATATCAGTTTTAGCATATAGCTCATATGACAGGGCAGCCGACATCTGGACGACTACTCACCCTTATCCTTGTGACCGTATGTTATCTATGCCATAAACCTTAAAATAACTTTTGTTCCTTTAACATCCTTTCTTTCTTTGAAATCTCCTTAAACATCTCGCTTCCCATTTTAAAACTTTACTGAGTACCGAATTCGACTACTGAAACTCATCGCTGAAATGAAATCAGTCGTAACAAATTGGAACAGTACTTTGAAATAAAACAGATCTTCATTGTTCACGTTTATCGTAAAACAGCTGCGAGAATATTTGTGAATACTTGAAATCGACGTAGTAAATGAAACGGCGTCGTTAGCGTAAGAAACTCATGTGGCTTGGAATACTGTTTGAATAGTGAACAGCTCTAACTATGAAATAGAATTGGTCACTCAGCTGTTAACGAATTGGTTCTGGTCAAACAGATGTCAACGCAACTAAGTTGGTCAACTCAGATGTCAACACTACTTATACAAAGGCTTTCAGCTATTGAACAACCAACGGCTGAATACAAATTTAAGCAACAGCTGGTTACGAACAAATGCAACAGCTGATTAAATGCAACTGCTGGATACATCAATATAATACAACAACTGATGAACAAACTAACAGTTGATGACTCAACAATACAACAGCTGTTTACGAAAACTGATGCAACAGCAGATGAACAATAAAACCAACAGCTGATATGAGAAATTCTCGAAACAAAAGCTGACTTTAAACTTGGTGTTGAATGCATCAAAACGACAGCTAAACTATCAGCTGTTATCTATAAAACCAGACTTTATACTGATTCGATTAACAACATTCGATTACATAGCGCCAAATTCCAATGTTACCATTCACCAGAAGAAAGAACATTCATAAACATACTTGAATCAAACTCGAATCCTCAATATCCATATTTTCTGTAAAACACTTGGAAGCATAAAAACATCATTTTGAACCCAATCTTTCTTTCCTTCGTTCATGCGTACATTATTTTAAACATGAACTTTAACATATCTTAAACATACAGGCAAGCAGATCCATAAAATGAATAAAATCAATATAAGCTTTAAACGGTGTAGCAAGGATCAGCTTTTACTTGCCTTAACAAAGATTTGCAACCGTGGTTAATTCCGGCAGAATCTTCTCCCTGGGCAATACACGAACTCTTCTGGAAAATATTTTGAAGAACACTAAAGATTTTCTTTTCAAATTATAATGATCTTGCTTTCAAAACAGCTAATTATATGGAAGGGATTAGTGGCAAGGTGCTACGTTTATAAAGCATGACACACTTCAACCAAGTTGTGAAATTTTAGTAAAATTCCCTTCATATCATTTAAATTTGTAAAACACCAAACATTTTTCAAAAGAAATCATTTGTCCTCCTTAAAGATATTTTCAATTGATTTAAAACCTGCTCATGTATCGCTCTTGGAGTCATCTGCTGGAACCAGCCGCGACGCATCTTATTTTTCTGAAATCAATGAAATCAGCAAATGCATAACATTTAAAATTGCCATTTTGACCCATGAATTAATAAAATGCATAAATGTGGTCTTATGGATTTTTGGGCGTTACAACTCTACCCTCCTTATTGATCTGCTGGAACCAGCCGCGACGCATCTTATTTTTCTGAAATCAATGAAATCAGCAAATGCATAACATTTAAAATTGCCATTTTGACCCATGAATTAATAAAATGCATAAATGTGGTCTTATGGATTTTTGGGCGTTACAACTCTACCCTCCTTATTGAAATTTCGTCCTCGATTTTTTTTACGTACCAAAAAAATGGGGGTAAAGGGAAATCATATCAACTTCTGTTTCCCAAGTTGCTTCTCGCTCCGAATGATTAGACAATTGTATCTTAACCATAGGAATACTACGGTTTCTTAGTTTTCTAATTTCTCGGAGGAGAATTCTTTCTGATCTTTCTTCATAGCTTAAATCTGGTGCTAATTTAATTGGCTCATGACTTAGCACATGCTAAGGGTTGGAAATATGTTTCCTCAAAGCTGATACATGGAAAACATTATGCACTGCTGACAAATGGGGAGGCAGTGCTAATCGATAGGCTAGTGCTCCTATCTTCTCTAGGATCTCATATGATCCAATATACCTTGGGCACAGCTTTCGTTTCTTCCCAAAACGCATTACTCCTTTCATTGGAGAAATTCTCAAAAATACGTGATCACCCACTTCAAAATTCACTTCCCTTCTTCGATTATCTGCATAACTTTTCTGTCGGCTTTGAGCAGTTTTCATTCTTTATCTTATCTTTCTAACAGATGCTGCTGTTTGATCCACCACGTCTGGTCCTAAACCAGCTCTTTCACCAACTTCATCCCAATGGAGTGGTGTTCTACACTTTCGACCGTAGAGATCTTCATATGGAGCCATCTGAATCGAATCCTGGAAACTGTTATTATAGGCGAACTTTACCAGTGGCAATTTCAGATCCCAGCTTTCTGAGAAATCCACAATACATGCTCTGAGCAAGTCTTCACTTTCGACCGTAGAGATCTTCATATGGAGCCATCTGAATCGAATCCTGGAAACTGTTATTATAGGCGAACTTTACCAGTGGCAATTTCAGATCCCAGCTTTCTGAGAAATCCACAATACATGCTCTGAGCAAGTCTTCTAAAATCTGAATCACCCTTTCAGATTGTCCATCAGTATGGGGGTGAAACGCAGTGCTAAAGGTCAACTTTGTACCCAAAGATCTATGCAAACTTTTCCAAAAAGCTGATGTGAACTTTGGATCCCTATCTGATACAATAGAAATTGGAACACCATGAAGCCTAACTATTTCTTTTACATATAAATCTGCGTATCTGCTCACCTCATAAGTTGTTTTGACTGGTAAGAAATGAGCAGACTTAGTGAGTCTATCAATTATAACCCAGATGGAGTTATATCCTTGAACAGTTCTTGGTAAACCAGTTACAAATTCCATCGCTATACACTCCCACTTCCATTCTGGAATAGGCAGTGGCTTCAATAATCCAGCTGGTCGCTGATGTTCATCTTTCACCAGCTGACACGTCAAACATTCAGCTACAAATTTAGCAACATCCCTTTTCATTCCTGGCCACCAGTACAACTGCTGGAGGTCCTTATACATTTTAGTACTTCCGGGATGTACTGAGTATGGTGCTGTATGAGCTTCTTTCAAAAGATCAGCTCTCAAATCTTCTACTTGGGGTACCCAGATTCTCCCCATGTATCTAACTACGCCATCTTCTGAAAAGTAGAGGTTGCTGCCTCTTTCTTTATGTTGTTTAACCCATTTCTGCAACTGCTCATCTTTCAGCTGACTCTCTCGAATTTGGTCTATCAAATTTTTTCTTACTGAGATGTTTGCTAAAATCACATTACTGCTGCTGGACACTATTTCAAGTCCAAACTTTTCAATATCAGCTGCCAACGGTTTCTGAACAATCAGCTGAGCTAATCCAACAGATTTCCTGCTTAAAGCATCAGCTACCACATTTGCTTTTCCTGGGTTATAGCTGATCGTACAGTCATAGTCCTTAACCAGCTCCAACCATCGCCTCTGCCTCATATTCAATTCTTTCTGGGTAAAGAAGTATTTCAAACTCTTGTGATCTGTAAATATTTCACACTTCTACCCATAGAGATAATGTCTCCATATCTTAAGGGCAAAGACAACAGCTGCCAGTTCCAAATCATGCGATGGGTAATTCTTCATGTGATTCTTCAGCTGTCTGGATGCGTATGAAATTACTTTACACTCCTGCATCAAAACATCTCCTAAACCCATTTTGGATGCGTCTGTATAAATTACAAACTTTCCTTCATTAGATGGCATGGTTAACACTGGTGCTTCTATCAGCGCTCGCTTCAGCTTGTCAAAACTGTTTCAACATTCAGCTATCCAATTATACTTCACTTGCTTCCTTGTTAACGTAGTCAAAGGAACAGCTATCTTAGAGAATCCTTGGATAAATCGCCTATAATATCCGGCTAAACCCAAGAAACTCCTTATATCTGCAACAGTCTTTGGTATTGGCCAGTCGCGAACAGCTTCTACTTTAGCTGGGTCGACCTCAATCCCATCCTTAGAAATAATATGGCCTAAGAACACTACTTTCTCCAACCAAAATTCGCATTTTCTTAATTTAGCAAACAACTGTTTATCTTTCAAAATCTGGAGAACTGTTCTCAAATGTTGGATTTGCTCGCATCTGGTCTTAGAATATACTAAGATATCATCAATAAATACCACTACGACCTGGCCCAGAAATGGTTGAAAGACTCTATTCATTAAATCCATGAAAGCTGATGGAGCATTTGTAAGTCCAAATGGCATAACTAAGAATTCATAGTGGTCATACCTAGTTCTAAAGGCTGTTTTATAAAAATCTGCTGCTTTAATTTTCAGTTGATGGTATCCATACCTCAAGTCGATCTTAGAAAAGACTATAGACCCTTTCAGCTGGTCAAACAGATCTTCTATCCTAGGTAATGTATACTTATTCTTAATCGTTAACTTGTTCAGCTCTCGGTAATCTATACATAACCTCATACTTCCATCATTTTTCTTAACAAATAACACAGGGGCTCTCCAGGGGGAAATACTTGGTCTGATAAACCCCTTTTCCAAAGGATCTTGTATCTGTTCTTTCAATTCCTTCATTTCTGATGGAGCTAAAAGGTAAGGTACTTGTTCAGCTCTCGGTAATCTATACATAACCTCATACTTCCATCATTTTTCTTAACAAATAACACAGGGGCTCTCCAGGGGGAAATACTTGGTCTGATAAACCCCTTTTCCAAAGGATCTTGTATCTGTTCTTTCAATTCCTTCATTTCTGATGGAGCTAAAAGGTAAGGTGGTCTAGAAACTGGAGAAGCTCCTGGAATTAGATCAATGAAAAATTCCAGCTCTCTGTCAGGTGGTAGTCCCTGGATATCTTCTGTAAAAACCTCGGGGAACTCACTTACCATTTCTACATCTGACAACTGGGGTCTACTGGTTATGGTTAAAGATGATAAACTAACCAGAAATCTTACTCCTCCTTTCCTCAAACAACGTTGAGCCTTAAGAGCTGATATTATTCGAGGAATCTTACAAATATGTTTAGCTTCAAACTTAAAGGAATCTCCTCTGGGTGGATTAACCGCTACTGTTCGTAGCTTAAAATCAATTACTACCCCATACTTGGTTAACCAATCCATTCCCAAAATCATATCAAATTCAGACATTGGCAAATATGATTAATCAACAGTAATTTGATGCCCTTGATGTTTACATACATCGTACGATATCAGTTCTTCTTCTGACGGTACTGATACACAGAAACCTACAGCTACCTGGTCAGGCTTGATGGGAAATTTCTTAGCAAATTCAGCAGCTATAAATAAATGAGTGGATCCTGAATCTATAAAAGCTATGGAAGTAATTCAACAATCATATTCTCACCCATAACTATTGTCGAGTCTGGATTGGCTTGATCAGTTGTCATTACAAAGGCTCTGCTGGTCACCAATTGCTTTGATTTTGGACAATATTTCAAAATATGTCCCGGCATTCCACATTTATAGCAGACGTTTTGTCCAAGTCTGCATTGTCCAGGATGATTCTTGTGACACTTAGGACATTCTGGCCTACAATTACCACCAGGAACAGAGCTAATAGCTTGAATCGGTAGAGGCTTCTGCTCCTGAGGCCTTTGCTGGTTCTTGTTTTGTTTCTTGAACGGCCTCTGGTCCTTCTGCTGAAAGGCTTGTCTTTTCTGTTGCCTTTCCTCGTCAACATCTTTCCAATCCCTTTCAATTTGAAGGGCTCTATCCACTGCTTCTCGATAGGTCCTTGGCACAGATAGCCTAACATTCATTTTGAACATAGGCTTCAATCCCTCCACGAAATGACTCAGCTTCTCCTCTGGGTCATTTCCTATCAAAGGAACAAAATAGCACCCTCTTTCAAACTTCCGCACATATTCCTGTACGGTTAAACTTCCTTGCTTAAGGGTCAAAAATTCCCTTTTCAATTCAGACATCTTACCAGCTGTGAAGTATTGCTCAAAGAACACTTGTTTGAAATCTGCGCAAGTGAGATTTATCAAATCTACAGACAATTTGACTCATTCCCACCAAATCATCGCATCCTCTCTCAACATATAGATAGCGCACCTTGGCCTTTCTAAATCAGACATCTGGAGGTATTCAATGATAACCTCCATTGATTTGATCCAACTCTCTGTCACTAGTGGATCAGTTGCACCACTGAATTCTTTTGGCTTCTGTCGTCTGAAATTTTCTTGAGGATCATCATTACTTGGTCCTCTGCTACTGGAAAATTGGCCATTACCTCTATTGTTTTGCTCTACCAGCAGTCTTAACAATTGAGTAATATTAGCATTATTGTCAGTATTGGTTTCTTCTAGGGGAATATTCCTTCTACCTCTTCCTCTTCCTGACATTTTATATTCTATAGCCCGTAATCCACCACATATATATATCAGAACATGCTAAATAATTTAAAGACAATGCTCTAAAAATAAACTCACAACTTAGAGGAACGGACGATGAACACTGATTCAGCTGACGGTGCGTGTGCTTATCTCAGGAACGTTGCTCTGATACCATGTTGTGATACCCGAACCCACGGGAATCACGAATTGGGGTAAATAAAAATTTTCGAATAAAAGAAGAGCTGAAAGATAATTTGTTATAAGCTGTATTCTTTATTCTTAAAAAGTAATTGAAACACAAACACAAAAACTGACAAACACGTATACACTTGCGCGCCAAATACTGACAAACATTTTTGCGGAAAACAGATTCTATTATATATATTTCAATTGCGAGTTACAACATCTGAAATTCTGTTTGAATATACAACTGTTGTAATTTATCTAATACAGATGCCTAACAAACAATACAACACCAGCTATGACACGGAAGACGCTGGGCATTGATAAACACAACACCCAGTAGCTGCTATCAGTTTTCACCTCTTGTTCGCTCCTCAGCTGTCATACCTGCACTATTTTAAAAGTTAATGAGCCTAGGGGCTCAACAAGTAAAATCTGAGTAATAACAATTTCATTTAACGCAGGCAGACATCTGAACATACATAACTTGTGTTAAAGGAATCATCAGTACATAAACGTTTCATAAACATTTCTTTCTTTCATAAAATTGGAGACAGGGGATAATATCCCAGATCTCATCATCAATATCATTTTCTTTAGATTTGGCTTAGATTCTCTACTTAGGTCCGTTTTGCAATTTGATCAAAATGACTTCCGATATCAGTTTTAGCATATAGCTCATATGAAAGGACAGCCGATATCTGGACGACTACTCACCCTATCTCCTTGTGACAGTCTGTTATCTATGCCATAAACCTTAAAATAACTTTTTCCTTTAACATCCTTTCTTTCTTTGAAATCTCCTTAAACATCATCGGGTTCCATCATTTAAAACTCTCGCTTCCCATTTTAAAAATTTACCGAGTATTGAATTCGACTGCTGAAACTCATCGCTGAAATGAAATCAGTCGTAACAAAATGGAACAGTACTTTGAAATAAAACAGATATTCATTGTTCACGTTTATCGTAAAATAGCTGCGAGAATGTGAATACTTGAAACAGACGTAGTAAATGAAACGGCATCGTTAGAGTAAGAAACAGATGTGGCTTGGAATACTGTTTGAATAGTGAACAGCTGTAACTATGAAATAGAATTGGTCACTCAGCTGTTAACGAATTGGTTCTGGTCAAACAGATGTCAACGCAACTAAGTTGGTCAACTCAGATGTCAACACTACTTATACAAAGGCATTCAGGTATTGAACAACCAACGGCTGAATACAAATTTAAGCAACAGCAGATTACGAAACAAATGCAACAGCTGATTACGAAACAATGCAACTGCTGGATACATCAATATAATACAACAGCTGATGAACAAACTAACAGCTGATGACTCAACAATCCAACAGCTGTTTACGAAATCTGATGCAACAGCAGATGAACAATAAAACCAGGATACATCAATATAATACAACAGCTGATGAACAAACTAACAGCTGATGACTCAACAATCCAACAGCTGTTTACGAAATCTGATGCAACAGCAGATGAACAATAAAACCAACAGCTGATATGAGAAATTCTCGAAACCAAAGAGGACTTTAAACTTGGTGTTGAATGCATCAAAACGACAGCTACGATATCAGCTGTTATCTATCAAACCAGACTTTATACTGATTCAATTAACAACATTCGATTACATAGCGCCAAATTCCAATGTTACCATTCACCAGAAGGAAGAACATTCAAAAACATACTTGAATCAAACTCGAATCCTCAGTATCCATATTTTTTGGAAAACACTTGGAAGCATAAAAACATCATTTTGAACCCAATCTTTCTTTCCTTCGTTCATGCGTACATTATTTTAAACATGAACTTCAACATATCTTAAACATACAGGCAAGAAGATCCATAAAATGAATAAAATCAATATAAGCTTTAAACGGTGTAGCAAGGATCAGCTTTTACTTGCCTTAACAAGCTTTGCAACCGTGGTTAATTCCGGCATAATCTTCTGCCTGGGCAATACACGAACTCCTCTGGAAAATATTTTGAAGAACACTAAAGATTTTCTTTTCAAATGATAATGATCTTGCTTCAAAACAACTATTTATATGGAAGGATTAGTGGCAAGGTGATACGTTTATAAAGCATGACAAACTTCAACCAAGTTGTGAAATTTTAGTAAAATTCCCTTCATATCATTTAAATTTGTAAAACACCAAACCTTTTTCAAAAGAAATCATTTGTCCTCCTTAAAGATATTTTCAATTGATTTAAAACCTGCTCATGTATCGCTCTTGGAGTCATCTGCTGGAACCAGCCGCGACGCATCTTATTTTTCTGAAATAAATGAAATCAGCAAATGCATAACATTTAAAATTGCCATTTTGACCCATGAAATTAATAAAATGCATAAATTTTGTCTTATGGATTTTGGGTTGTTACATATTGACTTTCCTTAATCTGATTTGACCAACCAGTCGTCATCTGGTTTCTATTCAGAGTTGATCAAAATCGTGATCTGTTTTCTACTTAGAGCTGATCTAAGCTCGTGAACTATTTTTACATATGGAGATTATTCTAGAAATAATTCAGTTTTATTCATTCGTACTCCCAGTAGTGTTTTCAAATAAAAATGGAGTTTAACGAAACAAACCGCTTGTGTGCATGAGCTGTTAGCTTAAAGTGGAAGTTAATTTCAAAATATTATGACCTGTGGCAAAGATAAACAAACGGTCTGCATACGAGAGTGTGGATGTCGGTCGACTGTCCAGGGTGCCCCTCCAAACATGAATGGTAATGGGAGATAGTTCGCATTACACCTGATATCAGATGAGCTTGATAACGACTATGACCTAAGGAGAGCTTCCACGCCAACATATCATATAGAAAATGAATTGTGATCAATGGGTTATTTCATAACCGCCGAAGTTTAAGAAATTTCATGATTAATGTTTACTTCCTTTTTGTTCAAATCTTATGTTTTCGTCTATGCTGAGTTAATTGTTATTACCAGGCTTTACCTGCTGGGCCCTTAGGGTCACTAGCTTTCATGGTTGTAGGTGAGGAGGTTTAGCGTGAGCTGGCTGGGGCGAACTGAAGCAGATAGGGAGATTGTTTATCGATGGACCTACGTTTCTGTGCTATTTCAGACTGCATCTTTGTTTTGTTAATCATTAAGAAAGCATGTTCTTATGTTTTTCTGTTTCAGACCTTGTTGTGATTTATTATTCCCAACCTGAATGAGATCCGCTCGCATCTTAACATCGCAATTCCCACTCTGTTTTACAGTGCACGATCTGATTTGTTTCCTTAAAATTGCAAAACCATCCCTGAATTGTATGTTTTTTTCGAATCCTAAATAAAAAATTTGTACGTATATTCCTTCATACTTTCAAGGTTAAATATTAAATTAGTGGACTAGAGTGCCACATCTTGGCATCAGAGCATGGTCAGTTAAGATAAACACTCGCTTCTAGTCTAAGATAGTTCTCGTCAGTCGCTTCCTCCAGTCCGTGACTTTATTTTGATGTTGTAGAGTAATGTTTATTTTATTCCTATTGGTCACGTGGTGGATTTTGGTAATATTATAGATCATGTCAGGAAGAGGAAGAGGAAGAGGAAGAAGGAACCCCATGTCGAAAGATGCCAACATGGTGATAGTAATCATGTCTTTTCTGGGATGGCTCAGTTGTTAGAGCGTTTAGTTGAGCAATCGAGTCAAGGGAGTGGCCAATCATCTGGTAGGATTCCTAGACCGGAGGACCATCAAGAGCATTTTAGACGACAATGACCCCAAGAGTTCACTGGTACAACTGATCCACTAACAGCTGAGAGATGGATCAAATAGTTGGAAGTTATCTTCGAGTATCTGCAACTATCAGAGCAGGACATGCCTAGGTGTGCCATTAATATGCTAAGAGGGGACACAATGATTTGGTGGGAAGGAGCAAAACGTACTTTAGACTTTGATACGCTCACGTGGGAAGAATTCAAGAAAGTATTCTACGACCAGTATTTCACAGCTAACTGTGATCTGAGTTAAAGATGGAGTTTCTGTCAGGCCCGATGCTCATAATATAAAAATGAGCACACAATTAACAATAAAATGCGGAATCTTAAAAAGTGGTGAAAATTTTTATTTTGGCATGGACAGAAAATACATCTTCAAAATATTCCTCTACTCAAAATAGTGACTTTGAATAAAAACCAATTCGAAAACTCATCATCCACATATGTATATATCAATATTAGTAGTCAAATCAACAGTAGAACAGTTACACAGGGCATCCCCTGGCAATGACTCGATATGATATATATATAATTGGGACACTCAAATGCCTATGGGGCTCCACCAGTCGACGCATCACTCGGTCCAGCTGATCTACCTGAAAAACCTGCAGTGGCCAAACAAACTACCAAAGCAGCCCCAAAGGAAAACAAATGAGGTCAAACCTCTGTACAAAGAGAAATCATAATACAGCAATCGAATAAAACATGTAATATATCATGTCGTGCAATGCATGAGAGGTTCAACGAAACATCAGAATCCAAATCACAACGACTCGAATGGCAATCAAATATCAGTGGACACAAAGCATGTGAGAGTATGAGAGCTACCCAATCCTCCCCCATGCAGTACCAGCAGCACAAAAAATCAAACTCAACCAAACTGGTGCTTACAGCTCTTTGAGGGGTGGGAGCTACCAACTGGTCCTCGAGACACAATCTCGTGGCGGAGAGTCGAAGGTACGAGAGCCAGCTGACACGCCTCATTTTATTTTCAAAACCAGATACTGGTACTTTCAATCATCATCAAAAATCGTTTATCAAGGAATTCAGGCTCAACATGATATGTATATTCAATGCCATAATAATCACATAACAGCATACAATATGCACGAAATAGCTACAGCAAATTAGCACACGCACAGGTATATTTACATGCTTATCTCAAATCTATAAATTACAAGCTCAATCCATACTTTCGCTCAGATCTTACAAAATACCACAATAAAGTCTCATATTTGAGACAAAACACACACACTGTCCAGTCTAGCTCTCGGCCAACATCTCAGGGCCACCAAATCAAGACAAGAACCACAAAATGCTACAAATCGACTAGGAAGTCTTTAAAACACACAACGACTATTACATGTGTTTCTTGATACCCATCAAATCCACTATCAATTCTAACTTATACTATAGTTCATTCAAGGTCATTATACAACAAGTTTGCATAATAATAATGAAGATAAGGAGCGCCTTGAAATTGTAAATTATAATAAAGAATATGGATTACTTACGCAAGAGTCAACAAATCCCACTACAAATAGTTGGATAACCGGGTTTCTACTCTAACAATCTCTCACTTGCCCTATAGCCAACTAGTCATCAGACGTAGAATCCCATTGCCTCGCGATGTGTCAGGCCCGGTGTTCTTGATCACAGAATAATCACGCCAAACACGGAAGTTTAAAAGTGGATAAAACTTTTCTTTTACCCTGAATGAAAATGCATCAATAAAAATAGGCTCATACTCAAAAGTCAGCATAATAAAACATCAGCCTAAATGAAGACATATATATATATATATACAAACTCAATCGAATCAATCCACAACAAGTACACCGGGCATCCCCTGGCAATGACTCGATACAACATATATATATATATATATATATATATATATATATATAATTGGGAACTCAAGGCCCGGGGCTCCACCAACTATCTCATCTCTCGGAGCAGCTGATCTGACTGCAAAAGCCTACAATGGCCAACACATGGTCAAAGCAGCCCCAAGGGAAAACAAACGAGGTAAAACCTCAGTACGAAGAGCAATCATCATACAACTATCAAATAAAGCATGAATTATGTGTCGTGCGATGCATGATGGGTAAATCGAAGACTCATCGACTGTCAAATAGTTCACAACAGACTCATCTGTGATTCATCAAATCAAGAAATCAGTGGCCACATCGCAGGTGAGAGTATTGTGTCAGGCCCCGTGCTAATTACCAACAATTAACACATAATAAGCGCATAATTACGGAAGCTTAAAATCAGGGCTTAAAAATTTTTCGAAATACAAAGGCCTGAACTTCAAATCATTCATTCAAAATATTCGATATTCAAAATAGAAGTTTACTCAACTCGATACAGCAAGTAACCACATAAATCAATTCAAAATACAGATCCCCCAAATACAAATAAAACACGGGGCATGACATTTTTGGTATCAGAGCTTAAACTGGGATAAGCTCGATTTCTTTTGATCACACTCGAGTCTAGGCACAGAGTTTTGATTTGAT
>KV005655.1:196997-224337 GCA_001598015.1 Dorcoceras hygrometricum
ACCTACATCGATACCATACTTAAGCGGTTCTATATGGAAGAGTCCAAGATAGGACACCTACCTATGTGCCACGGGGTCACTCTATCTAAGTCTATGTGTCCAAATACTGATGAGGAGATATAGAGTATGACACGTGTGCCATATGCCTCGGCAATAGGTAGTATTATGTATGGCATGATCTCAACTAGACCGAATGTCGCATATGCTCTGAGTGTCACGAGCCGCTACCAGGCCAACCCCGGCAAGATGCATTGGAAGGCTGTGAAAGATATTCTTAAGTACTTACGAAGGACTAAGAATATGTTCATGGTCTATGGGGGTGGTGATTTGAAATTGGAAGGCTACACGGATTCTAGCTTCCAATGTGACGTGGATGATTCGAAGTCAACCTCTGGATTTGTATTCATGCTCAATGGTGGTGCTGTCTCTTGGAAGAGTTCCAAGCAAGACACCATCGTGGATTCAACCACTGAGGCTGAGTACATCGCAGCATCAGCTGCTGCTAAGGAGGCGGTTTGGATAAGGAATTTCGTCCAAAAGTTGGGTGTCATTCCTGATGGAGTTGGTCTAGTCCCGGTGTTTTGCAAAAACACGGGTGCCGTTGTGCAAGCAAAGGAGCCTAGGTCTCACCAAAGATCCAAACATATACTGAGGAAATACCACATAATCCGGGATATTGTGGCTAGAGGTGATATAGCAGTTGAGTCGACTCTGCAGAAAACAATGATGTTCCACTTACGAAGCCCTTGATAGGATCGTTGTTAGAAAAACATCGCGAAACAATGGGACTGCGTCTGATGAGTAGTTGGCTATAGGGCAAGTGAGAGATTGTTAGAGTAGATGCCCAACTAGCCAACGTGTGGCGTGTGGGTTTTATAGACTCTTGTATATGACAATCTTTATTTATGAAATACGCATTTAGTTATGGCATTCTTTATTTTCATTATGTTATAATGTTAACAATTATGTTGGATAAAGACCTAGAATGCACCATAGTATATGTTAGATGTGATAGTGGATATGATGGCTATCATGAAAAACATATAATAGTCACTATGTATTCTGAGTTCGTTCCTAGTCGATTGGACAGTCAAAATGAGTATAAGGCCGCCCGAGCTTAAGACAAGCATCAGCGATGTGAAGTACCATGTTTCATTGGTAGGGAACATTGTGATGTTCTAATCATGCAGATGGATAGTGACCTGGTGATCTATCGAACTACCCTCGTTTGGATTTTCCAAGTGGTTACCATTTGTCGAGTGGATAAGTCCGTGGTCTTGGTTGTACTGATTAGTCCTCACTACTCGAAATGTCATTGAGACTCTACATGATAGGCGCCTCACTTTGACCCGTTTGTCGACTCATTTGGGGTCATTAGGCGGCGGGATTGGGTGAGGTCCCGATGCATGTAGGAGTCAATGCTTCGTTGTCGAGGATTCACCGCTCGCTTTCATGCGTGGATATCCTATGCTATCTGAGGGGATAATAGTGTATAAATCTCTGGCCAGAGTACTGGATGTGTTTTAGGTAAATGGGTTTGCCTAGTAACACTCGCGATGTCACTATTCGATCTCCAAGATGTATGCATAGTTATCGGATCTCTAGCGACTCTCGATTTACCAATGGTCGTTGATCTGATCGGGATATACTTGGTTGAAAGGACCGTACTTTACGCTAACCACGACAATCTGGTTCTTACAGGTACTATCAGTGATACCTAGGGTATCATGGGGCGATGTTGCTAAGTGCTTTACCATGATCCGATGGACAAGTCCGAAATTGTGATTTCGGAGTCACAATGGTTGTGGGCCCACGGCTAGCTGTATCCCTGAACCATTGAGGGTCACACAAATACTGGATTCATGATTCCCGCATTGAAACTGAGATCAATGTGTTGAGCGTAGGAGGAGGATTTTAGGGAGTGCGACTTTCTAAAAGTCAACAGGGGTCAAATTGCGATTTCCCAAAGTTGAGGGGCTAAACTGTAATTTTGGACTAGGCGGTCTGAAAAATTGTTTTCGCATCATAATATTCAGTTTTGGAACTGAGTCGATCGCTCCGATCTGATCGTCGATCGGAATTGTGATGAACCCGCGGTGGTACGGTCGAAACGAATGTTCATATGGACCTGGGCCCGTCCCAGGCCCATTGGGCTAGTGAAAGCCCATCATTGGTATACTTATGCTAGACCTAGGGCTACACAAGACAACACTCACCAACCCTAGCCCTTGTGTGCACCGCCCCCTTCTATCCCAAACCTCTCGGCCCCGCCTCCTTCCTTGCGCCGCCGTCGCGCCGCCATGCCGCCGCCCCGTGATCGGACTTGTTTCGATCACCACGACGAGGAGATTTCGTTCGTGCTAAAATCCGTCAGCTCTTCTAGTGCAGACTGACGGATGACTCTTGTTTCCGGTCATGGACCTGATTAGACGATCTACCGCCGCTTACAATTCAAGAGCCAGAATTCCCTGTGAATCTGGTTGGAGCCAGGCGCCTAGACGCCAGCAAGGTAACAATCGATAAACGCCCTATGAATGGTTTATTAATTGATTTTAATGTATTGAACGTATCTCGGGCCAAAAATTTTAACTTCCGCTGCGCCCCCGGGAAACGGGATCCGGATCCGCCATTGTCGCCAACACTTGAGATGCATTAGCTCGTTGATCCCCACAGGCGTTGAGCTCCCAGTTATATTTATATAGATCTTATCGAGTCATTGCCAAGGTATGCCCTGTGTAGTTGTTCTATTTCTGATTCGATTGGTTGTATCTATATATATTTCTTTTGTGGATGTTGATTTTATTTATGAGCTTTTGATCAAAGTCTAAATTTTGATTATGCGTGTACTTTGAACTTGTAGTTTTAGTTCAGACGAAAAAGAAAATTTTAACCACTTTTAAATCTTCCAAATTTTAGCATTGATTGTTTGCTTATTTCGGTTTAATGAGCACCAGGCATCATGCATGTGTATGCAAGCCTTCAATCCTTTGTAACCTACATTTTTTCAGATTCTAACAGCCGCATCTAGTCAAAATAAAATAGTATTTACCATATAGACAATATATTATTCAACATGCATTGACACTCAATATTGTACCAAATACAATCTCAAAGAAATTCGAATTTTGAAAGATCTATCACAGATTTGTAATAGCCATTTTTACCACATTATATCCTCATTATTCACATTTTATGGCCATACTGACCATAAAAAATGTGCATTAAGGCTGGCGTTTTGTCTCCCCATCCTGTTGTATGTTTTTACAGATCAGAATCATAATTTTGATTAACACAAAATCTGCTGCTATTTTACTAACGATTTAACTTAAGTGCACAGCGTTGAGCTGAAACATAGAGACACGAACTGGACCAGATCGGAAATAGACGCGAGCTAGAACAGTATGCTGATTTTGGACACATGTCCAAGCTAGAACAGTGAGGGGACGACCGAGCTGGTATAGTAGAGGACATGTCTAAGCTGGAAAAATAAGGGGATACCTTTACTAATCTCGCAGTATACATCCAAGCACAGAGCAAGTGCATCTTAGAGAAGTTCAATGGAGAAGAAGATGTACAGCGCTCAGAACAGAACAGATTAGAATCAGCTCAGACAGATTAGAACCGCAGTATTAATTAGGATAAGTTGAGCAACCAGCTGGAAAAAACCAGCTCAGCAACTAGCTGGTACACACCAGCTCATAGACTAGCTGGGTGAGATTAGTTGAGTGACCATCCCAGAGTTCAGCAACAAGCTCAGAGAACAGAGACCAGCTCAGAACAAAGTAGTTTGAACACAAATATTTGTGAAGATTGAATTAACGATGTTCAAACTGATTTTCTTCGTCCTGTTCAAATCAGGTACAGATTCACAGAGCTAAAATTCATCAAAGGTTGCGACGCAATTAATGAAGAGAGCTCAAAGTCTATAAAGCCTGCAAACACATTAAATGGCAAAGGACACAAGGTACAACATTGTCAGAACTTTTCAAAAGCCTTTTCAACGGCTAAGAACTTGTGTCCAACGGATATAATTTGCATAAGAGGCTATATATATCAAAAGACAGCAAGCTGGAAAAAGAGAGAACACACATACAACGACAAAGAAAAATAGAAAGAAAATAAATGGGAATAAAATGAGTTATCAGCTTTGAAAAAGCACTTCCTAGTGTGTGAGAGTACATTTGAGAGGGAGCTTACACTGTAATTTCTCCCACACGGTTCACTCACAGTTTCGAGAAATGATATGTATATATTAGTGAGTGAATCACAATCATAAACATGTTGGCGCAGGGGCGGATCCAGATCCCACACTCGGGGCGCAGCGGAAGAATTTACAAATTTGAGTCCCGGAACGGTCAATACACCTAAATAATAATCAAAACATTCATAGAATTTTTAGAGGATACCTTGATGGCGTCTAGGCGCCTGGCTCCGACCAATTACACGAGGGAATTGGCACTTCAACGGTTGAACGGCTGGATCGATGCCTAATTCGGTCAACGACCAGAATCTCAACTCCTTCGGCGGTTTGTACTAGAAAACCAACGAAAATTTTACGGACGGAATCTCCTCGCCGAGATGGTCGGAACATATTCCGACGGCAGCGGCCGCGAGGGAAGAAGGGAGAGGGGAGCAGTTTGCTGAATAGCTTTTGGTGTTTTTCTTTCTCACTTTTGAAAGTGTTTCCTCATTGCCATATTTATAGATTGAGGGATAGAGTTTGATTTTTAAACAAAACAGTGAACATTCGGTTCAACTCAAACAGTGTACATTCGGTTTAACTCAAACAGTGTACATTTGGTTCAACTCAAACTGTGAACATTCCGTTCAACTCAAACAATGAACATTCGGTTCAAGTCGAACTGTGAACATACATTTCGACTCCCTCGATTTTGGTCTCATCATAATCCCGATCGATGATCAGATTCACCAATGTGCTCAGTTTAAAAAGATCATTATGATGAAAATCAATTTTTCGGACCACTAAATCTATATATGACAGGTTTACTCTCATTAGCTAAATATGAAAGTTCTACTACATTAGCTACTTTTAGGAAGTCATACTCCCAACCTTCCTCCTAATATACTTAACATTTTGAGTATCATATCCGTATGGGAATTGGGAAACCAGTACTTGTGTGACCTTCAATGGTTCAGGTATACAACTAGACGTGGGCTCACAACATTTGTGACTCCGAAAACATATTTTCGGACTTACCCATCGAATCACGATAAAGAGTCTAGCAACATCGCCCCATGATCCCCTAGGTATCACTGATAGTGCCTGTAATAACCAGTCGGTCATGGCTAGCGTACAGTACGGTCCTTCCAACTCAAATATCCAGATCAGATCAACGACCATTGGTAAATCGAGAGTTGCTATAGATCCAACAACCATGCATACATCGTGGAGATCAAATAGTGACATCGCATGTGTTACTAGGTAAACCCATTTACCTAAAACACATCTAGTACTCTGAACAGAGAATTGCACACTGTTATCTTCTCATATAGCATAGGATATCCATGCACAAGGGCGAGCGGTGAATCGTCGACAACGAAGCATCGACTACTACATGTATCGGGACCTCACCCTACCCGTCACCTGATGACCCCAACTGAGTCGGTAAACGGGTCAAAGTGAGGCACCTATCATGTAGAGTCTCAATGACATTTCTGGTAATAAGGACTAATCTATAAAACAAAGACCTCAGACTTAATCCACTCGACAAATGGTAACCACTTGGAAAGTCCAAACGAGGGTAGTTCGATAGATCACCTGGTCACTATCCTATGCATTCTTAGAACATCACTATGTTTCCTACCAATGAAACGTGGTACTTCGCATCGCATATGCTAGTCTCAAGCTCGGGCGGCCCTTATCCTCTTTTGGAAGGCCCAATCAATTAGGAACATGTTTAGAATACACAGTGACTATTAGATGTGTTTAATGAGAGCAATCAAATCCACTATCACATCTAACACACACTATAGTGCATTCAAGGTATTTATCCAATAATTGTAAATTTTAATAATGAAGATAAAGGATACCATAAATGGGTGCGAATTTCATAAATAAAGATCATTTTAAATAGAGTCAACAAGTGCCCTCACGCCACAAGTTGGCTAGTTGGGCACCTACTCTAACAATCTCCCACTTGTCCTAAAGCCAACTACTGATGAGACACAGTCCCATTTCTTCACGATGTTTTTCAAACAATGGTCCTGGCAAGGGCTTCGTAAGTGTATCATCAAATTTTTCTGCTATGTCACCTCTAGCGTCAATATCTCGGATTATGTGGTATTTACTCAGTATGTGTTATGATCTTTGGTGAGAACTAGGTTCCTTTGCCTGCGCAACGGCACCCGTGTTGTCACAGTACACCGGGACTGGACCAAATCCTTCAGGAATTACGCCCAACTCTTGGATGAAATTCCTTATCCAAACCGCCTCTTTAGCAGCAGCTGATGCTGCGATGTACTCAGCCCAGTGGTTGAATCCGCGATGGTGTCTTTCTTGGAACTCTTCAAGGAGATAGCACCACTATTGAGCATGAATACAAATCCAGAGGTTGATTTCGAATCATCCACATCACATTGGAAGCTAGAATCAGTGTAACCTTCCAATTTCAGTTCACCATCCCCATAGACCTTGAAAGTATTCTTAGTCCTTCGTAAGTACTTAAGAATATCTTTCACAGCCTTCCAATGCATTTGGCCGGGTTTGTCTTGGTAGCGGCTCGTGACACTCAGAGAATATGCGACATCCGGTCTAGTTGAGATCATACCATACATACTACTACCTATTGCCGAGGCATATGGCACACGTGTCATACTCTCTATCTCCTCATCAGTATTCGGACACATAGACTTAGATAGAGTGACCCCGTGGAACATAGGTAGGTGTCCTGTCTTGGACTCTTCCATAGAGAACCACTTAAGTATGGTATCGATGTTGGTCGCTTGGGTGAGTCCAAGCATCCTTTTAGATCTATCACTATAGATATGTATTCCTAGAATGTAGTATGCTTCACCCATGCCCTTCATCGAGAATCTACTAGACAACCATACTTTAGTTGACTGCAGCATTCCTACATCATTCCCAAATAGTAGAATGTCATCAACATAAAGTACAAGGAATGTCACAGCATTTTTAGCTACCTTCTTATACACGCATGGCTCCTCGGGATTCTTGATTAAACCAAATTCTAATTGTTTCATCAAATCTCAGGTTCCAACTTCTCGATGCTTGCTTGAGATCGTAGATCAATCCCTGAAGTTTACATACTTTATGCTCACTTCCTACAGATGTGAAGCCCTCAGGCTACGTCATATAGATCTCTTCCTTAATGTTTCCATTAAGGAACGCAGTTTTCACATCCATTTTCCATATCTCTTAGTCGTACCATGTTGCTATGGCTAGTAGGATTCTAATTGACTTGAACATTGCGACTGGTGAAAAGGTTTCATCATAGTCAACACCTTGTCTTTGAGTATAATCTTTCGCGACCAGTCGCGCCTTGTAGGCCAGTACCTTACCATCAAGCTCAAGTTTTCTCCTGTATATCCATTTACACCCAATAGGAACTATTCCTTCGGGAGGATTCACGAGAGTCCAGACTTGGTTTGAATGCATTGAGTCAATCTCAGATTGCATTGCTTCAAGCCACAAATTAGAATCAGCATCGGAAAATTGCCTCCTTGAAGGTTCTTGGATCACATCCAACAGTTTGATCACTTTGATCATCTTTAAGGAGGGAAACCATATCTAACAGGAGCCCTAGGAACCCTTTCAGATCTCCTAGGTGTGTCCATATCAAGGATTGGCCCTTGAGGTGCGGGAGATTCACTTGGTACTTCAGTTGATTCTCGAACCTCTTCGAGTTCTACTATCTTGCCTTTTCTATCAAGTAGAAATTCCTTTTTGAGAAAGGTGGCATTTCTAGAAACAAACACTTTTGTTTCATTGGGATAGTAGAATAAGTATCCAATAGAATTCTTTGGATACCCAATAAAGTATCATAAGATGGATATGTTGTCCAGCTTATCTCCCACTTTCTGCTTCACGTAATAAGGACATCCCAAAATCATCAAGTACGAGTACTTGGGTGGCTTGCCCATCCATATCTCATATGGAGTTTTATCCACTGCCTTTGTGTGGACATTGTTCAACAATATTACCACTGTTTCGAGCGCATAGCCCCAAAACGAGGCAGAAAGTTCAGTGAAGCACATCATAGATCGAACCATGTCCATCAAGATTTGATTATGACACTCCGCTGCACCATTTAGTTGTGGTGTGGCCGGAGGGATCCACTGAGAGAGAATCCCATTCTCTTTAAGATAGTCTTGAAATTCGGCACTCAAGTATTCTCCACCTCGATCGGAGCGAAGTGTTTAATACTTTTTCCCAGTTGATTTTCTACTTCAGCCTTGAATTCTTTGAACTTTTCAAAGGATTCAGACTTATGCTTCATTAAGTACAAGTACCCATGCCTAGAGTGATCATCGGTAAAGGTGATGAAGTACGTGTGACCGAACTTAGTACCAATGCTAAGTGGGCCACAAACATAAGTATGGATCAAATTCAACAGGCCTTGAGCACGTTCAGGCTTGCCCGTGAAGGGCAAATTTTGTCATTTTTCCCTTGAGACAAGATTCACAAGTTGGTAAGGAGTTAATATATACATATTAAACATGTCGCTCCTAATCAACTTGTTCATCCTAAGGAAATATGACCTAGCCTAGTATGCCAAAGTTGTGCCAGATTTAGACTATCGTTGTTCATTTTTATTGTAGTTGTATGTGCTTCTACATCACGAGTTGGAACTTCTCTCAATTTTAAGGTGTATAGATCATTTCGCGTTCCCCAATTCCAATCAAACATTCATTCTTGTAAATATTGCAAATCGAATTGGCAAAATGACAAGAAAATTCATCACTATCAAGCATAGAAACGGAAATAATGTTATTTATTAATTCAGGAACAAATAAAACGTTTCTCAACAAAAACTTAAAATTTGAAGAAAGAAATAAATAAACATCTCCTATAGCTTCGGCCGCAACCCTTGATCCGTTGCCAAGCCTCAAGTGGGTCTCACACTCCCTTAGACGCTGGCTTCTTGTCATTACCTGCATGTCATTGCAGATATGAGATCCACATCCGGTATCAAGTGTTGGCGCAGCGGCGGACCGGATCCCTCTCCCGGGGCGCAGCGCAAGATTTCAAAATTTTGCATCGGGAACGGTCAATACATAACAATAATAACAAATAAACATACATAGGATGTTTGATTTGGTACCTTGATGGCGTCTAGGTGCCTGGCTCCGACCAATTTCACGAGGAAATTGGCACTTCAACGGTTGGCGGTTGTCGTTCTCCGAATCCGGTCCACGACTGAAATCACGATCCCTTTGTCGGTCTACACTAGAAAACACGACAAATGTTTCACGGACGGAATATCCACGTCAAGACGGTCGGAACAAGTCCAACCACGACAGGCGGCGGCACACGGCGGGCAACGGCGCTAGGGAGGGGGCGGCGGCCGTGTGGAGAAAGGTGGAGAGGGGGCAGCTACTTTAGGGTTTTGGAGTAGTAGAGTTTTTTTGTTTTTACATACAAACCCTAGGGCACACATATATATAGACTTGTGATGGGCTTGAACCGGCCCAATGGGCCTGGGTGATGCCCAGTCCCGTATGAACATTCGGTTCAACTGCATCACCGCGGCTCCATCATAATCACGGGTGGAGAGGGGGCAGCTACTTTAGGGTTTTGGAGTAGTAGAGTTTTTTTTTTTACATACAAACCCTAGGGCACACATATATATAGACTTGTGATGGGCTTGAACCGGCCCAATGGGCCTGGGTGATGCCCAGTCCCGTATGAACATTCGGTTCAACTGCATCACCGCAGCTCCATCATAATCACGATCGACGATCAGATCGGACCGATCTACACAGTTTACAAAACTGAGTATTATGATGCGAAAACAATTTCTCAGACCACCTAGTCCAAAATTGCAGTTTAGCCCCTCCAAGTTTCAAGGATAGTCAAAATAGCCCAAAATTTGGGGAAATTGCATTTTGACCCCTGTTTACCTTTAGGAAGTCGCACTTCCATCCTTCCTCCTCCAATGCTCAACAAATTGAGCTTAATTTCCGTGCGGGAAACGAGAAACCAGTACTTGTGTGACCGTCAATGGTTCAGGGATACAGCTAGCCGTGGGTCCACAACAATTGCGACTCCGATATCACAAATTTGGACTAACCATCGGATCATGGTAAAGCGCCTAGCAACATCGCCCCATGATCCCATGATCCCATAGGTATCACGGATAGTGCCTGCAAGAACCAGTCGGTCATGGTTAGCATACATTACGGTTCTTTCAACACATATATCCCGATCAGATCAACGACCATTGGTAAATCGAGAGTCTCTAGAGATCCAATAACCATGCATACATCTTGGAGATCAAATAGTGACATCACGTGTGTTAGTTGGTAAACCCATTTACCTAAAACACATATAGTACTCTGGCCAGATATTTATCACACTATTTTCTCCTCAGATAGCATAGGATATCCACGCACAAAGGCGAGCGGTGAATCCTAGACAACGAAGCATCGACTCCTACATGCATCGGGAGCTCACCCAATCCCGCCACCTGATGACCCCAACTAAGTCGGTAAACGGGTCAAAGTGAAGCACCTATCACGTAGAGTGTCAATGATGTTTCGAGTAATGAGGGCTAATCTGTACAACCAAGACCTCAGACTTATCCACTCGACAAATGGTAACCACTTGGAAATCCGAACGAGGGTAGTTCGATAGATCACCAGGTCACTATCCATCTGCATGCTCAGAACATCACAATGTTCCCCTACCAATGAAACGTGGCACTTCACATCGCAGATTCTAGTCTCAAGCTCGGGCAGCCTTATCCTCATTTTGATGGCCCAATCGACTAAGAACGAGTTTAGAATACACAGTGACTATTAGATGTGTTTCATGATACCCATCGTATCTACTATCACATCTAACATACACTATGGTGCATTCTAGGTCTTTATCCAACACAATTGTTAACATTATAAAATAATGAAGATAAATAATGCCATAAAAGAATACGAATTTCATAAATAAAGATCGTTATACAAAGAGTCAATAAGAACCCACACGCCACAAGTTGGCTAGTTGGGCATCTACTCTAACATCAAGTACCCAAGAAGTGCCCTAAAAATGATTTTGAGAAAAAGGAAATTGAGAAGATTCCCTATGCCTCGGCAGTGGGAAGTCTGATGTATGCTCAAGTATGTACACGTCCAGATATTGCGTACGTGACAGGGATGTTGGGACGATATTTAAGTAACCCAGGAATGGAACATTGGAAAGCAGTTAAAAGAGTTTTACGGTACTTACAGAGAACAAAGAATTACATGCTCACATATCGGAGGTTGGATCAGCTTGAGATCATTGGGTATACTGACTCCGATTTTGCTGGATGCAAAGATAGTATGAAATCCACATCAGGCTATGTCTATCTCCTTGCTGGAGGTGCCATTTCTTGGAAGAGTGATAAACAGTCCATTATAGCATCTTCTACCATGGTTGCTGAATTTATAGCCTGTTATTAAACATCCAATCATGGACTATGGCTGCGAAATTTTTTCACGGGGCTGCGCATTGTTGATGGTATTGAAAGACCATTAAAGTTACATTGTGACAATAAATCAGCAGTTTTATATTCCAATAACAACAGGAGCACTACGAAGTCAAAGCATATCGACATCAAGTTCTTGGTTGTTAAAGAAAGAATTCAGAGTGGACAGTTGTCTATTGAACATATAGGTACAAACTCCATGGTTGCGGATCCGCTTACTAAGGGACTACCGCCCAAACAGTTTCATGAGCATACTGCTCACATGGGCGTTGGGTCAATTGAGGATATTCAGTTTTAGTGGGAGTTTGTCATAGTATATGTTTAATTGTGATAGACGGTTTTTTGGTTATATATTGTTTAAGGATATTTTCTGCAGAAATAAAGTTTGAATTTTCATTCACACTCTGATAATGTTAAAGTTTGATCTCAAATAAAGTTTAAGGGTGGACCAGTTGGAAATAGGCACGTGGATCACATTGCGTGAAATTTCCTTTCTACACATCCATATCACAATCTATGTCGTTCAGTTGTTTTGATACATGTGAACATTGATGGGTCGAGTTACCATGAGTGTAACGAAGGCTGCTTTGATCCTGTGTTGACACAATTGATGGACGAGATTGATAGCAGATATATTTCGGTAATACAGCATCTCTGAGCTCATAAGGTTATTATGCACAACACATAACCTTAAGGTCACACATATAGCCCAAGTGGGAGATTGTTGGATCAATTTATTATATGGGCTCATATGTGAGAGGTTATATGTTGTGGGCTGTTAATAAAGTTAAGCCCGAATTAAAGTGATCAAATAAAGTTTTGGATTATTGGGCTTTAATGTATCTAATTGGATATGGACCTTTTATGTGTAGAGCCTAAAATATAATTACTGTTTTAATGATGGGCTAAAACAGCAATTACAGGAGATAATTCAATGAATTATCTATTTAATGGTATGGTCCCCAGATCTGACGTATCACGTTTCATATTCTAACTCCCATTACTAGAATAAGATTCTGAGAGAAACAAAAGGGCTCTCACGAATAACGCTCTGGAAGATCAACCAAACGTTCTCAAGGAATTCAGCATAAGTGTTGATCAGCACTTGGTATATAAATCCTCGAATCACTACTATTCTAAGCAATTCAGATCTCTGCATATACTAAGGCAGAAGCCCTCTCAAAGCTGACTCCAACTTTCACCCTCAACTGGCTATGCTGATATGGTTCAGGTGTCTAAACGAGTTACTAACTCCACAGCAAACAACGTCGCACCAACTAATCAAAACGACGCAGCATAGCTTCCACAGTTGAAACAGATCTCCCTCTAGCGACATCTGAACAGATCTCTCTCCCTCGCTAACAACATCTGTCTTTTTACACATAGACTTAGATAGAGTGACCCCCTGGCACATAGGCAGGTGTCCTCTCTTGGACTCTTCCATAGAGAACCGCTTAAGTATGGTATCGATGTAGGTAGCTTGGGTGAGTCCGAGCATCCTTTTCGATCTATCTCGATAGATCTGTATTCCAAAAATATAGGATGCTTCACCCATGTCCTTCATCGAGAATCTACTAGACAACCACACTTTAGTTGACTGCAACATTCCTACATCATTCCCAATGAGTAGAATGTCATCAACATAAAGTACAAGGAATGTCACAGCATTCTTAACTACCTTCTTATACACACATGGCTCCTCAGGATTCTTGATGAAACCAAATTCCTTAATTGTTTCATCGAAACTCAGGTTCCAACTTCTCGATGCTTGTTTGAGACCGTAGATCGATCTCTGAAGCTTGCATACCGTATGCTCGCTTCCAACAGATGTGAAACCCTCAGGCTGCATCATATAGATATCTTCCTTAATGTTTCCATTAAGGAACGCAGTTTTCACATCCATTTGCCATATCTCATAGCGTACCATGTGGCTATGGCTAACAATATTCTAATTGACTTGAACATTGCGACGCATCGGAAATCGCCTCCTTGAATGTTCTTCGATCACATCCAATAACTTGATCACTTTTATCATCTTCAAGGAGGAAACCATATCTTTCAGGAGCCCTAGGAATCCTTTCAGATCTCCTAGGTGCGACCATTTCTGGTATTGGCTCTTGAGGTGCGGGAGACTCACTTGGTACTTCAGTTGGTTCCCGAAATTCTTCGAGTTCTACTATCTTGACTTTTCTATCATGTACGTAAACACCCTTTCCATAAAGGTGGCATTTCTAGAAACAAACACTTTTGTTCGTTGTGATAGTAGAATTAGTATCCAATGGAATTCTTTGGATACCCAATGAAGTAACATAAGATGGATCTATTATCCAGCTTATCTCCCACTGTCTGCTTCACGTAAGCAGGACATCCCCAAATCCTCATGTATGAGTATTTGGGTGATTTGCCCATCCATATCTCATATGGAGTCTTATCCACTGCCTTGGTGTGGACATTGTTCAACAACATTACCGCCGTTTCGAGCGCATAGCCCCAAAACGAGGTAGGAATCTCAGTGAAGCTCATCATAGATCGAACCATGTCCATCAAGGTTCGATTACGACGCTTCGCTACACCATTGAGTTGTGATGTGGCCGGAGGGGTCCACTGTGAGATAATCCCATTCTCTTTAAGATATTCTTGAAATTCAGCACTCAAGTATTCACCACCTCGATCGGATCGAAGTGCTTTAATACTTTTCCCTAACTGATTTTCTACTTCAGCCTTGAATTCTTTGAACTTTTCAAAGGATTCAGACTTGTTCTTCATTAAGTACAAGTACCCATACCTAGAGTGATCATCGGTAAAGGTGATGAAGTATGTGTGACCATACTTAGTACCAATGCTAAGTGGGCCACACACATCAATATGGATCAAATCCAATAGGTCTTGAGCACGTTCAGGCTTGCCCGTGAAGGGTTGTTTAGTCATTTTCCCTTTGAGACAAGATTCACAAGCCGGCAGGGAGTTAATGTCAGACATATCAAACATGTCACTCCTCGTGATTCTTGATGAAACCAAATTCCTTAATTGTTTCATCGAATCTCAAGTTCCAACTCCTTGATGCTTGTTTGAGACCGTAGATCGATCTCTGAAGTTTGCATACTTTATGCTCACTTCCTACAGATGTGAAACCCTCAGGCTGCGTCATATAGATCTCTTCCTTAATGTTTCCATTAAGGAACACAGTTTTCACATCCATTTGTCATATCTCATAGTCGTACCATGCGGCTATGGCAAGTAGGATTCTAATTGACTTGAACATTGCGACTGGTGAAAAAGTTTCATCAATATCAACACCTTGCCTTTGAGTGTAACCTTTCGCGACCAGTCGTGCCTTGTAGGTCAGTACCTTACCATCAGGACCGAGTTTTCTCTTGTATATCCATTTGCACCCAATAAGAACAATTCCTTCGGGAGGATTAACAAGAGTCCAAACTTGGTTCGCATGCATGGAGTCAATCTCAGACAGCATTGCTTCAAGCCACAAATTAGAATCAGCATCGGAAATTGCCTCCTTGAAAGTTCTTGGATCAGATCCAACAACTTGATCACCTTGATCATCTTCAAGGAGAAAACCATATCTCTCAGGAGCCCTAGGAACCCTTTCGGATCTCCTAGGTGCGACCATTTCTGGTACTGGCTCTGGAGGTGCGAGAGACTCACTTGGTACTTCAGTTGGTTCTCGAACCTCTTCTCAGCACTCAAGTATTCACCACCTTGATCGGATCGAAGTGCTTTAATACTTTTCTCTAACTGATTTTCTACTTCAGCCTTGAATTCTTTGAAATTTTCAAATGATTCAGACTTGTGCTTCATTAAGTACAAGTACCCATACCTAGAGTGATCATCGGTAAAGGTGATGAAGTATGTGTGACCGTACTTAGTACCAATGCTAAGTGGGCCACACACATCAGTGTGGATCAAATCCAATAGGCCTTGAGCACGTTCAGGCTTTCCCGTGAAGGGTTGTTTAGTCATTTTCCCTTTGAGACAAGATTCACAAGCCGGCAGGGAGTTAATGTCAGACATATCAAACATGTCACTCCTAGCCAACTTGTTCATCCTACTCAAAGAAATGTCTAGCCTAGCGTGCCAAAGTTGTGATGGGTTCAAGCTATTGTTTTTCCTTTTAATAGTTGTTGTATGCGTTTCCACATCACGAGTTCGAACTTCTTTTAATTTTAAGGTGTATAAATCGTTTTCGCGTTCCCCAAAACCAATCAAACATTCATTCTTGTATATATTGCAAATCGAATTAGCAAAAAGATAAGAATATCCATCACTATCAAGCATAGAAATAGAAATAATGTTATTTATTAACTCGGGAACAAACAAAACGTTTCTCAATAACAACTTAAAATTTGAAGACAGAAATAAATAAACATCTCCTATCGCTACAGCAGCAACTCTTGCTCCGTTTCCAAGCCTCAAGTGGGTCTCACCCTCTCTAAGACGTCGGCTTCTTGTCATTACCTGCAAATCATTACAGATATGAGATCCACATCCGGTATCAAGTACCCAAGAAGTTGAACTAAGAGACATATTTATTTCAATGTAGAACATACCTTTCGCAGTTCGCAACTGCTCGAGGTACTCCTTACAGTTCCTCCTCCAGTGCCCAGGCTTGTGGCAGTGGTGGCAAACATCCTCAGATTTGTTTGGCTTTGAATTCCTTGCCTTGGGCTTCTTGGCGGGCATTTCCTCCTTCGGAGGGGCAGAACGCTTCTTACCCTTGCGTTTGGGCCCCTTCGTCGCAGAGGAAGAAGAGCCCATAAGGAGGACGGGCTTGTCCTTCTTTATGCCTCGAACACTACAAGCATGTTCACCACCTCTTCAAGGGTGGCTTCCAACTTGTTCATGTTAAAGTTGACCACAAAGGGGTCGAATGCAGCAGGGAGTGAGAGGAGAAGTAGATCCACAGACAGCTCATGTTGAAACGTGATATAAAGGCCCACTAGTTTCTCAATGAGTCCAATCATACAAACCCCATGCTCGCGGATCGAAGTCCCAAGGGGCATGCGGCTCGTCATGAGCTCCTTGACAGTGTTGAACCTCTCAGTCCGAGAGTTCTCCCCATACAGCTCCTTAAGATGAAGGTGTATGTCAGCAGCATACACCGTCTTCTCAAAGCGCCACTGCATTTCGTTTTACATCGATGCTAGCATATAGAATTGTGTCTTAAGCTCGTCATTCCACAATTTATTCAGCTTTGCAGCTCCTCAGGGCTGATGTCGGCAGGGGCTTCCTTCGGAGTGCTCTTGTCTAACGTGTAGAGGAGCTTCTCCGAAGCCAATACAATATTGAGGTTTCAAAGCCAGTCTTGGTAGTTCAGACCAGTGAACTTGTTGCTATCCAGTATAGCAGCAAGTGGATTTTTGATCGAAGACATTATATAAGCAGTTTATACTGAAAGGAAATACAGACATGCATTACTAACTATATATGAAAAACGCTAAGACATAAAACAAGGTCATTTAGTTTTATGAATTACCCTCCCACTATTTTAACGATTTCACCACCCTCTAATGAAATCGAGAAAGCAAGTTTCCTTAGTGGGTTCACGGAGTCCAATCAAGCGATCATGGTCCCGAATAATATCAGCCAACCATGACCCTCAAAAGGTAGAGCCCAATTGAAACAGGTGCAACCTCCATGTATTTACCTCACGTCCAGTAAGGATCCAATAATATGACGCCAATTACTATCACGTGTCAAGATGACCCATCAATGTCGAGTTGTGATGGACGGTCCCCTTAACGTCCCTAATAATATGAGCCAACGTTAAAGGGAGTTCCAACCAACTCACAGCGAGTGTCAATGACGTGTACAGCTTTCCGGCATACATAACCCCCTCAATAATATGAGCCGGGCCATGTATGCGGGTAGCATCGACGTACACTCATTGTTGATGGAAGGTAGGAAAATTTAAACAAATTTAAATTCCATTAGTTCCATGATTTTATCGAATAAGCAATCATGAAACTTTTAGTCTTGATATTTATTTTAAATCGTATTTAAAATGAGGGTTTTTAATTTTGAAATTTTGTCTCATTAATTTTAAATCAGAATTTAAAACGCGGATTCAACAAACATATATCGCATATATAAAATTTGGGATGATCGATAGCGAGAGCTATGCGGTCCGTGGTTGCCAAGCTCGGACCTAGGTCCAGTCGTAGGTGAAATTCAGTATGCAATGCAATCCTATTACATTAGCTTCCAGTTTTACAAATCCTCGGTCTTCAATATCTTTGATATCATCTCCACCGTCTTCAAAAATCATCCCACTAAATCTAATATTTAAATTTAAATATCCATGACAAGTAGGGATACAAATTTTAAAGGGGTGGGAACGGGCCATAAACCATGCCGACTTTAAATATATATCAACAATATTACAACCAAAATTCACAAAACCTAGCATACACCTAACACATTGGGCACGGCTCGATCATCCCAAAATACAATCAATTCAAATAATTGACATAAATTAAATAATCAAATCAAATTTGATAATTTTTCAACAAAATCATATTTTACAAATAATAAAATCATATTTTATAAATAATAAAATCATATTTTGTCAATTTTAATTACATCATATTGGGCTTAAAACAATTTTAGGCCCAAAATCTCAAAAATTCCAAAAATCAATTTTGGTCCGACCAAAATGGCCCAATATCAAATATTGGCCCGAAAACCCCTCGGGCCGCCCAGGACAGGCCCGAAACAAACCCTAGAAGTCAAAAAAAGTGTCGCAATACCGCCTCGGAATCGCCGCACGGCGCAAACCTGCGCGCAGCTACAGTGCCACCGTGCGCACGCTACAGTGCCACCGTGCGCACGCTACAGTGCCACCGTGCGCACGCTACAGTGCTGCCGTGCCTCTTTTTTTTTTATTTTCGAAAAATTTGTGATTTGATGCAATAAGGCACAAATTATGTTTGATAGATCCGAGCCTTGGCTCTGATACCACTGTTGGCGCAGCGGCCGATCAGGATCCCGTTTCCTTGGGCGCAGCGGAAGTTTAAAATTTTGGACCGGGAATCGGTCAATACATAACAATCAAAGCATTAAAACATACATAGGATGTTTTAAAGAATATACCTTGCTGACGTATAGGCGCCTGGCTCCGACCAGATTCACAGGGAATCTGGCACTTCAACGGTAGGCGGCGGTAGATCTCCTAATCCGGTCCACGAATGGAATCATGCCTCCTTCGTCAGTCTGCACTTGAAGAGCTGATGAATTTTACACGAACGGAACCTCCTCGTCGATGTGATCGGAACAAGTCCAATCACGAAGAAAACGGACGACGGCGGGCGGCGGCGGAAGGAGGCGAGCGGCGGCCGTGAGGTGGAAGTGGAGAGAGGGGCGGCTAGTGCTAGGTCTAGGGTATGAGAGTTTTGTTATATTGTAGCCCTAGACCAAGTCATGTATATAAAAGTGATATATGGGCTTGAACCAACCCAATGGGCCAGGGGCGGGCCCAGGTCCATATGAACATTCGGTTCATTCCTATCACCGTGGCTTCATCATAACTCCGATCGACGATCCGATCAGACCGATCTACACAGTTTCCAAAACTGAGTATTATGATGCGAAAACAATTTTTCAGACCACCTAGTCCAAAATTGCAGTTTAGCCCCTCAAGTTTCAAGGATAGTCAAACTAGCCCAAACTTTAGGAACTTGCAATTTGACCCCTGTCGACTTTTAGGAAGTCGCACTCCCTACATTCCTCCTCCTATGCTCAACACATTGTGCTCAATTTCTATGCGGGAATTGTGAAGCCAGTACTTGTGCGACCCTCAATGGTTCAGGGATACAGCTAGCCGTGGGCTCACAACCATTGCGACTCCGAAATCAAAATTTCGGATTTGCCCATCGGATCATATGGTAAAGGCCTAGCAACATCGCCCCACGATACCCTAGGTATCACTGATAGTGCCTGCAAGACCCAGTTGGTCATGGTTAGCGTACAGTACGATCCTTTCAACACATATATCCCGATCAGATCAACGACCATTGGTAAATCGAGAGTCGCTAGAGATCCAATAACTATGCATACATCTTGGAGATCAAATTGTGACATCGCGTGTGTTACTAGGTAAACCCATTTACCTAAAACACATCTAGTACTCTGGCCAGAGATTTTTCACACTATTACCTCCTCAGAGAGCATAGGATATCCACGCATAAAAGCGAGCGGTGAATCCTTGACAACGAAGCATCAACTCCTACATGCATCGGGACCTCACCCAATCCCGCCACCTAATGACCCCAAATGAGTCGGTAAACGGGTCAAAGTGAGGCACCTATCATGTAGAGTCTAAATGACGTTTCGATTAGTGAGGACTAATCAGTACAAACAAGACCTCGGACTTATCCACTCGACAAATGTTAACCACTTGAAAAGTCCGAACGAGGGTAGTTTGATAGATCACCAGGTCACTATCCATCTGCATGCTCAGACATCACAATGTTCCCTACCAATGAAACATGGTACTTCACATCGCAGATGCTAGTCTCAAGCTCGGGCGGCCTTATCCTCATTTTGACGGCCCAATCGACTAGGAACGAATTCCGAATACACAGTGACTATTAGATGTGTTTCATGATAGCCATCATATCCACTATCACATCTAACATACACTATGGTGCATTCTAGGTCTTTATCCTACACAATTGTTAACATTATAAAGTAATGAAGATAAAGAATGCCATAAAACAATACGAATTTCATAAATAAATATCGTTATACAAAGAGTCAATAAAACCCACAAGCCACAAGTTGGCTAGTTGGGCATCTACTCTAACAACTCCATATCAGGAGGAAGACGAACTGCTCTCACCCAATAAGATCAGATAATGCTCTCTACAGCTAATCTGATCGTCCTAAATGCTCTCCACTGACCCGAAAGCTATCAACAGCTTTCTCCAAAGCTGTTCTACCCTAAAGGCTCATGCCCAGACTGGCTTTACCAAACAGCTCGGACCTATCACAATCTGTCTACTCAGCATAGGACACCCTCACGTCCCCAAACTGAATCTAGGTTACATCTCGCTGCTCAACCACCAACAGCTCAGTGTTGCTACACTACCAGCTCGCTATGTCAGGCTCGGTGCTCTAACACATAGTTAATCACGTAATTAACCCAAAAACACGGAAGCTTAAAAGTGGATAAAAATTTTTGTTTTGGCCTGATGGAAAATATAACTTTAAAATAACGCAAATACTCAAATACCGACTTATAACAAAGGCTAATAATATCCCAGAACAAAATTCTCAAACAATACATGTATATAATCAATAGAACGAAAACATCGAATCTTTAGAACACAACTACTCAAGGCATCCCCTGTAAATGACTCTAAAGACTATATATATAACTGGGAACTCAACCACTCCTACGGGGCTCCACTAGCTGACGCACCACCAGGGCCAGCTGCAGATCTGGGAGGAATCAACTCTGAGCTGGTATGCTTGGTGAGCGTATCGGGTTTCTATATTGTGTCTTGGAACATCTCTGGACAGTTTTAGAGTTCTACGGGGTACTAATCAGATTTGGTGTAACACCTAGGAATTTTCCTACCTAAATCGCATGCCTTACTATTTTATTTATTTATCCGCATGAGTTATGCTATTTGATTTATTTAATTCCGACATCGAGTTCTTTTTGAGATTTTTTGATTTAGATGATGCGAGGTTGGAAAGGAGTTGACGAGGACACCGAGACGCGGACGATTCTTATTTTTCAAATTCATTCTCGAAGTCATACCCCATGCCTTGAAGCTTTCTACTTTTAGAAGGTGAACATTGGAGAGGAATTTCGTTTTTAAAAATACTTTTAAATTTTTTTGCAAACCATGAGGAATTAAGAATTTCATTCTTTTAGATGATTAGCACTTTTGCTACAAAAAAAATACAAGTTTACACACTTGCACCTATTTTAACCCTAATTTTCCAATACAAGGTAGGAAGGGGATTTAAATATTTTAGCACTTCTTTAAGTTGTGTTTAGCAACTTTAACACTCCATTCTTATTTAAACCTAAACTCAACCCTTCCCCTCATTTTTTACCATCAGATTTCGGCCCCTCTTATTGCAAAAAAAAAAAAACACAACCCTAAACCTACAAGCTTGAGCCGCCGCCCCTCCCCTCCCATGTGCTCACTTTTTTGTCACCTCTCCTCAAGGATTCATCCACCTTTTGAAACTTTAAACACCCTCATTTGGTGTGTTCTAGTGGTGCTCCTCCATCCTCTTCCCAACAAGCATCATCTTGGTTGTAAGTTTTTCAATGTTTAAGGCAAGTACAAAGCATCCTTGATGAATCTTTCAAGCAATATTAATTTGTGTGTGTAGATCTAAAGGATTTGATGTTTTAAATTCAGAATATGATGCTTGATTTTCATGTTAACATAAACTTTTCCCATGTGCTCACTTTTTTGTCACCTCTCCTCAAGGATTCATCCACCTTTTGAAACTTTAAACACCCTCCTTTGGTGTGTTCTAGTGGTGCTCATCCATCCTCCTCCCAACAAGCATCATCTTGGTTGTAATTTTTTCAAAGTTTAAGGCAAGTACAAAGCATCCTTGACGCATCTTTCAAGCAATATTAATTTGTGTGTGTAGATCTAAAGGATTTGATGTTTTAAATTCAGAATATGATGCTTGATTTTCATGTTAACATAAACTTTTCATGAACTTGGCAGCCAAGGCATAGATCTAGACATGTGGGAAGGAGTGGAGTCGTGAGGGTGGGAGATCGGTCATGGATGGAGAGTCATGGATTCTCCTCGGTTCCTTTGGCTTAGGGTGAGAGTGAACGGTCTAGGTGTTGCTGGGAACGGCCCCTAGATATATCAGGCTGAGCCCTTGAGGCCTTGGTAGATGAGGGGCTGCGTGAATGGGCTGTTGCGTTGTTGAGGTTTCATTGAGGGTGTGTAGTTAGGGTTTGAGTTGAGCATGGTTCGTTTGTGGCCAAGGGTTGAGTCCAAGAGGGTTATGAGAAGGTACAGGGGTCGTTTGGGCTCTGGTCTAGTGTCTAGTCGTGCCCTTTGGTCTAAAGAAGTGGTCGGTTTAGAGTAATTGACAGCCCCTAGGCTGGTTTGCCCCTTGTGCGCGACCATCGTGGTTCCAGACGTCGGGTTGGTCACGTACGTAACTATTTTTGCGATTTCTTTGTTTCTGAGTCAATTACGTCGAGTTAGGGTCACATTGGTTGAAACTTAAGTTGATTTGGTTAAGAAAAGGAATTTTAATGATGTTTACCGCTTTATCGCTCAAAGTAGGTCTCCCCGGGTCATTTTCGAAAAAATTGAAGTTTCGGGTCTTAGGGGCTGCCAAATTTCATCAATTGTTTTATTTGATGTTTTAAGCTTGATTGAAGTTGATCTTAAGCATTTTTAACATTTTTGTGATTTATGAATTTTCGGAATTTATTTATGGTATAAAATCTCTATAACTTATAAATTTAGAATGTTTGGCTATTTATGCCATTGTTGACTTCTATAAAATATTTTATGAGCAGAAGGTTATGATTTAAGGAAATAAATATTTTTGAGGAATTTTGAGGAATTATTTTGAGGCATGAATGAGGAAAATAAAATTTTGAATGATGGGACTTGATTGTGGTTTTTCTATGACGGATATGGGGTCTAGGAGACGTTCCGCTTGCCATATCAAGTAGACGAACATTTTTGTGATTTATGAATTTTCGGAATTTATTTATGGTATAAAATCTCTATAACTTATAAATTTAGAATGTTTGACTATTTATGCCATTGTTGACTTCTATAAAATATTTTATGAGCAGAAGGTTATGATTTAAGGAAATAAATATTTTTGAGGAATTTTGAGGAATTATTTTGAGGCATGAATGAGGAAAATAAAATTTTGAATGATGGGACTTGATTGTGGTTTTTCTATGACGGATATGGGGTCGGGAGACGTTCCGCTTGCCATATCAAGCAGACGGGTCTGGGCTCCAGATAATCACTGGGGTGCCTTTCCAACAAACGGGTCTGGGCTTCAGATAAGTACTGGAGTGCCTTTCCAACCTAGTACTAGTGTTTATTAGCTTGATCAAGCGACTTGAGGTTGAGGGACCACAGTCGAGGAACGGAATTCATGAGGAAAAATGTTTTAGCAAATTTATTTTATGCATACAAATGTTTTAACGTTATTGAGGATTTATATGTTTATGCTTTTAAATTTCAGAAAAGAAATTATTTTAAGTAGAACTATTTTATTTACATGTGCATGTATAATTTATTATTCGTTATTCCTGAGTTTTGTACTTGTTGAGTCTTTAGACTCACTATGCTTGTTGGATGCAGATGAGGCCGAGATCGAGATTGAGGGGCAGGATTCCTGAGCGGGCTGCAGTCGAGCTTGGCACTTACCCAGCGACCTGCGTTTTTCCTCTTGAGTTTGACAGTGATGTTTTGATCGGCGAGATACATTGTTTTTAAGTTGTTTTATTTAGTTGGATAGAGTTTGATGACCTAGCATGATTTTAAATTACTGCGCAGATTTTAAAACCTTTATTTTGTTAGGAGTTTCGAGTATTCATTTATATTTATTGTTCTAGTTGTTACGCTTTATTATAAAGTCATGTGTGAGTTGGAGTTATTAGTTGTTTTACAAAAAAAACAAAATATTTTATCCAGTCTTTTTCCGCATTAGAAATCCTTTTAAAATGATTGGTTTAGCAGTTGTAGTCAGAGAGACGTTTCAGTTGGTATCAGAGCATGGTTCTGGTTTGGGTTGTGCCTACAGCTGACTGCAAGAAACTCAAGGAGTCCCGCATCGAAGTCTGTAATTGTTAGTGTTTGACTACTTTATATAATTCTCAAATTACCTCCAGTTTATGTTTATTATTTTGAGATGTTGATGTGATTATGTCTTGAGGCTATATGTTTGCATATATTGTTTTCTTGAGGCATGTTGAGAGTAAGTAGTGAAATTCGTTACAATCCCCAGATGCCTCCCAGACGACAAGTTACCCCACCTCCACCACCACCGTTGAGATCCAGCGATCAGGTTCTAGCTGGACTTGCGCAGATTTTGAGACAGAATGCCGGGACTTCACAGGCTGCCAGGACCGAGATGCCACATGAGAAGTTTCGCAAGATGGGGCCGTCGGAGTTTATCAGTACCACCAATACATTCGTGACTGAGGGATGGGTCAGGACTTTGGAGACGATCTTTAGGTACATGCGACTGGAGGATGCTGCCCGGGTCAGTTGTGCCATCTTCCAGTTGAAGGATGACGCTTCCCTCTGGTGGAAAGGGGCAGAAAAGATAGTGGATGTGGACTCTATGACTTGGGAGGAGTTCAAGAAGATCTTCTATGACAAGTACTTTACGCCAGACGTACAGGCGAGGCTGAAGAGGGAGTTTAGGAACCTCCGGTAGGGAGACATGTCTGTGGAAGAGTATGTGAAGAAGTTCGACAGGGGTTGCCATTTCTCACCCCTCATTGCCGATGATCCCGCTCAGAAGTTACAGCATTTCTTGGATGGTTTGTGCCCCGCTATTCACAGGGATGTGCTAATTTCGGACCCTGTAGACTATGCCGCTGCACTGAAGAGAGCCTTTAAATCCGAGCAGACGCTGAAGGATCTGCATGCTAAGGCACAGGGAAGAGGTCTTTCCAAGCACAGCCTCATCAACCGCAGCAGACCAAGAGGCCGTTCACTGGGCCACCTAGACCTCCAGGCCAGGGTCAGTATATAATCTTTTAAGAAGTTATCCATTTTGCAATTATATTAATGGATGATCTTGTTAGGGGCCTCGAGACCAGCGGCGAAGCCGGATACTTCTGGAAGACCCCAAGGACAGCAGGCTCCGAGGCCTGTGGCTCAGACAGACAAACCCACATGCCCGACTTGTCGGTAGCAGCATTCCGGAAAGTGCTTGATGGGAGCTGGGGTCTGCTTCAAGTGCAAGCAGCCGGGCCACTTGTCTTTCGAGTGCCCGCAACTGAAGAAGCCTGCCACCGGGAGAGTTTACGTGATGCAGGCAGAGGAGGCGGACCCAGACACTATGCTTATCACAGGTGACCTTGCGCTTACATTATGAATTTTGTGGATTTAGGTGGTAGAACTGTGACATTATTGGATAGGAGTGAACCTGATTTTTGTTTAGTGTGATTAGTGTCCTGCATGTGTTATTTATGCCGCAGGCATGGTAGTTGTATTAGGGGTAGCTACCAGGGCCTTATTCGATTTAGGGACGACTCATTCTTTTATTTCTGAGGAGTTTTGTGCGGCGTAAGAATGTCGCCCAAGAGAGTTTTGCAGGAGGTTTATTGGTGACGATTCCGTCAGGAGAGGCGGTGTCTACGGCTAGCGTCGTCCGAGATTTAGAGTTGATACTGCAAGGCCGGACCTTCCGTGCCAATCTGATTGTGTTCCCGCCGCCAGAGTTTGATATTATTCTTAGGATGGACTGGCTGGCAGAGAATCATGAGATTGTTGATTTTCAGTGCGGAGTAGTGCATCTTAGACCTCATGGAGAGGAACGTTGGATTTTGTGGTGGCACGGAGCATGAGGAAGCCACGTCTTATTCATTCTTGCAGGCGAGGAAGCTTATTGGCGATGGCTGCCCGTCATTCTTAGCCAGCATTACAGCAAATACGACACAGGATGGACCTTCTATTTCTGATGTGGAGATTGTTAGGGAGTATGCCGACGTATTCCCCGAGGATGTTTGTGGGATCCCGCCAGATCAGGAAGTGGAGTTTTCTATTGAGTTGCTGCCTGGTACAGTGCCGATCTCTAAGGCACCGTATCATCTTGCACCTACTGAGATGAAGGAATTAAAGGAGCAAATTCAGGAACTGCTGCATAAGGGATTCATTCGCCCCAGTGTCTCTCCATGGGGTGCACCAGTTTTATTTGTGAAGAAGGACGGCAGCATGAGACTTTGTATCGACTACCGTGAGCTTAATTCGGTGACTGTCAAGAACAAGTACCCGTTGCCGAGAGTGGAGGAACTATTTGATCAGTTGCAGGGAGCTTCGATATTCTGTAAGATAGACCTTCAGTTGAAAGTGAGGGAGTCAGATGTGCATAAGACGGCCTTCAGGACTCGTTACGGCCACTACGAGTTCTTGGTGATGCCCTTCGGTTTGACGAACGCGCCAGCGGTCTTCATGGATCTCATGAACCACGTATTTCAGCCGTATCTGGATCAGTTCGTCATCGTATTCATTGACGATATTCTTATCTATTCTCGAAGCAGGGAGGAGCATAGTAGGCATCTGAGGATAGTAGTTGGACACCTGAGGGAGCGCCAGTTATACGCAAAATTCAGCAAGTGTGAGTTCTGGCTAGAGAGAGTGGCGTTCCTTGGACACATAATTTCCAGCAGTGGAGTAGAGGTGGATCCGTCCAAGTTTGAGGCAGTCAGAGAGTGGGATGTACCGCGGAATGAATCGGAGATCCGCTGTTTCCTTGGTTTGGCAGGATATTATCGGAAGTTCATCAAGGGCTTTTCATCTATTGCAGTGCCCTTGACTGCGTTGACTAAGAAGAATGCCAGATACATTTGGAGTCCAGAGTGCCAGCAGAGCTTCGATACCTTGAATCAAGCTCTCATATCAGCCCCAGTCTTAGCCATGCCATCTGGGCAAGAGGAGTATGTGCTTTACTCAGACGCGTCT
>KV005656.1:18534-29346 GCA_001598015.1 Dorcoceras hygrometricum
CCGTCGTTTTAGTGAAATCTGGATGCGTTGTGTTAAGTAAAAGCTGGTAGCATGTTTTGATCCAGCTGCTGCTTTATTTTGTTGTTGAGGGCAAACGACAGCGTTTCGATAAGTTGGCGCGACGTCGTTTGGATGTTGCGACTGGTACCAGCTGCGAGGATTTGTTCACGTGTGTGTCGACTGGTTATCCAGCTGAGAGCAGATGTCAACGATGGTCAACTCTACTTTAGCTTGCGTCTGGTTTCCTGTAGCTTGCGTCTGGTTGTTTTCCACGAGAGCTAGCGACTGGATGACGTAGGATGTGCGTCGTTGTTTTAGTTAGCGCTAAGGAATCCAGTCGATGGATTAGCGACCAGCTGGTGGCAGATTTGATGACGTAAGCGGTGGGACGTTGTTTTATTAAGTCGCTGTGACACCGTTTTGATTTAGCGTTGTTTGAGAATTCAGCCATTGGTTCTTTGCATCTGCTGGTTGTATCTTTTAAGCATACGTCGACTGGTTTTGTCAGTGGATGATTTTATCCAGCTTTTACGCATGTATTAAGGAAGACTTGGTCTTCGATTTCAAGCACCAGATCCCATACTTAGCAAAACATTATCTTGGTCGTCGATCTCTATTCTTCGAACGCTAGTACTGTTCACCGTTGATTTTATCCGGTGATTCCCGTCGTTTCCGACCGTTGTTTGGTACGTGCGAGGTAGCGTTGGACTCCTCTCGAGAAGCTCTTCCTTTCTATACCATTCTTGGAGGTTGTTGTTGGCTAGAGCGAGATCGCGAAGTTGCTGTCTTCGGCCGTGTGTTGTGTCGTTGAGGAAGAACTTCGAATTGTTGTTGAGATCTTAGTATTAGCCTTTGTTTAAGCTTCCTGTTTAGTTGTATGGGTGAATTATTGTTGGTTGAGCGTGGCTCCCAGCCGTGAGCTTCTGATAGCATCCCTGAGAATTATGCTTCGTCGTTTAGCAGGTTCTAACCAGATTCTCGGGATTCCTTTGTGGTAATTGTTGAGCAGAATTGAGGTACGGATTGGAGCTTGTAATACAGCGATGTTATGGCTTGGATAATTTTTGAGATGGCTATTGCTAGAGCGAGATCGCGAAGTTGCTGTCTTCGGCCGTGTGTTGTGTCGTTGAGGTAGAACTTTGAATTGTTGTTGAGATCTTAGTATTAGCCTTTGTTTAAGCTTCCTGTTTAGTTGTATGGGTGAATTGTTGCTGGTTGAGCGTGGCTCCCAGCCGTGAGCTTCTGATAGCATCCCTGAGAATTATGCTTCGTCGTTTAGCAGGATCTAACCAGATTTCTCGCGATTCCTTTGTGGTAATTGTTGAGCAGAATTGAGGTACGGATTGGAGCTTGTAATACAGCGATGTTATGGCTTGGATAATTTTTGAGATGGCTATTGCTGGCTGCTGTTTGAGATGACTGTTGGTTATGTGGTGTATACTTGCTGATGCTATTATTGTTTCGCATATGTTTATATGCTTGTTATTCCAGCATGTTGCATACACGCATTTGCATCTCCGTTCAGCTTTTGCATCCATTGCTTCGTTGTTGTTTTTCTGTTTACTTACCAGGATGCGAGGGCGAGCGGTGATTCCGCACTCTCATTTCCCCTATGCGCCGAGTGGCTAGCTACCACAGTTCATAGGTTGGGTTGTTGATGCATCTGGTAAGGGTGGGCGAGTAGGGATGAGTGGGTAGCACCCACATGTCCTACACTCACCGTGGCCACATGATCTATTGCAGACTTCGTTGAGCTATGCATTGCGTTCTTTGGCTCCCTTCTTTGGTTGTAGCCTTTGGTTGTTGTCCTGCATGTCATGCATAGCATCTACATTTTATTCATGCTATTTTCTGCTGGTTATAGTTGCTCTCCGTACTGGAGTTTGACCCCATGTCCCTCTGGGGCTTGGTTGTTTTCCTTGTTTGTGTTGCTTTTCAGGAAACCCAGGTTTTACAGCTGGTCGAGGTTTTAACCCAGCTGGTGGTGCCCCAGGAGGTGGTTAGAGTATCCCAGTGGCATATAGCATATTTATATGTATCAGTATTCTTAGCCAGGGGATGCCATGTGCTTTGTTGTTGTTTTTCGTTGTTGGAGTCTGATACATGTTGATGTTATGTTATATTGTTTGTTGTTGGCTGGTAGCCGCGTGTGGTTAATTTCTTAAACTGGGATATCTATTTTGAGTATCGCATTATTTTAAATTATATTGTTTTATCTCGTCAGGCCAAAAGCGAAAATTTTACCCTCTTTTTAGTAGCTTCCGCTTGTGTTTGTATGTTTTATCTCTGATTTGAGCACGAGGCCTGACATATGCTAACAGACTACAAGAGGGAGATGTCTTCGCGAACCTCTCCAAGCTTGATGCAAGCTTCCAAAAGTTGTACCAAATAAAGCGTCTTAGCAAGAGGAGTCCAACTCTACCACTCTCGCTTCAGTCGGAGCTGTCTACAGCCGAAAAATCGAAGAAGATAAGGTTCGGTGAACAGTAGCTAGGGTATCGCGACAGGATATGCTTACGGAAATAATTCTAAGTGTCGGGAAAACAATACTGGACGAAGGGTCGAAGTCCTCTTAAATACAACTCAAATCTGGTCACATCTGGTGAACAGCAGCCACCGATAACCTCGGGGTTCACATCTGAAACCAGCTCAGACCTGAGTACCACTCCAGATCTGGACACTACGTCAAAGCAGACATGGGACTTAACCAAATGACACCGCACAGAAAACACTCTCCCAACTAATACACGCCATCCCACTAACTCAAGTCTGAAACACTAAACGGCGTCGCACCAATAGCACTAAGATCTGACGCACACTAGCTAATCAAATCTGAAACCTTGAACAACACCGGCCAACTCCACAACACGAACCGCGACCAAGAACCGGATCTTTCTATGCATAACTAACAACGCGCACCTACTCAAATCTGGATCCTTGCCAAACGACAACGCTTCGCTTACCGTGCGATATACTCCACCTGTGCGCCCAGAATAACGCGCGACTACCAGATCTGATTACAGGATCTGAATACAGTTGGCCCGCATAGACAAACTCTCAAGTCTGATTATTACTCCGTAGAATCTCTAACTCTCCAGAGCTGCTGTAAGCACCAATTTGGACCCGATAATTTCACCAAGCATACCAGCCCCAAGCTGGCTCATCCAAGATCTGTTCAAGCCAAATCTGGTCTATGCTAAACCTGATTAATTAACTCAATTAATTCTTTAAACTTTCGGGTCTCTCATATCTACTCAGAACCTCGTCCTTAGCCATTCCATGAAAACAGCTTGGAGAAGTTCGAACCGATTAGCTAAACTTATCAGATCAGAGCAGCGTTCCAGTTAGACCAGCTTGCCTATCAGCTCAAAACCTCATCCTTAGCTATCCAGCACGAGTACTGAAAACAGCTTGGAGAATTCTGAACCAACTAGCTAAGCTTATCAGATACCAGAACAGCACCCTAACCAGACCACCGCCTGTCAGCTCAGAACCTCATCCCTAACCATTCATCACAACTTATTCTCAGAAGCTACATACGTACAACCCAGACATTTTAGAAAAGAAGACAGCTCCAAATGTCACAGAAACTCCATTGTAAAACATTTGGGAACTTTAAATCCATTTTCAAAACCTCCAAAAGCGTACAGATTCTAACATCATTTGAAAACCTTTAAACATTACTCATAACTCTGAAACAGATGCAAACAGAAAGCAACATCATGCAGAGAAAGGTGAACAATAATATGCTTTCATAGAAGCAGCAATAAACAGAATTTACTTGCCTCAAAGCTGAACGACAGGTTGCAGAGAACAGCTCCGGCTTGAATCTCCCACAAGCACGATCGAAAAGCTTAAGAAAACTTTAAAGAAAATATTTGGTTGGTTTTTGGTTTAGAGGATCACTCCACGACCTTAAAGGAACTCCAATAATGATAATAGTGTAGCAGATTTTAAAAATTGTACGCAGTGCATGGGTTGAGGGACAACTGAAATCATTATCTTATCCTCTACACAAACCAAAATCATTCTGTTTAAAATATTTTTCTTTTCTTTTTTTTAAAACAAGACATTTTAAAAACTTAAACCGTGCTTGTTAGAACTCGGCCGGCCACTCCTGCGAATCGGCTCCTGGTCTAATCTGATTCAGCTCAGACGAAAGCTGAATCACTGAATTGAAGCAGAAGAAGGGTACTGAAATTAGCAAATTAAAAACCTTCAAATATTAAGATTTGACATTGTGGATTTCCTGATTTCTGGGCGTCACAGGAAGAGCCACCGTGGAACTAGTAGAACATTTCTATGGATTTTGTGACCCATTTTCCTAGATCTAACAAAGTTTGTGATGAGATTTGGGTGGTGATTGATCAAAAGGCGTATACCTCTAGAGTTTCAGGTTGGTGATGGAGTTTTCCTGAAAGTTTCTCCTTTTAGAAGCAGGATGAGGTTCGAACTCAAAGGTAAGTTAGCTCCTCGCTACATCGGACCATATGAGATTTTTGAGCGGATTGGATCTTTAGCATATCGTTTGCACTTGCCTCCTGATCTGTCTGCAATGCATGATGTTTTTCATGTGTCTATGTTGCGGAAGTATGAGCCAGATACATCCCATATTTTTTAGAGTCGATGAGGTGGAGTTAGACCAGGACGTGAGTTATATTGAGTATCTAGATCAAAATTGAACAGGAAGGAGAAACAGCTTAGAAACAAGACGATTCCCCTGGTTATGGTTAAGTCGAGCAGACATGGGAGAGAAGAAGCTACATAGAGTTGGAAGCAAAGATGCAGCAGTAGTGGCCTCATTTGTTTGAGAATGTATCAATTCACTCCATTTTCGCTAGTTTTCCTATGTAATCTCTCTGTTCTGGTTTGGGTTAAATTCTAGTGCAAAGTTGATTTTCTGCTGGTTTCTGGTATACCGTTGTTCTTCAGGTTCTGAGCTGTACTTATCTTTGTTGTTTCCAAGTGCGTACTGAATGTCATTGGTTTCATCAGTTTCTGTTTTTTTTTTTGGCTGGTGTTCTGGTGGATAAAGTCTTGATTTTGAGGACGAAATACTTCTCCTAGTGGGGGATAAATGTGAGGTTCTGGAACATCAGATAGGAGTTATCGGACCGGAGTGATCCTGCAACGACCATGTTTTTCGAATTGAAATTATAATAAGTTTGGGGTTCGAATTGAATGATACTCAAAATTTAAAATTGGTCCAAAGATAATTAACCAAATACTTCTGGGCTAAATTACAAACGTATATAAAATTCAGATCACTACTGGAAGGAAACAGCTCAGGCTTATATAATATGTGGAAACTAGATAAAATTTCATACTTTGAACTGGAACACAGCTTAGAGTTATGACTGTGCAGAATTCAAACAAACAAACATTTACGAACTGATTTCACTCGATTTGCAAAAACTGCATCTGTCATTCCGATTATATTTAATAAATGATGTACTAATATGAATATTCAAAAGTTGTATCTAATCTTCTATACAACAAAAGAAACAGCATGGAAATGACTGTCCATGATAAAAAAAACCCCTATCTGATCCAGCTCGCACCAACCAGCAACCTCTAAACCTGATCACCTGCACTTAGGAAAACTAGTGAGCCTAAAGCCCCAGCAAGCAACTCTGGAAATAACTAAGGCAGTCAGTACAGGCATAAAAAAAGCTTTTACTGTAAAATGAAAGCTCTTGAACTGGTAGAGCTTGAAATCTGAACAAATCGTAAGTTGGATATTGAATAGTGTAAACTGAGAAACTTCAAAAGCATAAACTACACATGATCAAAACATTTTTAAAAAGTTTAAACTGTATGCTGTAAACTTTAATCTGCAAAGTTTAATCTGTAAACTTTAATCTGTAAAGTTTAATCTGTAAACTTCGATTCGTCGATCGGTTACCACACACCCTCTGTTGGTAGGGCACTCTGATCCGTCGACCGGGTACCACACACCCTCTGTTGACACTCTGCTATTCGTCACATTTCACAAAACTCTTTTAAAAATAAACTTTCTTTAAAACTATCTGCAAATCTTTATTTTCTTTTCTTCTCTATAAATATGCTTTTCTTGATCTAAAACAGATCGCTTTCTTATATGGTTTGATATTTTAAAACTCTTTTGATGTTCGGAAGCTATTGGGAGCTCATCGGAGTTCAATAAAAGAAGAAACTAAAATCAGCTCAGGCTATAGAGGTAAATAACGAACAGCAAGCTCTAAGCTGATGAACTATCTCGTGAAATTGGGTATAACTGTGAACAGATTGGAGTTATACGAATCAAATCAAAAGGAAAGAAGAATTAAACTTGAAATTATTGTATCAGTCTAGACTAGACCTAAGATGAATTAGCTCGGAGTATAAACCGAACGTGAGATACTGGCTCAGAATAGAAAATCAGATCTGGGCTGTTTGGTCAACTCAGAATAGGAAAAGTCAACACGACTTAAACGAGCAAACCGGAATACAATGGCCAAACAAATTCAACTCAGATTGGGTAATGAAATCTGATTACGTGCGTAAAACAGCTCTTGGTGAGAAATCAGATCACAGGTAATAAACAGCTCTGGGAAAATAAACATATAAGAGTAATGAACAGCACTGGGAAAAAAATAGATCGTGACTTAAAATTAGCTTCGGGAAAATAAATAGATTGTGAACTTAGCTCAAAATGAATAACCATTTAAAAGATTTCCTTAGTCTGAAGAAATTGAAAATATCTAAGGAAAATTCCACTGAAGCAAAAGAATGTAAGCTGATTTTAAGCTACTTACAGAACATCCCAGAATTTTCAAGAAGAAACTTGATCGAACATCGTAAAACAATTTTCTAACAAACTTTATCAAACTTTAGCAAACCAATAATTTCTCAAGAAAACATTATAAACTCAACTGTGTTTGACAAATAGAGCTTTTCACCGCTTTGAAAATGGAAATCTTTTGAAAGAGTTTGATTGTGGTGTGAAAAGTGATTATACGTGTGTTAAAGGAAAACAAATAGCATGAGTTCATCATTTTATAAAATATCTTTAAAAGAACCGCTTCGTACACAAGCAGGCATAAACCGAATCGGATTTAAAATAGGCTGAACCGTGCTTGTTAGTATTCGACCGGACAACTCCTACGAACCGGGTTCCTGCTCTAATCTGAAAATTCAGTGGATGAAAACTGAATCGCTGAACTGAAGCTTAAGAAGGATACTGAAAATAGCAATTAAACCCTTCAAAAATTTAGATCTATCATTGTGGATTTATGGATTTCCTGGGCATTACAGATCAGATTGGAGTGGATCACATCGGGCATGAGCTGATCTGAGTGGAACAATGCATGTAAACTAAACTTTTAGCTTAGCGTTGAGCTGATCTGATGATATTTTGTCAACTTTGTAGTGCTAAGATGATCTGGTAGTACTGTGCTGATTGTGTAGCGAGTGCTGTTAAGATCTGAGCTGGTCTACTATAAGTTGTCCTGAGCTGGGAGTTAGCTTAGAGGAGGCTTTGGCGTCCTAAGCTAGGAGTCAGTTTAGAGGAGGTTTTGACGTCCTTAGATTGGAGTCAGATTAGAGGTCCGTGCTGATCTGTTGTCACTATAGATCAGTTCGTGGGTTTTGTACCGAGTTTCTTAAAATATTTTCCAAGTTATAAACTCAAGTGTCGGTCCTTTCTTTGGACAATATTTTGTTCTTGAGATCCCGAGCTGATACCCCTTGAAACCCTTGTCACTGTTCACCTGACCAATATATTTTTTCTCGATAGCCGGAGTTCGACTATTAAGTTTTGAGCAAGGTTCGCATCGTTGAAATTCTCTCTCCAAACCTGTCTTTTCCCGACCAATCTGGAGGCTCGAGGTTGGCCGGACAAGGAGCACGACGATATCTAAGGTGTGCTGGTTTCGCACTTTCTGACTGATTTACTCTTCAGCTCAGGTAACGGTGATCCGTAAGTGATAGATTTCATCCCTGGCTTTAATTTGAGAGTAGTATTGTTATCTGTGGTGTTGAATTGGGAATTTCTGAGCTGAATTCTCTCGGCCAGCTTTCTACGAGATTCTCGAGCTGATTTTATTTTGGTTGTTGAATAGATTATGATCTGTTGTAGTTGATTTTGGGATTGTTGGGTACCCGAGGTCTGTTCAAGTTTCCCGACCAGTTGGTAGACCTTGGAGTTTCTTCCGTGATTTCTCCACCCGGTTTGCTAGGCACTGGACTTTTTGCCGTAGTCTGTTGTCTTCAGCTTGCACGAGATGTTCAGACATGCATGTGATCTGTTTGGCCAGTGTTCCTAGTTGAGTTACCATTGGTAAGAAGTTGTGAGGTAAGGATGGAACGTGTAGTTAAAACTTTCAAAGAGTATGATTATGTGCTATGTGTTTTGAATGCAGTGTGTTGTTGCATGTGTTACTTATTAATTATGTGATTGTATTATTATGTTATGGCATCGAGAATATGCATTCATATTGAGCCTTGAGATTTGATTGACAGCCTATTGTATTTGTATTCCGTTGTGTTAGGATAAAATTTATAGTTTTGGTGATAACAAAAATAAGAAAATATTTGGACCTAAACGATAAATTTCGAATAATCTTCTCACAGAGATTAGAGATTGCTGACAACAGTGATTGGTTTGAGTTACAGTTATAAATTCGGGTTGATCAGAATCGGATCTTGGAACAGTGGAGTTATCGATTTGGTTATTCGGGTTATCGGGTCAGAAATCTACTGTTGATGAAATCTGCCAACAGCACTTGACTATTGTATCGGTGATAGTATCTGCCAACAGATATTGAAACAGTAAAGGGTTCTATCAACAGAAAGGGTCATATTCATTGATAAGTATATTCGACAGACCTTGTAACAGTACTACTCATCGTCGCTGACACCAGATTTCGCTACAGTATTTGTTTTTGAACAGTGCGAGTAACGTTTGCTATCAACAGTTTTCGTAACAGTAAGTTCAACAGGCTTCGTTTGCTTTCAACAGATTTGATGACGTCAGCCACAGTAGAATATCAGATATCATGACGTCACCATCATATTTAGCTACAATGGTCATATAACAGATATGATGACGTCAGCTACAGTAGAGGAACAGACATGATGACGTCATCATTGCTGAAATTTGCAACTGGTCATACATTGTTTTACCGCGACAGATTTTTCAACAGCAAGGAACTATTCATTTGTCTTCAACAAAGAAAGATCTGTCGACAGAAATGGTTTCAGGCGCAAGCATTAAGTTGATTCAAATTCGATCGTATACTCTTGGAAAAGATCGATGGCCAAAACAAGAATCGTTCAAATTACCTGGAATTAAGGAGACAAGATTGGTACTATTTTTGGAAAAATAGTACACATTGGAAGAGGTCGTTACAACGGGATTACACATATATGGAAATCATATTTCTGTCTCTGACGATACGCAATTTACCATGTAGTGGAGCAAGATTGACGGCGTACTATTGTTAGAATTTCAAAAAGGATTTTGTTGCCTTATCAGAATTAATCGACCGTTGAATGAAGAGTATAAATAGCAGATGTTTTGAATTGAAGAACAACTCTCGCCATCGCTATTGCTGAATCGCTGCCAAATTGAATTCTCGAGCTATTCCTTATTGAAGCATACTTAAAGCTCACAAGACTCGAAGAACAATACTGTTGTTTTACATTGATATACCTTCGAGTCATTCTCTGGTTCAACCTTTGAATCGAGTTTCTGTGTTTAGAAACCAGAGAAATTTACAGTCTCAAATACGTGCATCTCATTGTAATATCTTATTGAGTCTGTAACAAACATGCTCTCAAAAGCCGTTTGAAAATATTACCAAGTGTTGTAAACCAGCAGCTGCGTCTTCTTGGATTGGTGTGGAGATACTAGGAGTTCTTGTAGCTGCTGGTTGCGGGATCGGGTGTTCGTAGAAAGCCTACTTTCATCAAATCTTCTAGTGATACCTTCCGAGGAGGAAGAAGGGGAGACGTAGGATATTAATATCCGAACTTCCAGAAACAAATCCTGAACTCTTATCTCTTTACTTTACGCTCTTGAATACTGCATTTACATATTATTACTGTTCACAAGTTAATCGGCCTTTTTCCGCACAAACATTTTTGGCCGAAATACTTGCATAAAACTGAGATACCTTAAGTCTGGTAACTCGGACTTAAGTTAAGCCGTGCGTGTAAAACATTTTAAAAGATTTCAAAAATCGAAGGAGTTCATTCAAACCCCCCCCCCCTTCTGAACTCCTGTTCATATATTGATCCTATTTCTGGGACCATCAATTGGTATCAGAGCAGGCGCTTCTCAGTTATTGAACAGTATTTATTTGTGCGTTATATTATCTCAATATGTCGATCTCTCACAACAAGATTCCTATGTTTTCCAGAGAAGATTATGATGACTAGAAGATACGCATGCAAGCGCATCTGGCTGCCATGGATGACGAAATGTGGACTGTTATCACTGAAGGGCCATTGAAAATAATGAAGCCAAATCTGGCGGTTGCTGTAACAAATGGCGATCCTCGGTATCTTGAGAAACCCAGACACGAATATACAAATGATGACAGGAAGAAAGCAAATCTAGACAATGTGCCCAGGGACATTCTATACAAGACGCTGGACAAAGACAAAAACATGTTCAGCAAAATCAAAACATGCGCCACAGCCAAAGACATCTGGGAAAAGCTGGTCCAGATATGTGAGGGAAGCGACGAGACAAAAGAGAACAACTTGACCGTCGCTCAACAGAAGTATGAGTCCATCAAGATGAAAGATGGCGAAACAATGACTGAATTTGACGAGCGCTTCAGTGCA
>KV005656.1:33541-47974 GCA_001598015.1 Dorcoceras hygrometricum
AAATACCTTTGTACTTGATCTTCGGTGGAATAGAAATCATCCACCTGAGCAAGTCATAGGTAACATTCAATCTCCTGTTCGCACACGAGGCCAGCTATCTCATGATCATTTTGATGCTGCATTTCTTTCTCATATAGAACCTAAGATAATTGATGAGGCCTTAGCTGACTCAAGTTGGATAGATGCCATGCAGGAAGAACTCAATCAGTTTGAACGCAATAAAGTATTGACACTTGTACCTAGACCTAATAATAATTCAGTTATAGTAACATGGGTCTTTAGGAATAAACTGAATGAAGATGGTGTGTAACAATAAATAAGGCTAGGCTGGTTGCACAAGGCTTTAGGCAAATGGAGGGTATAGATTTTGATGAGACCTTTGCACCAGTAACAAGATTAGAATCCATCCACATGTTCTTAGCCTATGCTGCATTTAAAGACTTTAAAGTCTTTCAGATGGACGTCAAGAGTGCCTTTCTGAATGGCGTCTTGACAGAGGAAGTGTATGTTGCACAACCTCCTGGCTTCATAGATCATACAAATCCAGATTTTGTTTACAAACTAGACAAGGCTCTATACGGGTTGAAGAAAGAACCCAAAGCCTGGTATGGTACACTCACTAATTTTCTTCTCGAGCATAAATAAATATACGAAAGAATTGCTGAAGAAGTTTGGCATGGACAACTGCTCAGCAGCAGCAACCCCCATGAGCTCTTCAATTAATATGGACAAAGATGAAGCTGGAACTGCCATAGAGGTATCTTTGTATCGAGGTATCATAGGCTCTCTGCTTTACCTAACTGCTGCAGACCAGACATCATGTTTGCTGTCTGTATGTGTGCTAGATTCCAAGCGGAGCCAAAGCAATCACATTATATTGCTGTTAAGATAATCCTCAAGTATTTAAAGGGCACTTCCAACGTGGGTCTTTGGTATCCAAAGACTCAGGCTTTCAACTAATCGGTTACAGTGATGCAGATTACGCAGGTTTCAGGATTGATCGCAAGAGCACAAGTGGAACATGTCAATTCTTAGGGGATCGACTAATCTCCTGGTTCAGTAAGAAGAAGACGTCAATTGCCACGTCAATAGCCGAATCAGAGTACCTTGCTGCTGGCAGTTGTTGCGCTCAAATCCTCTGGATTCAATATCAATTGAAGGATTATGGCATTGATGCTTCCGAAGCTCCTATTCTTTGTGACAACACAAGTGCGATAGCGATCACCCAGAATCCTGTGCTGCATTCCCTAACAAAGCACATCGACATTAGGCATCACTTCATAAGGGACCACGTAATGAAGAAGGACGTTCGGTTGGAGTACGTGTCGACTGAGCAACAATTTGCTGATATCTTCACCAAACCTCTGCCAGACGCTAAGTTTTCCTACTGTAGGAACATATTAGTGTTAGAGTAGATGCCCAACTAGCCAACTTGTGGAGTGTGGGTTTTATAGACTATTGTATGAAATGATCTTTATATATGACATTCGCATTTGTTTATGGCGTTCTTTATTTTCATTATGATTATAATGTTAACAATTGTGTTGGATAAAGACCTAGAATGCACCATAGTGTATGTTAGATGTGATAGTGGGTATGACGGCTATCATGAAACACATCTAATGGTCACTGTGTATTCTGAACTCGTTCCTAGTCGATTGGGTCGTCAGAATGAGGATAAGGCCGCCCGAGCTTGAGACTAGCATCTGCGATGCGATGTACCATGTTTCATTGGTAGGGAACATTGTGATGTTCTGAGCATGCAGATGGATAGTGACCTGGTGATCTATCGAACTACCCTCGTTCGGACATTCCAAGTGGTTACCATTTGTCGAGTGGATAAGTCCGAGGTCTTGGTTGTACTGATTAGTCCTCACTACTCGAAACGTCATTGAGACTCTACATGATAGGCGTCTCACTTTGACCCGTTTGTCGACTCACTTGGGGTCATTAGGCGGCGGGATTGGGTGAGATCCCAATGCATGTAGGAGTCGATGCTTCGTTGTCGAGGATTCACCGCTCGCTATCATGCGTGGATATCCTATGCTATCTGAGGGGATAATAGTGTATAAATCTCTGGCCAGAGTACTAGAGTGTTTTTGGTAAATGGGTTTACCTAGTAACACTCGCGATGTCACTATTCGATCTCCAAGATGTATGCATAGCTATCGGATCTCTAGCGACTCTCGATTTACCAATGGTCATTGATCTGATCGGGATATATGTGTTGAAAGGACCGTACTGTACGCTAACCACGACCAACTGGTTCTTGCAGGCACTATCAGTGATACCTAGGGGATCATGGCGCGATGTTGCTAGGCGCTTTACCATGATCCGTTGGGGAAGTCCGAAATTATGATTTCGGAGCCACAATGGTTGTGGGCCCATGGCTAGATGTATCCCTGAACCATTGAGGGTCACACAAGTACTGGATTCATGATTCCCGCACGGAAACTGAGCTCAATGTGTTGAGCATAGGAAGAGGATTTTAGGGAGTACGACTTCCTAAAACTCAACAGGGGTGAAATTGCGATTTCCCACCGTTGAGGGGCAATACTGTCATTTGGACTAGGTAATCTGAAAAATTGTTTTTCACATCATAATATTCAGTTTTGGAAACTGAGTCGATCGGTCCTATCTGATCGTCGATCGGAATTGTGATGAAACCACAGTGAATTAAACGAACCGAATGTTCATATATGGACTTGGGCCTGACCCAAGTCCAATGGGCCGGTTCAAGACCATGTATACTAATTATATGTTAGTACTCTACTAGGGCCTTAATCACTTGAATCATAACACATAACCCTAGCTCCAAGACTTTGGCCGCCGCCCCCACACCTCCTCTCTACCTCTCGGCCGCGCCTCTTGCCACGCGCCGCCCCTCGCCGGACTTGTTCCGGCCATCGTGAAGAGGAGTTTCCGTCCGTGCTGAAATCCATCAGCTTTCTAGTGCAGGCTGATTGGAGGAAGATTGTTTCCGGTCGTGGACCTGATTGATGATCTACCGCCGCCTACAGTTTGAAGTGCCGGTTTCCTCGTGAAACTGGTCAGAGCCAGGCGCCTAGACGCCAGCAAGGTAACTATCTGCGAACACCCTATGAATGTTTGTAGATTTTATTGAATGTATTGAACACTTTCCGAGCAATTTTTGTTTTTCCGCTGCGCCCTGGGAAGAGGGATCCGGATCCACCATCGTATTTCAACAGTGGTATCAGAGCCAGGTTCGGATCCTTCAATACATTGTGCCATATTGTATCGAATCTCAATTTTCAGATAGAAAACAAAAAAAAATTTGAAAAAACCGACCACGGCGCCGCCATGCATGACGGTGCCCCCTCCACCGCGCGCATCCGCGCTGGCCGCGCATGGCCGCGATTGGCGGCCGCATGGTGGCCTGCTGGTTGCCACGACTTTGCGCAACTTCCTTGTCGCTGCTCGCGCGAGGAGGCCGAGAGATGGCCGACCGATTGCTGATGTTTTGCACGCTGGATGGAGACGGGAAGCGCACTGGTTGCACACCATGATGGCCGCTGTTCGCGCGGTGGCTGGGCGCGACATGCGCCGCGCTTGGAACGGCAGCGCGCGGCCTTGTGCCGCGCGCTATGTGGCCGCCGCCGCCGCCGTCCGACGTGTTCCCGGCAGCGATGCGATGGCTAATTTTCTTCTAGGTTTTGTTCGAGCCTGTCCCGGGCAGCCCATGAAGTTTTTGGGCCGATATTCGATATCGGACCGATTTTGGTCGATTTTGAAATTTTGAGATTTTTTGGCCTAAAATTGTTTTAAGCCCAATATGATGCTAATTAAAAATTGCAAAATATGATTTTATTTGTAAAATGTGATTTTATAATTAAAATATGATTTTGTTGATTAAAATATGATTTTATCGACAAAATGCGATTTTATAAAATACGATTTTATGATTAAAATATGATTTTGTGGTAAATAATTTGATTATTTAATTTATGCATATTAATTATATTGATTGCATGTTTGGGATGATCGAGAGCCGTGCCCAATGCGTTAGGTGTATGCTTTAGTTTTGCGATTTCGGTTTTAATATTATTGATTATCATTTTATAAAGTGGGTCTGTTTGTGACCCGTTCCCACCCCTTAAAATTGTATCCCTTATGTGTCATGGAAATTTAATTGTAAATTACTAGACTTAGTGGGAGGACATTTGAAGAATTTGATATATATATGTTGAATCCGCATGTTTTAAATTGTGATTTAAAATTGCATGAGACGAAATTTTTCGAGAATAAAATCCCTCGTTTTAAATACGATTTAAAACTAATATCAAGATAAAAGTTTATTCGATAAACTAAGGGAATTTAAATTTGTTTAAATATCCCTACCTTCCATCAACAATGGGTGTACGCCGATGCTACCCGCATACGTGGCCCGACTCATATTATTGAGGGGGTTATGTATGCCGGAAAGTTGTCCACGCCATTGACAATTGTTGTGAGTCGGTTGGAACTCCCTTTAACGTTGGCTCATACGTTAAGGGGACCGTCCTTCACGACTCAACATTGATAGGTCATCTTGACACGTGATAGTAAACGGCGTCATATTATTGAGCCCTTACTGGACGCGAGGTGAATACATGGAGGTTGCACCGGTTGCAATTGGAAACTACCTTTTGGGGGTCATGGATGGCTGATATTATTCGGGTCCATGATCGTTTATTGGGCTCCGTGTACCCACTAAGTAAACTTGCTTTCCCGATTTCATTAGAGGGTGGTGAAATCGTTAAAATAGTGGGAGGGTAATTCATAAAACTTAACGACCTTGTTTTATGTCTTAGCGTTATTTCATATATAGTTAGTAATGTATGTCTGTTTTCTTTTCAGTATAACTGCATTTATAATGTCTTCGATCAAAAACCCACTCGCTGCTATACTGGATAGCAACAAGTTAACAGGTCTGAACTACCAAGACTGGCTTCGAAACCTCAACATTGTGTTGGCTTCAGAGAAACTTCTTTATACGATAGAGAAGAGCCCTCCGAAGGAAGCCCCTGCCGATATCAGCCCTGAGGAGCTGGTGACGCTTCAACAATGGTGGGACGACGAGCTTAAGACTCGATGTTATGTGATGGCATCGATGTCCAACGAAATGCAACGGCGCTTTGAGAAGACAAAGTATGCTGCTGACATACTATTTCATCTCAAAGAACTGTATGGGGAGAACTCTCGACATGAGAGGTTCACGGCTGTCAAGGAGCTTATGACGAGCCGCATGCGCGACGGGACTTCGGTCCGCAAGCATGGGGTTCGTATGATTGGGCTCGTTGAAAAGCTGTCGGGCCTTGATATCACACTTCCACACGAGCTGTCTGTGGATGTGCTTCTCCTCTCACTGCCTGCTGCATTCGACCCATTTGTGGTCAACTTCAACATGAACAAGCTGGCAGCCATCCTTGAAGAGGTGGTTAACATGCTTGTAGTGTTCGAAGGAACCATAAAGAAGGACAAGCCCATCCTCCTCATGGGCTCTTCTTCCTCTGTGAAGAAGGGGCCCAGACGGAAGGGTAAGAAGCGTTCTGCCCCTGCGAAGGAGTAAAAGCCCACTAAGAAGCCAAAGGCAAAGGCTTCCAAGCCGACCAAGTCTGAGGATGTTTGCCACCACTGCCACAAGCCTGGGCATTGGAGAAGGAACTGCAAGGAGTACCTCGGGCAGTTGCGAACTGCGAAAGGTATGTTCTATATCGAAATAAATATGTCTCTTAATTCGACTTCTTGGGTACTTGATACCAGATGTGGATCTCATATCTGCAATGATTTGCAGGTGATGACAAGAAGCCGACGTCTTAGAGAGGGTGAGACCCACTTGAGGCTTGGCAATGGAGCAAGAGTTGCTGCAGTAGCTATAGGAGATGTTTATTTATTTCTGTCTTCTGATTTTAAGTTGTTATTGAGAAACGTTTTGTTTGTTCCCGAATTAATAAAGAACATAATTTCTGTTTCTATGCTTGATAGTGATGGATATTCTTGTATGTTTGCTAATTCGATTTGCAATATTTACAAGAATGAATGTTTAATTGGAATTGGGGAACGCGAAAACGATTTATACACCTTAAAATTAAAATACGTTCCAACTCGCGATGTCGAAACACATACAACAACGATTAAAAGGAAGTACGATAACTTGAACCCAGCACAACTTTGGCACGCTAGGCTAGGTCATATTTCTCTAAGTAGGATGAACAAGTTAGTTAGGAGTGACATGTTTGATCTATCAGACATTAACTCCCTACCAACTTGTGAATCTTGTCTCAAGGGAAAGATGACTAAACAACCCTTCAAGTGCAAGCATGAACGTGTCCAAGGCCTATTGGATTTGATTCATACTGATGTGTGTGGTCCGCTTAGTATTGGTACTAAATATGGTCACACATACTTCATCACCTTTACCGACGATCACTCTAGGTATGGGTACTTGTACTTAATGAAGCACAAGTCTGAATCCTTTGAAAGGTTCAAAGAATTCAAGGATGAAGTAGAAAATCAGCTAGGCAAGAGTATTAAAGCACTTCGATCCGATCGAGGTGGTGAATACTTAAGTGCTGAATTTCAAGACTATCTTAAAGAGAATGGGATTCTCTCGCAGTGGACCCCTCCGGCCACCCACAGCTCAATGGTGTAGCGGAGTGTCGTAATCGAACCTTGATGGACATGGTTCGATCTATGATGAGCTTCACTAAGCTTCCTACCTCGTTTTGGGGCTATGCGCTCGAAACGGCGGTAATGTTGTCGAACAATGTCCACATCAAGGCAGTGGATAACACTCCATATGAGATGTGGATGGGAAAACCACCCAAATACTCATACATGAGGATTTGGAGATGTCCTGCTTACGTGAAACAAACAGTGGGAGATAAGCTGGATACGAGATCCATCTTATGTTACTTCGTTGGGTATCCAAATAATTCCATTGGATACTACTTGTACTATCCCAGAGAAACAAAAGTGTATGAGATGTGGATGGGAAAACCACCCAAATACTCATACATGAGGATTTGGAGATGTCCTGCTTACGTGAAACAAACAGTGGGAGATAAGCTGGATACGAGATCCATCTTATGTTACTTCGTTGGGTATCCAAATAATTCCATTGGATACTACTTGTACTATCCCAGAGAAACAAAAGTGTTTGTTTCTAGGAATGCCACCTTTATGGAAAGGGAATTTCTACTTGATAGAAAAGGTAAGATAGTAGAACTCGAAGAGGTTCGAGAACCAATTGAAGTACCAAGTGAATCTCCCGCACCTCCAGAGCCAGTACCAGAAATGATCGCACCTAGGAGATCCGAAATGATCCCTAGGGCTCCTGAGAGATATGGTTTTCTCCTTGAAGATGATCAAGGTGATCAAGTTGTTGGATCTGATCCAAGAACTTTCAAGGAGGCAATTTACGATGCTGATTCTAATTTGTGGCTTGAAGCAATGCAGTCTGAGTTTGACTCAATGCATGCGAACCAAGTTTGGACTCTTGTTAACCCTCTCGAAGGAATTGTTCCTATTGGGTGCAAATGGGTATACAAGAGGAAACGTGGGCCTGATGGTAAGGTAATGACCTACAAGCCACGACTGGTCGCGAAAGGTTACACTCAAAGGCAAGGTGTTGACTATGATGAAACCTTCTCACCAGTGGCAATGTTCAAGTCGATTAGAATCTTACTAGACATAGCCGCATGGTACGACTATGAGATATGGCAAATGGATGTGAAAACTGCGTTCCTTAATGGAAACATTAAGGAAGAGATCTATATGATGTAGCCTGAGGGTTTCACATCTGTGGGAAGTGAGCATAAGGTATGCAAACTTCTGAGATCGATCTACGGTCTCAAACAAGCATCGAGCAGTTGGAACCTGAGATTCGATGAAACAATTAAGGAATTTGGTTTCATCAAGAATCCTGAGGAGCCATGTGTATATAAGAAGGTAGTTAAAAGCGCTGTGACATTCCTCGTACTTTATGTTGATGGCATTCTACTCATTGGGAATGATGTAGGAATGCTGCAGTCAACCAAAGTATGGTTGTCTAGTAGATTCTCGATGAAGGACATGGGTGAAGCATCCTATATTCTTGGAATACAGATCTATCGGGATAGATCAAAATGGATGCTCGGACTCACCCAAGCTACCTACATCGATACCATACTTAAGCGGTTCTATATGGAAGAGTCCAAGATAGGACACCTACCTATGTGTCACGGGGTCACTCTATCTAAGTCTATGTGTCCGAAGACTGATAAGGAGATAGAGAGTATGGCACGTGTGCCATATGCCTCGGCAATAGGTAGTATTATGTATGGCATGATCTCAACTAGACCGGATGTCGCATATGCTCTGAGTGTCACGAGCCACCACCAGGCCAACCCCGGCCAATTGCATTGGAAGGCTGTGAAGGATATTCTTAAGTACTTACGAAGGACTAAGAATATGTTCATGGTCTATGGGGGTGGTGAACTGAAATTGGAAGGCTACACTGATTTCTAGCTTCCAATGTGACGTGGATGATTCGAAGTCTACCTCTGGAATTGTATTCATGCTCAATGGTGGTGCTGTCTCTAGGAAGAGTTCCAAGAAAGACACCATCGCGGATTCAACCACTGAGGCTGAGTACATCGCAGCATCAGCTGCTGCTAAGGAGGCGGTTTGGATAAGGAATTTTTTCCAAGAGTTGGGTGTCATTCCTAATGGAGTTGGTCCAGTCCCGGTGTACTGTGACAACACGGGTGCCGTTGCACAAGCAAAGGAGCCTAGGTCTCACGAAAGATCCAAATATATACTGAGGAAATACCACATAATCCGGGATATTGTGGCTAGAGGTGACGTAGCAGTTGAGAGAGTCGCCTCTGCGGACAACGTTGCTGATCCACTTACGAAGCCCTTGCCAGGACCGTTGTTTGAAAAACATCGCGAAACAATGAGACTGCGTCTGATGAGTAATTGGCTATAGGGCAAGTGGGAGATTGTTAGAGTAGATGCCCAACTAGCCAACTTGTGGCGTGTGGGTTTTATAGACTCTTGTATGAAACGATCTTTATATATGACATTCGCATTTGTTTATGGCGTTCTTTATTTTCATTATGATTATAATGTTAACAATTGTGTTGGATAAAGACCTAGAATGTACCATAGTGTATGTTAGATGTGATAGTGGGTATGACGGCTATCATGAAATACATCTAATGGTCACTGTTTATTCTGAACTCGTTCCTAGTCGATTGGGCCGTCAGAATGATGATAAGGCCGCCCGAGCTTGAGACTAGCATCTGCGATACGAAGTACCATATTTCATTGGTAGGGAACATTGTGATGTTCTGAGCATGCAGATGGATAGTGACCTGGTGATCTATCGAACTACCCTCGTTCGGACTTTCCAAGTGGTTACCATTTGTCGAGTGGATAAGTCCGAGGTCTTGGTTGTACTGATTAGTCCTCACTACTCGAAACGTCATTGAGACTATACATGATAGGCGTCTCACTTTGACCCGTTTGCCGACTCACTTGGGGTCATTAGGCGGCGGGATTGGGTGAGATCCCAATGCATGTAGGATTCGATGCTTCGTTGTCGAGGATTCACCGCTCGCTCTCATGCGTGGATATCCTATGCTATCTGAGGGGATAATAGTGTATAAATCCCTGGCCAGAGTACTAGAAATGTTTTTGGTAAATGGGTTTACCTAGTAACACTCGCGATGTCACTATTCGATCTCCAAGATGTATGCATAGCTATCGGATCTCTAGCGACTCTCGATTTACCAATGGTCGCTGATCTGATCGGGATATATGTGTTGAAAGGACCGTACTGTACGCTAACCACGACCAACTGGTTCTTGCAGGCACTATCAGTGATACCTAGGGGATCATGACGTGATGTTGCTAGGCACTTTACCATGATCCGTTGGGTAAGTCCGAAATTGTGATTTCGGAGCCACAATGGTTGTGGGCCCACGGCTATATGTATCCCTGAACCATTGAGGGTCACACAAGTACTGGATTCATGATTCCCGCAAGGAAACTGAGCTCAATGTGTTGAGCATAGGAAGAGGATTATAGGGAGTGCGACTTCCTAAAACTCAACAGGGGTGAAATTGCGATTTCCCACCGTTGAGGGGCAATACTGTCATTTGGACTAGGTAATCTGAAAAATTGTTTTTCACATCATAATATTCAGTTTTGGAAACTGATTCGATCGGTTCGATCTGATCGTTGATCGGAGTTGTGATGAAACCGCAGTGAATTAAATGAACCGAATGTTCATATATGGACTTGGGCCTGACCCATGTCCAATGGGCCGGTTCAAGCCCATGTATACTAATTATATGTTAGTACTCTACTAGGGCCTTAATCACTTGAATCATAACACATAACCCTAGCTCCAAGACTTTGGCCGCCTCCCCCACACCTCCTCTCTACCTCTCGGCCGCGCCTCTTGCCACGCGCCGCCGTCGTAGGCCACGCGCCGCCGCCCCTCGCCGGACTTGCTCCGGCCATTGTGAAGAGGAGTTTCCGTCCGTGCTGAAATCCATCAGCTTTCTAGTGCAGGCTGATTGGAGGAAGATTGTTTCCGGTCGTGGACCTGATTGACGATCTACCACCGCCTACAGTTTGAAGTGCCGGTTTCCTCGTGGAACTGGTCGGAGCCAGGCGCCTAGACGCCAGCAAGGTAACTATCTGCGAACACCCTATGAATGTTTGTAGATTTTATTGAATGTATTGAACACTTTCCGGGCAATTTTTGTTTTTCCGCTGCGCCCCGGGAAGTGGGATCCGGATCCGCCACCGTATTTCAACAATTAGGTCTCTTAGAATTGCCATAAAATGGTCTGTTCATTAGCAATTTTTGCAGGTTGAACAGCTCTGCTTACGTCAGCATCGAGTCATATGTTCAGGGGTAACATCGATGCTTGCGTCAGCGCTATCGTTGGAAGGCTATTCGACAAGGAACAGCAATGCTTACGTCAGCCTCTGGTCATATGTTCACAAGGAACAGCACTGCTTACGTAAGCGTTGCTGATTGTGGGTTGTCTATCGTAGGGGGAACATGGTCTCTATGTTGTTAAGCGTGAAGTCAATTGAACAGGAGAGATCTGTCAACAGATATCTCCTGTACACAATTGATGCTTATCTGTTAACAGATTCCGTTCCATCCCCGCGAAACATTAAAAACAGATTTGTTTAGGTGTGATGTTTTAAAGATTTTGGCGCGTCGATTTTATTTTAACCTTTTCCCGTACGGGTAAAATATTTGCAAAATCTTTTCTAAAAATAGTACGCACCGTCGGATGATTGACACGTGTTGCCCTTCATTCGCATCGTCACACCAACATTATCTCCTGTACACAATTGATGCTTATCTGTTAACAGATTCCGTTCCATCCCCGCGAAACATTAAAAACAGATTTGTTTAGGTGTGATGTTTTAAAGATTTTGGCGCGTCGATTTTATTTTAACCTTTTCCCGTACGGGTAAAATATTTGCAAAATCTTTTCTAAAAATAGTACGCACCGTCGGATGATTGACACGTGTTGCCCTTCATTCGCATCGTCACACCAACATTCCTTCTCTCTCCTCACGGTTCATATTCACCGTCTTTATTTAAGGCATTTCAAAAATTTGCTTAAACTTACTGTGCAATCGTACTCTTTGCATTCTCTTGCTCTCGTATTCTCTTGTTCTTGTGCGCTCGTATTTTCTTGTGCAGAAAATCTTATTTCAGGCATTCCTTGCACTCTAAATCGACTACAATGGCATATATATTCTTTGTCAACTCTTATCGGATTAAATTTGAATCGGTATTGATGATTCCTGATCATGATGGCATGCTAAACATGTTCAAAGCACTGGAAGCCAATGGTCTACGAGGGTTTCTGGGCTGTGAATCAGTACTATATGAGAAGGAGCTAGAGCAGTTCTTTGAAACAGCGTTGGTACAGGGTGAAGATATCACTGGAGCAGTATCAGGAAAGTTCTTCTCTATCTCTCAGGCTCAGTTTGCACATGTTTTTGAGTTACCCACGGAAGGGCTTGTGAACTTTTCTGAGGTACCAAAGGATAGGGTGTATGATGCGAGGAGCATCTTCTCGAAAAAGGGTGTGCAAGTTGAAATTCATGGGAAAAAGAAACACATGAAATATGAATTTCGGCTGTTGAATGATATTTTGACAAAGGCTGTCACTGTTAAGGCGGGTTCGTTTGATGCTGTCACCACTGAACGATTCCAGATGATGACGGCGATTCATTTTGGACTGAGGTGAATTGGAGCAAGGTTTTGTTCAATGTACTGAAAGACATGGTGGATAAGTCGCAGAGGAAAGCTAAGGGCTTTGCCGCGCAAATTGGTGTTTTGTTGAAGGGCATCCCTGCTATTGCTCTGGGAGAAGGTGTTCGTTTCCCATTTGCAAAAATTCTGTCTATGAAAATAGTAAACACTTACATTGCCACGAATACCACAATTGATGCTCGTGAGGAGCAGGGGATGGTTAGTGAGGCTATTGTGAAGAGGAAATCCAAGTCTACAAAGAAGTCCTCATCTGCTGATGATACACCTGTTAAGGTTATTTCTGAAATTGCCGGATCAAAGAAGCAAGTGGCCACTGAGGATAATGCGCTTGCTATTCCAAAGAAGAGGCGCACCGTGAAGACCAAACCCTCACCTTCACAAGCGAGTCTGGATATTGTGAATGTGACACAGGATGTTGTGCCACTTCAGATCATTGATCCTATCCCTGCTGCGGCAGCTGTCAATTCTCCTGTGCCCAAACAAAAATCACGGAAGAGGAGCTTGGTCTTGCTCACGGGTTCTGATGATGAAACAATGGGTACACAGGAACTTACTAAAGCTACTGATGTGGCTGCTGTCAAGCCCACTGATGAGGTAGATATCATTATCGAACAGGTATTGGAGGAGACTTTGAAGTTGGGCGTTAACGAGGAAGAGCACGGAGAACAGGGTGTTGATGAAGCAATGTTTGCAGATGATTTTGCTCAGTGGTTAGGTGACGTTGTCTCCAGAAACAGTGAGCCAGAGATTGTTGGGACAAGGACTATCACAGAAGTTGCGGGTAGCACAATTCCAGTGGTTGTCAAGGACATGAACAGAGCTGTTAGCAGCATATTGACCAACGAGGAGCACATGTCAATCGATGATCTACTGCTACAAATCTCCGATGACATGTTGTTGCCATCCATTACTGCCACAGAGATTACCAAGATTCGGCTTGGTGAATCTATTTCAATCACTGAAGTCCGGGAGCGTGATGTATATCTTGCCAGCCTTCCCCACATTTCTATTCATGATAAGGGGAAAGCTATTTTGGAGGAGGATGAAACTATACGAGGGAATCCAGCCCGCGAGATGGTTGAATTAATTTGTGGAGATATCGAGTTTTTGGTCAGGCTCAGGGACCAGGTGATGGTAGATGTGGTGGAATTCTTTCATTCTTTCAGTTTAAATAAATTGTCGAATTTTGATGCTTTTTTGGCGTTAAATGCAAAAGATAAACTCATGCTGGAGTGGGCGGAGACAGATTCGTTAGCAATGGCTGTGAAGAGAAAGGAGTATATCTTGGCGAAATATAGAGAACTGTTGTTGAGGAAGTTCTTGGATTCTCATCGGAAATATTTTGCTCCTGGCCAGCCTTGGACCGCAACAACCTCTCAAATCATCGATCTCCTGTCTGATGCCCATTCCATATCCTTAGAAGACCTATTGGCACAGCAGCGTGAGCATGGACTACCAATGGAACAACCATGCACCTCCACAGTCTTTGATTCTTCTGTTGATAGCGGTGCTGTTCTAGCCCGATTTTATTCTGCAGCAAAATTCACATGCTAGGTAAGGCCTATGATTTTGATTGATGGAGTTTGGACGCCTCTTCAGGGTCCTGATTTTTGTAAAAGTAGTTGCCGTTTGTCGTTATTTTTTAATCAAAAGAAGATGCTAGAACCGGTCATTGACAACATTTTTGTTCCGCGCGTCCTTCTTATTGAGCCTGTACAATATTTGGAAGCAGCCCCGTGTTTGATCAGGACTTGGCAATGGACCAAAGTTTGTACAGAAATTATTCAATTTAGTATGTTTGGATGTCTACGACTAGTGAGAGAAGATGTTTGCCAAGAAATTGTTGTATATAATTTGGGAATTGAACGTATTCCAGCAGATTTTCTCAGCATGTTTGCACAGGGTATGGCTTGTCATAGTTTTGTTGATTCAGTTGTACAGAGGGACTCGAGAGATATACAGAAAGTGTTTCCTCAGTCTACAGTCTATCGGTCTCCCTCTCCAATTTTTCAAGAGGTTGATTATGTTGAGCATGATTTGCAATTTGCTTTGGGCCCGGCCCTCTTTCCAAGTGTTGCACAGGAGGAGCGACTATACTATGTACAAAGTCCAGAGTCTTCTCCTGCCATCTC
>KV005656.1:49671-78468 GCA_001598015.1 Dorcoceras hygrometricum
TGTACAAAGTCCAGAGTCTTCTCCTGCCATCTCGCTACATCAAGAGTCTTCTTCCTCTTCCACTGATCTGATGTCTCACTTTCATTCTGCGGATATACCTTTGAATGCCCAAGCAGATACTCGAGCATCAGCACTAGTTGATTTTACCTGATGTCTCACTTTCATTCTGCGGATATACCTTTGAATGCCCAAGCAGATACTCGAGCATCAGCACTAGTTGATTTTACTTTACTTACTGATGCTCTAGAAGATCTCCGATTGTCTATGTCCCAGCGCATTCATGATTCTAACTGCGAAATCTTATCCAAGATCAACTCTGTTGAGATCGGTGTTCGAGAAGCTCTACTAAAACAAAATGACTTGATCCGCCAGTCACTTCAAAATGCTCGTCGTGATCATGAGACGCAGGGCTTCACTCAAGTAATGCACATAAATGATCTCAAGAAGGGTATGCTTGCCCAAGTCGGCCCTGTTTTTCAAGATTTAATGGATATCAAAAGGAGTCAGAGAGAGCAAGATGCCAAGATCACTGCTTTAATTCGAGATAGTGGACATGTTGCAAGTATGGAAGAGTTGGAAGAGGCTGCGGAAAGAATTCGTGAGGCAGATAGATGGGAGTCAGATAGACGGGAAAGAGAAAGAGATAGACAGAGAAGAGAAAGGAGGCTTAGCAGAAGTGGAGCATTTAAGAGGAGAAGAGGATTTTGACTAGAATCTCTTGTACAAATCTTTTGTACTATTCTCTCAGTTAATGGAATTTGAATTCAGCAGTTCGTGTGTAATTTACTTTTTCATTTTCATTTATATTGGCTGCTAGGTTTTGTCATCACCAAAAGGGGGAAATTGTTAGGATAACATTTATAGTTTTGGTGATAAACAAAATAAGAAAAGATTTGGACCTAAACGATAAATTTCGAATAATATTCACATAGAGATTAGAGATTGCTGACAACAGTGATTGGTTTGAGTTACAGTTATAAATTCGGGTTGATCAGAATCGGATCTTGGAACAGTGGAGTTATCGATTTGGTTATTCAGGTTATCGGGTCAGAAATCTACTGTTGATGAAATCTGCCAACATCACTTGACTATTGTATCGGTGATAGTATCTGCCAACAGATATTGAAACAGTAAAGGGTTCTATCAACAGAAAGGGTCGTATTCATTGATAAGTATATTCGACAGACCTTGTAACAGTACTACTCATCGTCGCTGACACCAGATTTCGCTACAGTATTTGTTTTTGAACAGTGCGAGTAACGTTTGCTATCAACAGTTTTCGTAACAGTAAGTTCAACAAGGCTTCGTTTGCTTTCAACAGATTTGATGACGTCAGCCACAGTAGAATATCAGATATCATGACGTCATCATCATATTTAGCTACAATGGTCATATAACATATATGATGACGTCAGCTACAGTAGAGGAACAGACATGATGACGTCATCATTGCTGAAATTTGCAACTGGTCATACATTGTTTTACCGCGGCAGATTTTTCAACAACAATGAACTATTCATTTGTCTTCAACAAAGAAAGATCTTTCGACAAAAATGGTTTCAGGCACAAGCATTAAGTTGATTCAAATTTATCGTATACTCAATTGGAAAAGATCGATGGCCAAAACAAGAATCGTTCAAATTGTCTGGAATTAAGGAGACAAGATTGGTACTATTTTTGGAAAAATAGTACACATTGGCAGAGGTCGTTACAACGGGATTACACATATATGGAAATCATATTTCTGTCTCTGACGATACGCAATTTACCATGTAGTGGAGCAAGATTGACGGCGTACTATTGTCAGAATTTCAAAAAGGATTTTGTTGCCTTATCAGAATTAATCGACCGTTGAATGAAGAGTATAAATAGCAGATGTTTTGAATTGAAGAACAACTCTCACCATCGCTATTGCTGAAACGCTGCCAAATTGAATTCTCGAGCTATTCCTTATTGAAGCATACTTAAAGCTCACAAGACTCGAAGAACAATACTGTTGTTTTACATTGATATACCTTCGAGTCATTCTCTGGTTCAACCTTTGAATCGAGTTTCTGTGTTTAGAAACCAGAGAAATTTACAGTCTCAAATACGTGCATCTCATTGTAATATCTTATTGAGTCTGTAACAAACGTGCTCTCAAAAGCCGTTTGAAAATATTACCAAGTGTTGTAAACCAACAGCTGCGTCTGCTTGGATTGGTGTGGAGATACTAGGAGTTCTCGTAGCTGCTGGTTGCGGGATCGGGTGTTTGTAGAAGGCCTACTTTCATCAAATCTTCTAGTGATACCTTCCAAGGAGGAAGAAGGGGAGACGTAGGATATTAATATCCGAACTTCCAGAAACAAATCCTGAACTCTTATCTCTTTACTTTACGCTCTTGAATACTGCATTTACATATTATTACTGTTCACAAGTTAATCGGCCTTTTCCGCACAAACATTGTTGGCCGAAAGACTTTCATAAAACTGAGATACCTTAAGTCTGGTAACTCGGACTTAAGTTAAGCCGTGCGTGTAAAACATTTTAAAAGATTTCAAAAATCGAAGGAGTTCATTCCAACCCCCCCCCCCCCCTTCTGAACTCCTGTTCATATATTGATCCTATTTCTGGGACCATCACGTTGTATCTTGTGTTGGATTTGTTTCTACAGATCAAAATATAAGTTTTGATTAACACAAAACCTGCTTATATTTGACTAACGGTTTTTGTGCGATGTGCAGTGCACTTAATTGAAGAAACAGGGATATGTTAAAGCTGGAATAGTGAGGGGACGTCCAAGCTGGTCGAGCAAAGAACATCTAAGTTGGAACGGCGAGGGGACGCCCAAGCTGGTCCAACATGGGATGCTATGCATGTTTTGTAGGAATATAGAGCGCAGGAAGCATCAAGCTTGTTCACCAGCTTGATGAAACAGAAGAGCAGATTTCAAGCGCAGAGAGATGAAGTGCAGAGCGGCTCAAGCGCAGATCAAGTGCAGCGTACAAGTGAGGTGTTCAAGTTCAAAGCCGAGTACAAATGCGGTGATCAAGTGCAGGTCTGATCAGAGAATGCACTTGTAACCAGTTCATCATAGGGATCTCAGTCCTTGGGAAGACTGAATCTGAACTGGGTATTGTATCCCAAAGAAAATGGGATATATTCACTGGTGCTGGATTGCATCTCAACCAGTGAAAGAAAGGTGTGCTTGTCGATGGTTTGAATGAGGTGTCTGAATGGACCAAGTGAACAAGAAACCACACAATGGCTCTTGAAGAGAAGGATACAGCCGAGCTGGTAAACCAGATCAGGAAAGAGAAAACCTGATCAAGTATCCCAGCAGCTGGATGCTTATGATGGGGAAGCAGAAGGTTGCTGTAATAAAAGAAGTAACTAGCTGAAAAGGAAACCAGTTGAGAAACCAAGCGACCTGCTGAATACGATGAACAAGGTGGCTCGAAGCAACTCAAGAACAGAAAAGAATATAACAAGAGCAGCTCAAGAGCAGATGAGAAGAGAGCTTTCAACGAGATCAGAGAAGAAAAGAGATCTGACCAGCTCAGAGTATTGAAATAATCGGAATAGAGCAAAGCTGGTCAATGTCAAACTAGTTTGGATAACATATCTGCAGATGTTACGAGCTGGTGGACAGAACCAAGCTGGTTAAGGTCAAACCATCTCAGCCAACAGAGCAGAAGTTGTCTGAGTTCAAAAGCAGAAGTTGGACAAACGACAAGCAAAGCAATTTGAACACACAACATTACGCAGACGACTTTTCAGTGTTCAATTTTATTTGCTGTGTTGTCTTCTCAAAGTACAGTGCTCACGTGCTAAAAGCCAAATAGCCTGCAGACGCATTTATGGACAAAGAACGCAATGTACAACATTGTCAAAAGACTTTTCAACGGCTACTACTTTGTGTCCAACGGACAAAATCTCCGCATCAGGCTATATAACAAGAGCAGAGTACATGAAGAAAACAGTGAGCCCAGAAAGGAGAAAATCGGAGAGAGTGTTGTGCAAGTGCAGAACATAAAATAGAGTAATGTACAACACATAGCAGTGCTCGTCGCAAGTTTCCACACTCTGTGGCAGCTGGTGTGCAAGCTGGTTTAGTGTTTAGGTGTGAGCTAATGCACTGATGAACTTCAAGGAACAATCAAGTCGACAGCACAAGCTCTGGGAAGACATTGGCAAACCAGCTTACAGAGCAACTTCCCAGTATGTAAGATTTTTGAGAGATTGAGTGTACACTGTAAATCTCACACACGATTCACTCATATATTCAAGAGTTGAGCGAAAAAGAAAAATGGGTTAATCAAATTCAAAACTCTCCATTTTAGTCTTTGGACATAGACGTTAAACAAGTCTAGTTGTCTTTTCACTGAGACATTAAAGAAGTGTCTGTAGCCTTTCTCACTGAGGCATAAAATAAGTGATGTTAGACACATAGCTTGCGGGCTTAGTATGTGTCAGGCCCAGTGTACTCAACAGAGATTAACCACGCATTAACAACTGCGGAAAGCATTTAAAAGTGGCTAAAATTTTTCGCTTTGGCCTGACTTAGAAAACATAATTTAAAAATATATTTATACTCGAAATATTGGTTTTACAACAACCTAAAAGCTGAACCCCAGCAGCTGCAGATAACTAATACAAGCACCGAGCATCCCAAAACAATAAAATCTCAAATCAGCAATAGAACATCACTACGGGACATTCCCCGGTGACTCTAATACATAACGATAAAATATAAATAACTGGGACACCCTATCCACCTCTCGGGGCACCACCAGCTGAGTCATCTCCACGACCAGCAGAGAAACCTGGGTAACCTGAACAACACACAGACAACCAAAACAGCCAGCCCCAGAGGGATATGGGGTCAAACCCCAGTACGGATAGCAATACAAACAGCTAATAGACAGCAACAGATATAAATGCACGTGCTATGCATGAGAACAGCGGAATGCAAAGGCAACATGCTACAACCGAATCAGGAAGCCAAAGGAGCTCAAGGACCAGCTCCGCAGCTGGCAACAAATCGAACAAAGGGTAGTGGCCAAGAAGCATGTGAGAGTGTGATAGCTATCCACTCGTCTCAACACACTGTACAGCATGAACCAGATCACTCAACCCGCTATTGCCAAAGCTCATGAGAGCGTGGTAGCTACCCACTGGTCTCATAGCGGCTAACAACTAAACCAGCAGGGAGATGAGGAGCACGGTATTGCCGCTCGTCCTCAACAAAGCATCCTGGTACATAAAGGGTTAGCGCAACAATACACGGCTAACAAGATCTGAGCTCAACATGGAAAAATGCGTGTATGCAATTACAACATCTTGCAACAACTAACACAGAACAGAGGCAAGCAATAATCAGCACGATATTATACACTGCAGAGCATACAAGCAAACATACACATATATTCAAGCGTATCCCAAAGCTGTAATACTAGCTCAAATCCGTACCTTAGCTTCTAAGCTACAATTACCACAACGAGAGTCCCGAACAACTTAGATCTGAAACTCAAAAGCACTTCCTGAGCAGAAGAATCAATCGACCCGAATGCAAAAGATAGCACACTGAAGCTTCTTCGCGTTCTTCTTCCAGTTGCTCAAAGCTCTCAAAAGAGGTATAGACATAAAGATCTTGGCAAGAGGAACTCAACGCTACCATCCTTGCTCAATGATGTGTCGTCTACCGTTGGGAATCGGGATAAATAGACTACGTGGAACAGTAAGGGTTTCGCTACAGTAGAGGATATGTTTACGGGGAGAGATAAGATATATCTAAGTGTTGGGAAGTAATGGTGTTCGTCTGGTCAAAGTCCTCTATTTATATAACTTAAGTCTCCAGATCTGATGAACAGTAGCCACCGACACTCAGGGCTCACAACTGGTACTAACTCAGATCTGAACACTACGCTACACCAGATCTGACTACCACCAAACGACGTCGCACACGAGTCCCAATCCAATCTGACCAACCCACTAGTCTCTCTCTCTCAGCTAGTACACGTCATCCAGTTGCACTCTAGCGCAACACGCACCATATCTGGTTTCTAAAAACGGCATCGCACCACAATCCAGAACAGATCATACGCATTGTCCAGTATTAACTTTGGTCGACTCACACGTGTCATCCAACTAGCGCTTACACGGGTACACTAAAACGGCATCGCATCACAACCCAGATCCGGATGAACAGATCTTGTAATACACTCGACCAGTGTCTACTGGTAACCCGAAACGATGTCGCACATCCCTCCGGTCTGGACAACCCAGAACTGGTCTACACCAAATTACAAACCGAATCGGTTCACGTAGCGCTACCAGATCTCTCCTTCAAATCTGGTTTCTTCCAAACGACGTCGCTCCAGCACCCACTTCGAATAATCGACTTGGCATACCCAAAATGGCTTGCGTCACAATTCTTAAGCATCCAACCAGACAGATCTAACTGTTCTATGAAAACTAACCCAAATCTGAATCCATGCACAAACCAGCGTACATTCACTAAACATACCAGCTCAAAGCTGGCCCGTCCCAGATCAGCTCACGCCTGATCTGGTCTATGATAAACCCGATTAATTAAATTAATTTCTCCAATAATATTTTGGATCTTACAATCCTCCCCCACTAAAACAATATTTCATCCTCGAATCAAGCAACAAACTCCAGAATTGAACAAAACCTCCGTATCGCAACACCAAAACTGAAAATACGCAAAATATACTATGCACAGAACCACCAGCAACACTCTAACATGCACTAAGAGGTTACTAACCAAGAGTTCAAGATAACTGGAAAGCAACAGAAAGCAATCTAGCTACTGGAGTTAATGCAATATCTACTCAAACAAATGAGGCCACTGACGATACATCTTCTCTTCTAACTCTCACGTAGCTTCTTCCCTATCATTCTTGCTCCATTGGACCATCACCAAAAAAATGGTCTTGTTCCTGAGCTGTTTCTCCTTCCTCTCCAGAATATGCAAGGGATACTCAACATAAACATTCGATCCAACTCCACCTCATCAGTTCGTAGCACATGTGAAGGATACAGTTCATACTTCCTCAACATAGACACGTGAAACACATCGTGTAGGGAGGACAGCTCGGGTGGCAACAACAAATGATAAGCCAAGGGACCGGTATTTTCCACAGTTTCATATGGTCCAACATAACGAGGAGCTAATTTTCCCTTGTATCCAAATATCATAACACTTCTGAAAGGAGAAACTTTCAAGAACACTTGATCACCAACCTGAAATTATAAAGGTCTATGCCTTCGGTTTGCATAACTAGCTTGGAGATATTGTGCAGCCTTCATACGTTGTCGAATTAGATCAACCTGATCTCTCATATGCTGCACAAATTCAGGAGAAGACAACTGCTTCTCCCCCACTTCTTCCCAACAAATTGGCGACCTGCACTTCCTACCATACAACGCTTCGAACGGTGCCATCCCAATTGTTACCTGGTAGCTGTTATTGTAAGAAATTCTATCAGGGACAACGAATCCTGCCAGCTACCACTGAAGTCCATAACAAAAGCTCGCAACATATCCTCCAAGGTCTGTATCGTTCTCTCAGATTGGCCATCTATTTGGGGATGATATGCTGTACTCATATCCAATCTGGTGCCTAAAGCTGCTTGCAAAATCTTCCAAAATCTGGAATTAAACCTCGGATCTCGGTCTGAAACTATGGATACAGGCACTCCATGCAATCGAACAACAAATTTTCTTCAAAGAATTCGTCATATTGTAGGGAATGAAGTGATCTGACTTCGAAATCTATCAATTACTACCCAAATAGCATCACAATCTTGGCTGGAATGAGGCAAATGGGTCACAAAGAATTCGTCATATTGTAGGGAATGAAGTGATTTGACTTCGAAAGTTTGTCAATTACTACCCAAATAGCATCACAACCTCGGCTGGAACGAGGCAAATGGGTCACAAAATCCATAGCTACATGCTCCCAATTCCATTGGGGTACCTCTAAACTCTGCAATAGTCCACCAGGTCTCATCCTTTCCGCCTTAACTTGCTGACAATTCAGACAACGAGCAACAAATTCAGCAACATGGTTCTTCAAACCTGCCCACCAATAGTGCGGTTTTAAGGCATGGTACATCTTCCTTGCACCAGGATGGACACTGTGACGACTACAGTGAGCTTCTCTTAGGATCATTTCCCTCAAATCAATTAAGTTAGGCACAACGAACCTGCCTCGAAACCTCAAACAACCATCAGTTGCGACAGAGTAATCCTCCAGCTGTCCAGCTTGAGTCTTGATCTTCAACTCATGGATATACGGATCGGTTCTCTGGACTGCCCTAATATCCAAAACAATCTATGCCTCGACTTGAAAAGATGACACCACAACGTAATCATCACCTGGGTAAAAACACCAACCAGTAGTGCTCAGATGCTCATGGACCTTCAAAATATTTAGCGATGCAAGCATCGACACATGAGCTTTTTTGCTAAGCGCATCCGCAACTACATTCATGTTGGCACAGCGGCGGATCCGGATCCCGCTCTCGCGGCACAGCGAAAGATTTAAAAATTTAGGAGCCCGGGAATGGTCAATACACCTATATAATAATTCACACATTCATAGGATGTTTAGAATATACCTTTCTGGCGACTAGGCGCCTGGCTCCGACTATTTCTCAAATGAAAATAGCACTTCTTTGATTGCTCCTAATCAGATCCACGACCGGTTTCCAATTCCTTCGTTGGAATGCACTAGAATCCCAACAATATTTCGCGATCAGAACCTCATCGCCAGGACGATCGCAGCGAAGTGCGACGGCGGCGGCGGCGGCGGGAGGAGGGAGAGGAGGAGAGGGGGAGAATTTGCTGAATAGCTTTTGTTGTGTCTTTTTCTTTATCCCTTCATGCCATATTTATATATTGAGTGAAAGAGTTTGATGTAAACAAAATTGTGAACATTCCTTTCAAGTATAACTGTGAACATTAGGTTCAACTCGAACTGTGAACATTCGGTTCAACTCGAACTGTGAACATTTGATTTGACTCCCTCGATTGTGGTCTCATCATAATCCCGATCGATGATCAGATATCACCGATGTGCTCAGTTTACAAAACTGATCATTATGATGCAAAATCAAATTTTTGGACCACTAAATATATATATGACAGGTTTTACTCTCATTAGCTAAATATGTAAGTCCTACTCCCTTAGCTACTTTTGGGAAGTCATACTCCCAACCTTCCTCCTACTATACTCAACACTTTGAGTACCATATCCTTGTCTGCATGGGAATTGGTAACCAGTACACTGTGTGACCCTCAATGATTCAGGGATACAGCTAGCCATGGGCTCACAACTCAATGTGAATCAGAAAACACATTTTTCTGATCTACCCATCGGACCATGGTAAAGCGCCTAGCAACATCGCCCCATGATCCCATGGTATCACTGATAGTGCCTGCAAGAACCAGTCGGTCATGGTTAGCGTATAGTACGGTCCTTTCAACTCATATATCCCGATCGAATCAACGACCATTGGTAAATCGAGAGTCGTTAAAGATTCGATAGCCATGCATACATCTTGGAGATCAGAATAGCGACATCGCGAGTGCTACCAGGTAAACTCATTTACACTAAAGAACAAGAGTACTTTGGCCAGAGATTTGTCACACTATTATCTCCTCAGATAGCATAGGATATCCTCGCACTAGGGCGAGCGGTGAATCCTCGACAACAAAGCATCGACTCCACATGCTTCGTGACCTCACCCAATCTCGACACCTGATGACCCTCACGGAGTCGGTAAATGAGTCAAAGTGAGGCGACTAATCATGTAGAGTCTCAATGATGTTTCGAGTAGTAAGGACTAATCCATACAACCAATATCTCGGACTCTCCACTCGACAAATGATAACCACTTGGAGAATCCGAACGAGGGTAGCTCGATAGTTCTCCAGGAAAACCATCCATCTGCATGCTCAGAACATCACAATGTTCCCTACCAATGAAACGTGGTACTTCACATCGCAGATGCTAGTCTCAAACTCGGGCGGCCTTATCCTCATTTTGACGGCCCAATCGACTAGGAACAAGTTAAGAATACACAGTGACTATTAGATGTGTTTCATGATAGCCTATCCACTATCACATCTAACATACACTATGGTGCATTCTAGGTCTTTATCCAACACAATTGTTAACATTATAAAATAATGATGATAAATAATGCCATATATAAAATGCAAATTTCATAAACAAAGATTGTTTTACACAAAGAGTCATCAAAAGCCCACACGCCACAAGTTGGCTAGTTGGGCACCTACTCTAACAATTCACTCCTAGGCTGATATTGAATCTCGCAATCGAAATCCAAGCAGCTCCATCAACCTACGCTGCCTCATATTCAAATCGGACTGTGAAAAGAGATACTGAAGACTCTTGTGGTCAGTATATACCACAAACTGTTCGCCATAGAGATATGACGCCAAATATTCAAGGCAAAGACGACGGCTGCCAACTCCAAATCATGAACTGGGTATCGAGTCTCATGGGGTTTCAACTGACGGGAAGCATACACGATGACTTGATCATGTTGCATCAGAACGCAACCCAAACCACTAATTGAAGCATCGGAACATACCACAAAACCTCCTGAACCCGAAGGTAATACTAATACTGGAGCTGTAGTTAGCTTCTCTTTGAGCAATTGAAAGCTATTCTCGCATTCTTCCGTCCAAACAAATCTCTTATCCTTTTGGGTCAATTGCGTCATAGGCTTAGCTATACTAGAGAATTCTTCTATGAAGCGTCGATGATAGCTAGCCAATCCCAAAAACCTACGGATCTCCGAAATGTTCTTGGGACGTTCCCAGTTCACTACAGCCTCTACCTTGCTAGGATCAACAGATAATCTTTCTGTCGAAATGACATGACCCAGAAACACTACTCTATCCAACCAAAACTCGCACTAGAGAACTTGGCGTACAACTGCGAGTCTCAAAGTGTTTGGAGGACCAATCTCAAGTGCTCTTTATGTTGCATCGGAGTCTTCGAGTAAACCATAATGTCATCGATAAAAACAATCACGATCTGATCGATGAACTCTCTAAAGACTCGATTCATTAAGTCCATGAAAACTGTAGGGGCATTAGTCAAACCAAAAGGCATAACCAAGAACTCGTAATGCCCATACCTCGTACGAAACACAGTATTCGCAACATCTTCCTCTCGAATCCGCAACTAGTGGTACCCTGAACACAGATTGATCTTAGAATACACAGCTGAACCTTGAAGCTGATCGAACAAACCGTCGATCCTCGGTAGAGGGTACTTATTCTTCACAGTAGTCTTATTCAGTTTCCGAAATTCGATGCACATCCTCATCGAACCGTCCTTTTTCTTCACAAACAGAATAGGAGCTCCCCACAGTGACATGCTCGGTCGAATAAAGCCTTTCTCCAACAAATTGCTAAGCTGCAGCTTCAGCTCTCTCAACTCGGCTGGTGCTAAACGATAAGGGGTTCGCGAGATAGGAGTTGTACCAGGTACCAACTCAATGCTGAATTCGATCTCCCTTCTTGGAGGAAAACCAGGAATCTCCTCCGAAAACACACAGGGAGAACATGAGCAACGGGGATGTCACTAAGCTCCACGCACGACTTCGAGGATGCATCCAAAGCATAATTCATGAACGCTACATATCCATCGACAAGAGGCTAAACATCTCCATAGCAGAGATCAACGGAATCTTCGATTGGGAATCATGACCGTAAAAATTCCACTTCTTGCCAGACTGGGGCCGAAAACGCACAACGCCATGGAAACAATCCACGGTGGCCCTAAAACTAGACAACACGTCCATTCCCACTATACAATCAAAATCCCACATAACTAATCGAATCAGGTTTGCTACCAACACATTCTTGCCAAACCTAAGTATACCATTTATCATAACCTCTTGGGAGAATAGGCTCGCACCGATAGGAGTCGTAACAGAAACAATATCATGCAAAAGAGTGGTACGCAAACTATGCTCAACCACAAATGCATTAGCTATAAACGAATGTGATGCTCCAGTATCAAACAACACACGTGCTGGAAAATCAAAAACAATACAAGTACCTGAACTCACTCCTCCTGGCGTGGCCTCCGCTTGCTCCCTGGTCATGGCATTAACTTGGGCCTGCTGAGTCCCCGAGAAATGAGGCTGAGAGGACTGTCCAAAACGCGAAGGACCAGGCTGCTGAAACGACCTGTGCTGAGTTTCCCCCATCCTCTGCTGCGAAATAGGAAAAGAACGACCTCGTTCTGGTACCCTGTGGTGGGGCAGCGGTGTGCTGAGATCCAGCCAAAGGAAATACTCTCGCAAAATTCCCGTACCGCCCACAATTATTGCAAGCACCCTGAACGCCTACACACTGCATCGAAGGGTGTTTACCTCCACATTGACCACAAAAGTTAGCCATGGGGCTGCTACTGCTGCTCGAACTGCCCGAACCAGAAGAACTAGAACACTGCTTCTTCTTAAACTGATGGCCACGGGGCCTAAACATGTGGCGTCCAGATTGTTGTGCTGACTGCTGGGGCTGCTGGGATGATTGAGAAAATTGGGTAGGTTGCTCCCCTAGACATTGGGACGTGTACCTTGAGCAGCTTGTGGCTGAATCCGAGACCTGCGGTTCCGCAACCCTTCCTCGATATCCATCGCCTTGTCCACCGCATCCGCATAGCTAGTAGGTGAACTGGCCAACACCAAAGAATAAAGATCTTCGTTCAGTCCTTCCAAGAATCGGTTCCTCTTCGCCCTCTCACGGCCAGACACATGAGGAACATAGGCAAGGAGAGAAGAAAACCTTCTAGCATACTCCCCCACAGACATGGTTCCATGAACCAAGTTATCAAACTCGCGCTCCCGGGCATTAATGTAGGATTCCGAAACATACTCTTGACAAAATGCAGTACAAAAACTATCCCAAGTAATCCCCACACCAGTCTCCTCAAGATCTCGTGAAACACCTCTCCACCAGCGCTCTTCATTCTTCCTCAGTTGGAACGTCGCTAAACTCAGTCTACGCTCATCATCGTAGCGCACTCTATCAAACAACCCTATAATATGCTGCAACCAGGACTCAGCATCGGAACTAGACTCGTCACCATTGAACTTTTGAGGATTCCTCCGGTGAAACCTCGCCATGATCATTTCCATTTCGTCCACACGGGTTTCCAACACATCTACCTCATCATTAACATGTCTAGCACGCCTACGAACAGGAATACTATGCTCCCCTTCCTCGCTCTGACCCTCAGATTCTATCGGGATCTGCCTGGTAGCACTACCCCTAATGTCTAGGCTGCATCTAGGCAAACACTAATACAATAAGATCATGCAGCCAATATAACATATAGTCAAGCACATGCAACAAGCAACAAAGTGTCTAGACTCAAGTGTGATCAAAAGAATTCGAGCTTATCCCAGTTTAAGCTCTGATACCAAAAATTTCAGGTCCGGTGTACACAACAGAGATTAACCACGTAATTAACAACTGCGGAAGCATTTAAAAGTGGCTAAAATTTTTCGCTTTGACCTGACTTAGAAAACATAATTTCAAAATACATTTATACTCAAAATATTGGTTTTACAACAACCTAAAAGCAGAACACCAGCAGCTACAGATAACTAATACAATCCTCGAGAATCCCAAAACAATAAAATCTCAAATCAGCAATAGAACATCACTACGGGACATTCCCCGGTGACAACTCTAATACAAAACAATAAAATATAAATAACTAGGACACTCTATCCACCTCTCATGGCACCACCAGTTGAGTCATCTCCATGACCAGCAGAGAAACCTGGGTAACCTGAACAACATACAGACAACCAAAACAGCCAGCCCCAGAGGGACATGGGGTCAAACCTCAGTACGGAGAGCAATAAAAACAGCTAATAGATAGCAACAGATATAAATGCACGTGCTATGCATGAGAACAGCGGAATGCAAAGGCAACAGGCTACAATCGAAACAGCCAGCCCCAGAGGGACATGGGGTCAAACCTCAGTACGGAGAGCAATAAAAACAGCTAATAGATAGCAACAGATATAAATGCACGTGCTATGCATGAGAACAGCGGAATGCAAAGGCAACAGGCTACAATCGAATCAGGAAGCCAAAGGAGCTCAAGGACCAGCTCCGCAGTTGAAAAGAAATCGAACAAAGGGTAGTGGCCACGAAGCATGTGAGAGCGTGGTAGCTATCCACTCGTCTCAACACACTGTAACAGAGCATGAACCAGATCATTCAACCCGCTGTAGCCAAAGCTCATGAGAGCGTGGTAGCTACCCACTCGTCTCATAGTGGCTAACAACTAATGTCAGGTCCCGTGCTAATTACTCAAGATAATAGCACAATTAAGCACATAATCACGGAAGCGTAAAAATCGGGGTTAAAAATTTTCGAAATAATTTAGGCCTGAACTTAAAATCATACATTCAAAATATTCATAATCAAAATATGAGTTGACTCAGACTCACATAAAACAGGTTAACACAATTATCAATTCAAATACAGATCCCCAAAAATACATAAGACACGGGGCATCCGCCGGGTTCGATACATAAATAAAATAACTGGGACTCATGAAAATGGGGATCGACCAGCTGAACCTCCACTCTGTCCAGCTTGGTTACCTGAAGATCCTGCAAATGGGTAACACAGACCCAAACAACACAAAAGCAGGAAAACAAATACGAGGTCAAGCCTCAGTACGAACATAAAACAGGTTAACACAATTATCAATTCAAATACAGATCCCCAAAAATACATAAGACACGGGGCATCCCCGGGTTCGATACATAAATAAAATAACTGGGACTCATGAAAATGGGGATCGACCAGCTGAACCTCCACTCTGTCCAGCTTGGTTACCTGAAGATCCTGCAAATGGGTAACACAGACCCAAACAACACAAAAGCAGGAAAACAAATACGAGGTCAAGCCTCAGTACGAAGAGCTATCTAAACAGCAAAACATGCAACATGCTATGAATCAATGCTATGAATGCATGAGGGCTATCAAAGATCGGATAGCTAGACCAGCAAGTCAACTGGCAATCATCCTCTATACCACGCACAGCAACTCAGCCGGTGGAAATCATCGATCCGTGATCTTCAGGACCCGTCAGCCCATCACATCTCGGTGGTCTTCAGACACGACAAGTCAGTCGGTCACCACTCCGATGATAGCGTTGGACTTTTCAGGCACGACAAGTCAGTCGGCCAGTCACAACGTGGCTCTCAATCAGGTCATCAATCAATCTGTCAGGCTCAATATGTATGCATGTATGCCAATCAAACATCAATGCACAATGCATACAATAATTCATACGTGAAACAGAATGTACAATTCAATCAATTCAACAAACTGTAACACGTAAAATCATATAATCACATCAGCAGGTTCACAACATCAATCATTGTCATGTTCATGCTCTAAGCTGCTAAACCTGCTCAATAACCAAGCACTCGAAATGCGACATTGACTAAAGAAGTTAGACAAAAAGGGTTCGTACCTTCAATCCTCAAATTCTACCTCACATATTCCTCAAATGCATGACAGGAATTCCTGGAAGCTGGAATCTGTTTCAAAGCCTCAAAATCAGCTTAACTCAAGCATAAATCAGAACCTGAACACTCTAATACCTACGGCCAGAACTATACTCAAGTTCTAAACAATTCTACGCAGGTATTAGCTACTAGACAAAGCTCAACTCAACGAGAAATGCTCACCCCGAAGCTTAAACCAGCAGGGGAACACACAAAACAGACTTCTCCAAAAAGCTTCGAACACCAGTAGCTTCACGCTTCCACTCCAACGCCAAATCAGGGCTTCAAATGGGTAGCAATCGAAAGAGCAACTCACAACGATTCCAGCGCCACCAAAATCACTCAAATCATCGGCGGAGAACGGTGGCAATCGACGGAAATAGGTTACGGTGAACAGTAGATAATCGAGGGTTTGGGAAAGAAGATAAGAAATATCAGGTTCGAAATATTTCTAAGTGTCGATCAACACTTCTATATATATATATCTCAAATCCAACGTCTGCTGATCACAAAAATAATCAGTCGTCGTGAACAGTAGAAATCTTCTAACAAAACCAGTCGTTGCCCACAACAAAACCAGACGCAACAATCAGTCGATGTATTCTCAAAAGACCATCAAAACGACACCGTTCCAACTAACCCAAACGACGTCGCAGAGCTTCACCAGCTGACAACATATATCTCTAGTGAAGCAACCAAAAGCTGGTAACAGATCTCTACAAAAACCCATCAGTCGACAGGTTACGCAAAACAAGCCAAAACTACGACGCGTCAACTAATCCAAACGACGCGTAACAGTTACGTAAGCATTTGTGCCAAAAGCTGGTCACCCAGTCGCAACGCATTCCTCATAACAAATCTCTCGCGGCTGGTACCAGTTGCAACACTCAAAACGCAGCGTTTCGACTTATTAAAACAACGTCGCTCTACCTCTGCGACTGGTTCTTCAAACCACCAGCTGGTCGCTCCTTTACTCACGCATCTGCTGGTCCAGTAGTCAACACTCAAAAATGTTGACCAACACGTGTCGCTCTCTCGCTAACTCTCGCGCTAAATGCAACGTCTGCCAGCAGCAACCTCTACAATCGAAACGACGACGTACGTCTCACACGCTACAGTAACTATCTATATCAAATTTCACCAGCTGCAAAATATAGTACCGTTGACCCGCGTTGACTACCAAAATTTGCTACGGCTGATTCAATACTTATAGAAATTCGACAACTCTAAATCATGTGACTAATCCTACAAGAATCTGATTAATCACTATTCGAATTTCTCAATCCTCACATTCTCCCCACCTTAAGAGATTTCGTCCTCGAAATCAAAGGCAAACTCAGGGAAGAATCCAATCAATTTATCGCAACAGCAGGACACAAAACAAAAATTCATCTGCTACAAATCCAAGAGTTCAAGATAACTGGACAATTCATAAACAAGAACTAAGGAAAACACAACCAGAAACTGAAAATTAATACATCTATCTACTCAAACAGATGCGGCCACTCGCGCTGCATCTTCTTTTCCGGTTCCCAAGTTTCTTATTCTCTGCCATGCTTGCTCCATTGGACCATCACCAACGGAACTACTTTGTTCCTCAGCTGCTTCTCCTTCCTATCCAAAATCTGAACTGGATATTCAACATAACTCAAGGCAGAATCCAGCTCAACTTCATCGGTTCTCACCTTCGGTTAGCATAGCTAGTGAATATATCTTGTGCAGCCTTCATTCTAATTCGAATCAAATCAATCTGATCTTTCATGTGCTGCACAAACTCAGGGGTAGAAAGCTGTCTCTCACCAACTTCTTCCCAACAGATTGGAGATCTGCATTTTCGACCATACAACGCCTCAAACAAAGCCATTTCGATAGTCACCTGGTAGCTGTTATTATAGGAAAACTCAACTAAGGACAAGGAATCCTGCTAGCCACCACTGAAATCCATCAATACTGCACGCAGCATATCCTCCAGAGTCTGAATAGTCCGCTCAGACTGGCCATCTGTCTGTGGGTGATAGGATGTACTCATATCCAATCTCGAACCCATCGCTGCTTGAAAGCTCTTCCAAAATCGGGATCTCTATCGGACACTATCGAAATAGGAACTCCATGCAATCTAACCACATGGTCGATATACAGTTTTGCCATTTTCTTCATGGAACATGTCACATCATAGGGAATGAAATGGGCAGACTTTGAAAGTCTATCAATTACCACCCAAATAGCATCGCATCCCCTGCTCGATCGAGGTAGATGAGTCACAAAATCCATGGCAATGTGCTCCCAATTCCATTGGGGCACTTCCAAACTCTGTAGCTGTGACGCCCGAACCCAACGGGGCCACGAGGATTGGGGTAAATAATTCGAATAAAAGAAGGCTAAAAGGTAATTTGTTATAAGCTATATTTCTTATAACTTAAAAGAAACGAAACACAAGACAATTTCAAAGACCAGCAGGTACCTAACTTGCGCGCCAACTACTAAAGACATTTGCGGAAAACAGTTTTCATTGATAATTGCAATTGCGATTTACAACAGCTGATATTCTAGGTAAATATACAACCGTTGCTACTGATCTAATACAGTACAATCTAAATCAAAATGATACAACTGAGACACGGAAAACGTAGGCCTTGGATAAACACAACACCACCCAGCAGCTGTATTTCAAGTTTCATCTGTTGTTCGTTCTCCAGCTGTCGCACCTGCACCATTTTAAAATCTAGTGAGCCTAAAGGCTCAGCAAGTAAAACCTGAGTAATAACAATTTCAAAAAACGCAGGCAGACATCTGAATATTCATAACCATTTCATAAATAGTTCATTCATAATCTTAGAGACAGGGGATAATATCCCAGCTCTAACATCATTTCCTTTTCTTTAGACTATGGCATATAAGCTCCTCATGGTCCGTGTTGCACTTTGATCAAAATGACTCCCAATATCAGTTTTAGCATATAGCTCATTATAAAAGGGCAGTCGACATCTAGACAACTGCTCACCCTTCTCCTTGGTGACCGTCAACTATCTATGCCATAATCTTAAAATAAACTTTGTTCCATTATATCCTTTCGTAAAACATTCCTTGACATTTCTGTAAATCATCGGGTTCCATCATTTTAAACATTTGCTACTCATTTTTAAAACTTTACTGAGTATCAAATTAGAACCTTGAAATCGTAACAATGGAGAGAAACCAGTCGCAATGCAGGGACCAGTCGCAAGAAAATGGAACAGCACTTATGAAACAAAACAGATCTCTGCTGTTCGCAAATATCGCTAAAATGAACCAGCTAGAATAAACAGAAACCAGCTGCAAGATCTTTTACTAAGACAAAATGAAACGATGTCGCTGAAGTAAATAACAGATAGGATGACAGGACTACATGCTGATGTTTTATAACTTAAAGAAAAACGACGTCGTTAGCGCATCGATCAGTCGCAATAAATACGCTAATCAACCAGTTGCAAGAAAAAGCGCTAACACATATATATAAATGAATAGTACCAGTCGCAAGACTAATACCAACTGAAATGAGCAGTACTTAGAAATGAATAAAGAAACTGTTGAACTATCACTATGGAATGCATCTGCTGGTGAACAATGCATCTGCTGATTTTATGAAAACAACGCAGCTGCTGAATTCTAACAAAAGAATGCAGCTGTTGGTTTTACGATAACAATGCAGCTGCTGATTTCCAACAAAGAAGTGCAACTGCTGAATTCTCGACGAAGAAGTGAAACTGCTGATTTTAACAAGGAAAGATGCGCCTGCTGATGAACAGTGCATCTGCTGGGAGTTACGAAACACTTGTAATATCAAAACAATGATCACGCTACCAGCAGTCGCCTATTAAACCAGACTTTATACTGATTCAACTAGCAACTACCGATTACACAATCATCAAATCCCGACATTACAGCAAAAATGAAGAACATTCGTAAACATTATAACAATGCAGCTGCTGAATCTTAACAAGGAGATACAGCTGCTGGAACATAACTCGACAATTGTAACATCAGAACAACAACTATGCCATCAGCCGTTACCTATCAAACCATACTTTATAATGATTCAACCAGCAACTACCGATTACACAGTTATCAAATTCTGATATTACAACTACTGAAAGAAGAACATTCATAACATTCTGGGAATAAACTCGAATCCTCAGATCAGCTTTTACTTGCCTTAAACAAAGCTTTGCGACAACAGCTAATTCCTGCAGAAATCCTCCCTTTGAGCAACGCACGAACTCTTCTGGAAATATTTTGAGGAACACTTTAAGACTTTTCCTTTGCAAATGATGAAAATCTTACTTTGAAAATAGGTTTTTATATGAAAGGGATTAGTGGCAAGCTACTTGTGAAATCAAGCATGACACACTTCTAAAATTTAGTAAAATTCCCTTCATATCATTTTAAATTTGTAAAACACCAAATCTTTTTCAAAAGAAATCATTTGTCCTCCTTAACATATTTTTCAATCGAATAAAAATCCAGCTCGTGCATCGCTCATTGGAGTCGTCTGCTGGTACCAGCCGCAGCGCATCCTACTTGCTAACATCAATAAATCAGCAAATACATAACATTTAAAATTGTAAATTTGGCCCATGAGATCAATAAATTGTATAAATATGGTCCTATGGATTTTGGGGCGTTACAGTAGCAATCCACCAGGTCTCATTATCTCAGCCTTGACCTGTTGGAAATTCAGACATCTAGCAACAAAACCAGAGATGTCGCTCTTCATACCTTCCCACCAGTAGTGAGACTTCAAGGCATGGTACATCTTTCTCTCGCCCGGATGCAACAATGCGCTTCATTCATGATGACCTCTTTCAAATCGATCAAGTTCGGAACCACCAATCTTCCTCGAAATCTCAGACACCCATCTGAAGAAACAGAGAAATCATCAGACTGACCGCTTCGGGCCTTAATCTTCAACTCATGAACATACGGATCAGTCCATTGTGCCTCCCTGATGGCACTCACAATCTGTGGTTCTACCTGAATCGAAGAAACCGTAAAGTACTGATCACCCGGCTGAAAACGCCAACCAGAAGTACTCAACTGCTCATAGACTTTAGAGACACTCAAAGACGAAAGCATCGCAGGCTGGGTCTTCCTACTCAATGCGTCAGCAACTGAGTTCATCCGCCCAGGCTGATACTGAATCTCACAGTTAAAGTCCTTGAGCAATTCCATCCATCTTCGCTGCCTCATATTCAGATCAGACTGCGTGAAGATATACTTCAGGCTCTTGTGGTCGGAGTACACCACAAACTCTTCACCATACAGATAATGTCGTCAAATCTTCAAGGCAAACACTATCGCAGCCAACTCCAAATCATGAACAGGGTACCTCGTCTTGTGAGGCTTTAACTGTCGAGACGCATAAGCAATCACGTACCCGTTCTGCATCAAAACACATCCCAAACCATTGAGAGAAGCGTCAGAGAACACAACAAATCCTCCGGATCCAGACGGTAGAGCCAAAACAGGAGCAGTAGTCAACTACTCCTTCAACGTCTGAAAATTGTACTCGCACTCATCAGTCCACACAAATCTCTTATCCTTCTGAGTCAACTGCGTCAAAGGCCTGGCTATCAAAGAAAACTTCTCTATAAAACGCCTGTAATAGCCAGCTAATCCCAAGAAACTACGGATCTCTGAAACGTTCCTAGGTCTCTCCCAGTTAAGAACTGCTTCAACCTTACTCGGGTCCACCGAAATCCCTTGCGCCGAAATCACATGACCCAGAAAGATAATTCGATCCAGCCAGAATTCGCACTTGCTGAACTTGGCGTACAATTGAGAGTCTCTCAATCTCTGCAACACCAGTCTCAAATGCTCCTTATGCTCTCTCAAGCTCCTCGAATACACTAGGATGTCATCTATGAAGATGATCACGAACCGATCGATATACTCACTGAAGACGCGATTCATCAAATCCATGAACACAGCTGGGGCATTAGTCAACCCAAACGGCATGACAAGAAACTCATAATGCCCATATCGAGTCCGGAAAGCTGTCTTCGCAACGTCAGCGTCTCTAATCCACAACTGGTGATAACCAGAGCGCAAATCAATCTTTGAGTAAACGACCGATCCCTACAACTGATCGAACAAGTCATCAATCCTCGGCAAAGGATACTTGTTCTTCACCGTCGCCTTATTCAACTGTCGAAAGTCCACGCACATCCTCATAGATCCATCCTTCTTCTTCACAAAAAGAATCGGAGCTCCCCAAGAACTCAATGCTGAAGTCAATCTCACGTCTCGGAGGGAATCCAGGAATCTCATCCGGAAACACGCCGGGAAACTCTCGTACGATCGGAATATCGCTCAACTCCAATCGCTGCTCTTGGGAAACGTCCAGCGCGTAAATCATAAATCCCACGTTATCCAACGATAGCAGGCTAAACATCTCCATGGCGGACACCAATGGAAAACCTTCGAGCGCGAATCAGCACCGTAGAACTCCCACTTCTCACCCGAGTCAGGGCGAAATCTCACCACACCATGAAAACAATCGACCGTAGCCTTATAGATAGACAACACGTCCATCCCCAAGATGCAATCAAAATATCTCATTCCCAAAACAATCAAATTGGAAACCAAAAAGTGCTCATCAAATCGAATTACACAATCCAACACCACTTCACGGGACCACAGACTCACACCAGCAGGGGTAGACACGGAAACAACATCACACAATGAGGAAGAACTCAACCCATTCTCACACACAAACATCTCAGAAATAAAGGAGTGTGATGCACCAGTTTCAAATAAAACTTTCGCAGGAAAATCGAAAATAAAGCATGTACCTTCAATCACCATGCCAGGCGTCTCCTCAGCCTGCTCTCTAGTCAAGGCGTTCGCCTGAGCCTGTTGGGGAATCTAGAACTGAGGTCTCTGAGGTGCTCCAAACCTAGACGGTCCACTAGGCTGAAATCCAGATCGCTGAGTAGGTGCAGGAAACTGCGGTCTCTGAGATGAACAACCAGCTGATCCCTGCTACGAAGGAATCGAAGACTAACCCCTCAACAGAGGACACACTCTCAGAAAGTGTCCTGGATGTCCACAGTTACGGCAAGACCCCTGAACTCCACGACACTGCGAAAGTCGGATGCCTTCCTCCGCACTATCCACAAGACATGCCACTAGAACCGCTGCCAGAACCACTGCCAGAACCAGAACTCACAGAACCAGAGGAACTCGAATCCGCCTTCTTCTTGAACTGTTTCCCTCGAGGTTGAAATCTCTGGCGGTTCGACTGCTGCTGCTACTGCGACCCCTGAGGAGAATAGAAAGATTGCGACGCATACTGAACAGGCTGGTAGGTGCGTCCAGTAGTCGGCTGAATCGGAGCCTCAACCTCCATCAAACTCTCCTCAATATCCACTGCTCGGTTCACCGCATCAATATAGGTACCAGGCGAACCAGACAAAACCATCCGGTACAAATCAGGCCTCAAGCCTTTCAAAAACTTGTTCCTCTTCGTCCTCTCTTGGTTGGCAACGTGTGGTACATAGACCAAAAGCGCAGAAAACTATCGGGCATACTCAGCAACTCGCATGCTGCCCTGCCTCAGATTATCGAACTCTCGCTCCCGGCTGTTATAGAAGTACTTCGGGGTATACTCCTGTCGAAAGGCCTCACAGAAGCTCTCCCAAGTGATCACAGCCCCACTATCACGAAGGATACGGGAAGTACCCCTCCACCAGCGCTGTGCATTGTCTCTCAGCTGCAACACCGCCAGCTTCAGTCTTTTCTCGGGAGCGTACTCCAGAGTGTCGAACAATTCCTCCATCTGAGCTAACCAAGCCTCAGACATCGCACCACCCTCTGCTGCAGAAAACATCGGAGGGTTCGTCCGTTGAAACCTAGCTAGGACCAACTCCATCTCGCCTATCTGTCTATTAACATCCTCAACCTGATGAACATCATCATCACTACATGCCCTAGACTCCTCCGCAGTACGTCTAGTCGTCCTACCTCTTCCTCTTCTCAGCGGCATCTAAAAATTATAGAGGTAAGATCTCACAGCAGATATATCACATAGACAGATAAAAGATCACATAAGTCACAGAGTCAATCAAAATCAAATCAAAACTCTGTGCCTAGACTCGAGTGTGATCAAAGGAAATCGAGCTTATCCCAGTTTAAGCTCTGATACCAAAAATGTCAGGCCCCGTGCTAATTACTCAAGATAATAAGCACAATTAAGCACATAATCACGGAAGCGTAAAAATCGGGCTTAAAAATTTTCGAAATAAGTTAGGCCTGAACTTAAAATCATACATTCAAAATATTCATAATCAAATATGAGTTGACTCAGACTCACATAAAACAGGTTAACACAATTATCAATTCAAATACAGATACCCAAAAATACATAAGACACGGGGCATCCCCCGGGTTCGATACATAAATAAAATAAATGGGACTCATGAAAATGGGGATCGACCAGCTGAACCTCCACTCTGTCCAGCTTGGTTATCTGAAGATCCTGCAAATGGGTAACACAGACCCAAACAACACAAAAGCAGGAAAACAAATACGAGGTCAAGCCTCAGTACGAAGAGCTATCTAAACAGCAAAACATGCAACATGCTATGAATCAATGCTATGAATGCATGAGCTATCAAAGATCGGATAGCTAGACCAGCAAGTCAACTGGCAATCATCCTCTATACCACGCACAGCAAGTCAGCCGGTGGAAATCATCGGTCCGTGATCTTCAGAACCCGTCAGCCCATCACAGCTCGGTGGTCTTCAGACACGACAAGTCAGTCGGTCACCACTCCGATGATAGCGTTGGACTTTTCAGGCACGACAAGTCAGTCGGCCAGTCACAACGTGGCTCTCAATCAGGTCATCAATCAATCTGTCAGGCTCAATATGTATGCATGTATGCCAATCAAACATCAATGCACAATGCATACAATAATTCATACGTGAAACAGAATGTACAATTCAATCAATTCAACAAACTGTAACACGTGAAATCATATAATCACATCAGCAGGTTCACAACATCAATCATAGTCATGTTCATGCTCTAAGCTGCTAAACCTGCTCAATTCGTACCTTCAATCCTCAAATTCTACATCATAGATTCCTCAAATGCACGACAGGACTTCCTAGAAGCTGGAATCTGTTTCAAAAGCCTCAAAATCAGCTTAACTCAAGCATAAATCAGAACCTGAACACTCTAATACCTACGGCCAGAACTATACTCAAGTTATAAACAATTCTACGTAGGTATTAGCTACTAGACAAAGCTCAATTCAACGAGAAATGCTCACCCCGAAGCTTAAACCAGCAGGGGAACACACAAAACAGACTTCTCCAAAAAGCTTCGAACACCAGTAGCTTCACGCTTCCACTCCAACGCTAAATCAGGGCTTCAAATGGGTAGCAATCGAAAGAGCAACTCACAACGATTCCAGCGCCACCAAAATCACTCAAATCATCGGCGGAGAACGGCAGCAATCGACGAAAATAGGTTACGGTGAACAGTAGCTAATCGAGGGTTTGGGAAAGAAGATAAGAAATATCATGTTCAAAATATTTCTAAGTGTCAATCAACACTTCTATATATATATCTCTCAAATCCAACGTCTGCTGATCACAAAAATAATCAGTCGTCGTGAACAGTAAAAATCTGCTAACAAAACCAGTCGTTGCCCACAACAAAACCAGACGCAACAATCAGTCGATGTATTCTCAAAAGAACATCAAAACGACACCGTTCCAACTAACCAAACGACATCGCAGAGCTTCACCAGCTGACAACATATATCTCTTGTGAAGCAACCAAAATCTGGTACAGATCTCTACAAAAACCCATCAGTCGACTGGTTACGCAAAACAAGCCAAAACGACAACGCGTCAACTAATCCAAACGACGCCGTAACAGTTACGTAAGAATTTGTGCCAACAGCTGGTCACCCAGTTGCAACGCATTCCTCATAAGAAATCTCTCGCGGCTGGTACCAGTTGCAACACTCAAAACGCAGCATTTCGACTTATTAAAATGACGTCGCTCTACCTCTGCGACTGGTTCTTCAAACCATCAGCTGGTCTCTCCTTTACTCATGCATCTGCTGGTCCAGTAGTCAACACACAAAAATGTTGACCAACATGTGTCGCTCTCTCGCTAACTCTCGTGCTAAATGCAACGTCTGCCAGCAGCAACCTCTACAACCGAAACGACGACGTACGTCTCACATGCTACAGTAACTATCTATATCAAATTTCACCAGCTGCAGGCTACAGTACCGTTGACCCGCGTTGACTACCAAAATTTGCTACGGCTGATTCAATACTTAGAAAAATTCGACAACTCTAAATCCTGTGACTAATCCTACAAGAATCTGATTAATCACTATTCGAATTTCTCAATCCTCACAACTAAACCAACAGAGAGATGAGGATCACGGTATTGCCGCTCGTCCTCAACAAAGCATCATGGTACATAAAGGGTTAGCGCAACAATACACGGCTAACAAGATCTGAGCTCAACATGGGAAAAGGCATGTATGCAATTACAACAGCTTGCAACAACTAACACAGAACAGAGGCAAGCAATAATCAGCACGATATCATACACTGCACAGCATACCAGCAAACATACGCATATATCCAAGCTTATCCCAAAGCTGTAATACTAGCTCAAATCCATACCTTAGCTTCTGAGCTACAATTACCACAACGAGAGTCTCAAACAAATCAGATCTGAAACTCAAAAGCACTTCCTGAGCAGAAGAATCAATCGACCCAAATGCGAACAATAGCACACTGAAGTTTCTTCGAGTTCTTCTTCCAGTTGTTCAAAGCTCTCAAAAGAGGTATAGAAAGAACGATATTGGCAAGAGGAACTCAACGCTACCACCCTTGCTCAAAGCTGCATCGTCTACCGTCGAGAATCGGAAGAAACTACGGTGAACAGTAAGGGTTTCGCTACAGTAGAGGATATGTTTACGGGGATAGATAATACGTATTCTAAGTGTTGGGAAGCAATGGTGTTCGTCTGGTCAAAGTCCTCTATTTATATAACTTAATTCTCCAGATCTGATAAACAGTAGCCACCGACACACAGGACTCACAACTGGTACTAACTCAGATCTGAACACTACGCTACACCAGATCTGACTACCACCAAACGACGTCGCACAGGAGTCCCACTCCAATCTGACCAGCCCACTAGACTCTCTCTCTCTCTCAGCTGGTACACGTCATCCAGCTGCACTCTAGCTCAACATGCACCAGATCTGGTTTCTCAAAACGGCATCGCACCACAATCCAAAACAGATCATACGCACTGTCCAGATTAACTTTGGTCGACTCACACGTGTCATCCAACTAGAACTTACACGGGTACATTAAACTGGCTTCGCATCGCAACCCAGATCCGGATGACCAGATCTCATAATACACTCGACCAGCATCTATTGGTAACCCGAAACGACGTCGCACAACCCTTCGGTCTGGACAACCCGGAACCGGTCTACACCAAATTACAAACCAAACCGGTTCACGTAGCGCTACCAGATATCTCTCTTCAAAGCTGGTTTCTTCCAAACGACATCGCTGCACCCGCTTCGAATAATCGACTTGTCATACCCAAAATGGCTTGCGACACAATTCTTAATCATCCAACCAGCCAGATCTGACTGTTCTACGAAAACTAACCTAAATCGGAATCCACGCACAAACCAGCGTATGTTCACTAAGCATACTAGCTCAAAGCTGGCCCGTCCCAGATCAGCTCACGCCTGATCTGGTCTATGCTAAACCTGATTAATTAAATTAATTGCTCCACTAATCTTTCGGGTATCACAGTATGTAGTGGTGGTTGCTAGGATTTTTTGCGGCTGATGGTCGTAAGAGTGGTTTGTAGTGTGGGTCGCTGCAATCAAAGTCTTCTAGTGGATCATTCTCGATTGCGTAAGAAGGGGAGACGTAGGAGATTCAGCTCCTCCATAAATAAATTCACAGCGTATTTCTTTACTGCTTACTGCATTTACATTCACGCATTGCATAATTTTTTACTATGCATAAAACTGTTTAAAGGCTTTCGAATATAAGAGTTCAGTTTGAGTTGTTTCCGCATGATTTTAACTCATAACTCAATATGTATCTCCGTGCATAAACATTCAATAACACTGAGCTATTGCAGCTCAAGATTTAAGGAACCAGATCGTGTGTGTTAAACCAGCTCACAGAGATGCTGGTTATCCGGACCAGCTCACAGAGCTGTTGGTCCAGCTTGACGTTGATCTGATTTCGCAGTTGCGTGCTGGTTTTCAACTTGTAAATTTTAAAATACACGTAACTCTCGGGGTTGGTGTTTGGGCTGTGTGAGAGCCTACGTGAGTTGTGGTAGAGCTCACGGACACCCCCAAAAAACGATCCCAACAATTGGTATCAGAGCGCTTTTGCGATCTGGTACCTCGTATAATGGGACCAACAATTTGTTAGAGTAGATGCCCAACTAGCCAACTTGTGGCGTGTGGGTTTTTATTGACTCTTGCGTACAACAATCTTTATATATGATATTCGCATTTCTTTATGGCATTCTTTATTTTCATCATGATTATAATGTTAACAATTGTGTTGGATAAAGACCTAGAATACGCCATAGTGTATGTTAGATGTGATAGTGGATATGATGGCTATCATGAAACACATCTAATAGTCACTGTGCATTCTGAATACGTTCCTAGTTGATTGGGCCGTCAAAATGAGGATAAGGCCGCCCGAGCTTGAGACTAGCATCTGCGATGTGAAGTACCATGTTTCATTGGTAGGGAACATTGTGATGTTCTGAGCATGCAGATGGATAGTGACCTGGTGATCTATCGAACTACCCTCGTTCGGACTTTCCAAGTGATTACCATTTGTCAAGTGGATAAGACCGAGGTCTTGGTTGTACTGATTAGTCCTCACTACTCGAAACGTCATTGAGACTCTACATGATAGGCGCCTCACTTTGACCCGTTTGCCGACTCACTTGGGGTCATTAGGCGGCGGGATTGGGTGAGGTCCCGATGCATGTAGGAGTCGATGCTTCGTTGTCGAGGATTCACCACTCGCCTTCATGCGTGGATATCCTATGCTATCTGAGGTGATAATAGTGTATAATCTCTGGCCAGAGTACTGGATGTGTTTTAGGTAAATGGGTTTACCTAGT